>KB673423.1:4968323-5236646 GCA_000349145.1 Anopheles dirus
CCCCCCCATCACAGTACGAGAATTTAGCCGAAAACGGCACATCGCCACCGGTGTGCGGTACGCCGGCACCGACGCCAACCGTTTTGGAAACATTTTCGGTATGTTTTGAAATGGATATTTAATTTCCCTCCGTGTATGATTTCCTCACGTTCTCCTCTCGGGGTTTTTTTCGCCCCCATTTTCACGGAAAGATGCTGCGCAGATAAACCGGCGCCGGCTTATCCTTTCGCTATGCGGAAGGGCAATAAAATCTGACACTACCACATGCTCCCCGTCCGCGTCCGCGGGAAATCGGCGCACTTTCATCGCTCGACCCGACCGAGACGAAACCTTTGCCGCAGCAAATATCGTGGTCGAATGGGGTTTTTTTTCTCTCTCTGCTGCCTCAAACCTTAATCTCGAATCCAAAATGCATTCCACACATCACGCCGCGAGACAGCGAGAAGCGAAACGCCGGGGCTGGAGCCCGGAGGGGATGATAAAACCAGTGAAAAATCTGCATATATATTCGCCCGGTGAAAGCAACAGACATACGTGGGAAGACGAAATGGAAAATAAAAATCAAAACTACCCAAGAAAGCGGCCATGAAGCAGCCGCGCCGGGCAGAATACGAATAAATAACTGCTTTTTGCATTTCACCATATATCTTTTTATTGGTTTGGCCGCTCATATGGCCTGCTCGTGTGGCAATTTTTATCGTTGCCCAAGATTTTTATGGTTTTTCATATGAATATTTAAGTTGCTCCCTTCGCCGGTTGCCACTGGATCGTGCTCTGGGTTGTGCGGCTTTGCTCGAGACGGGTTTTTTCTCTCTTTCTTTCTGCACACTATTAATCTTTCTAGAGCCGAAATTCCAAAGGTAGAGTAGAAATTACACTCTCCTGCTTTCATTGCGAGCAGTTTTTTTTTACCATATCCTTTCCTGTAATTTCGCCACGAATCTACTAAGAGCGGCCATTTTCATCATTCAAGCTGTCAACGTGCTTGTAGAGCCGTTTATACGCCCGGATTGAAAAGCTGTCCCATTGACCTAATTAACCCGGCCGGCAGATAATGCTCGTCGAAGAAGTTTATAGCAGTTTTTAATCTGCCCCATTCAAAGCGTTTCTTGTGCCAAATTACTTTCGTCGTGTGAAAAATTAAATCCTTCCATGCATATCTTCCATCGTCGGGTTTTGGGGTTTTAATAACCTCGCTTGGGAGGAAAAAAAAGTATTCCGAAAGCGTAACTTTGCACTATTCTGTCAAAACTTTCCATCGCCCGAAAATCACCCGTACCCGATTGCGCACCGACACCGACGGTTTTCGGGAGGGAGTGCGAGAAAATATGCTCCGAAAGGCAATAAAAAAATCGTTTGTTCCACGCCACCCAGAGGAAACGTGAAACGTCGGTCTGGAGAGACATAGAAAAGCGAAGCATTCTTCCTCCTGTCACCAGCCGGGGATCAGTCAGGTCGGTTTTACTCCCACAAATAACCTCCCCTCCCAAAAACCCGGCACATCTCATCTCGTAGGACAGAAGAGAAAGGAGAAAAAACTCTGAAACGAGCACGAAAACTTCCGCCAAATGCACTTCTTGACAATTTTCCTATCCTATCGCATGCGAGAAATACGCAAAAAAAAGCAAGCGGCACCGCTGAAGAAGTACCGAGCCGTTTCCGGTCTCTTATGTTCGCTTCCGCTTATGCACGCCTTCCGGTTCTGGCCTGGGCATTGTACCCTTTGCGGATCCGCCACTGCAACCGGAGAGAAAACAATATCCATTCGGCAAAGTTTTCACGTCGCCTTCCCGCCCGCTTTCATCTCGTGACTCGTTCGCTTTATTGCTCACACACACACACACACACACACACACACACACACACACACACCTCCCCGGTGTGGCCTGGTGTCGTCGGGACGGGTTCCGTTTGTGTCACATTAATTTTCAACCGGTTTTTCCTCTGTTCGCTTCTATTGTCGTTTTCCTGTTTCCGTTCCATTTGGACGCTCCCGTTCGCTCCGGGAGACGAGAAATTCTTTCTAGCCGTTCGCGTTCGCGTGCCCCCGGAACGGAAAGAAACGGCATCGCCTTAAGATAGTGCAGCCTGACATGCGATGCATATCACGTTATCGCCTCCACATCCCGTTGACCGCCACCGGCACCGTGGCAGAGCCATATTGTCGTCCGGCTCGAAGTGCCTGGCGAATTTGCATATGAATTTGCTGGAAGACATAGGGTTGACAGGCTGCTCAATGGTGAGGCTCTAATTGCTGGTAATCCTGCGGAGTAAGCATTGCTTAATCGCTGTTGAGGGCTAATTGGCGTGGCACACTGATAAGTCGGTCCGTTCGAGTGGAAATAAACACATTTCGGGTTGGTGTGCGATGGGAGGCGGAAATTTATGATTATGTCATGTTCACACGATGCAAATTGTGGCTTCTGGTGCGGCTCTGGTTCGGAACTTGCGAGCTTTCGTGAGGTCATCGTTTTTTGCTAGCTTTGTACAGAGTGACTGTGCTTTAGGAATGGAAAGAAAAGAAAAGCATAAAGCAAATATGCTTTGGCGACAGGGGAAAAGTACATTTCTTCACAAATATCAATTGCTCTCCAATGTTTATTGAAATACCACAACAGCCCGTGGCAGTAGCGCCGCCAGGAATGTAATTTTGAAACATAACCTCAAATAATCCGAACCAAGGCCTCTCACAAGCATGCCATGAAATTGACGTCATCCCAGCCACGAACAACGGCAACATCATCCAGTCCCACTTCTACCACCACCATCACCAGCCTGCTTCGACTGCGTCCTTGACAATATGAAACTTTTCAAGCACACACTTCACTTGACTTACGCCGGAGTAAACTTTTTTTTGCTGCCTCTCTCTCTCTCTCTTTCTCTGTTTCTCTATTTCTCTCTCTCCCTTTCTGAGAACCGGAAACCAAACCACCCGAACTTTACGGCGGCATCCGGTGTGCCCTTTGCCCGCGCGCAATTTCTACCGGGGCGACCAGCGCGAAACGGACTGACAGAACAACCTTTCATTCTCTCGCCGCAAATCGTTTCGCAAGTGTTTCCGTGAAGGGGCATAAAATTTATGGAATTCTGTGTTTTATTTCTTACTGCATTTTTTGTGGGTCGTTTTGTATGCGCCGCTGTTACTTTCCTTTCCCGTTCTGTTTTCTTCACCGTCACGGTGAAGCTGCTTGTGTCATTTTCTTTTGTTTTTCGCTGACAAGTGGTCGGCGGTTCAAAGATCGCTCTGTATCAAGGCAGCATGACGGGGCGTGTCACTGTGGTGGAAAATAACAAGGCTGAGGGTTGATTAAAAAGTTGTTTTTTTTGGTAGAAATCCTTTTCCATATCATCTGAGTGGTTTTTCGTACATATCAGTTGAATAATCTCAACATATGTGCTAGTATTATAGATTACTGTACTAAAGAATGGTTTAGAAAACAAATTTGAACACGTTTGAAACCACATGAATTCATTATTAAGGATAATTGTTCACATAAATTGCTGAAAAATCATTAAAATAGGTTTGCAAAGCAAATTGCTTACTTTCGAAATGATTCAACAAGTTTACGCCAAAAAGTATGCAATCTACGTAACGCTGTTCGATTCAACCAATTACAAATTCTGAAAAATATCATACTAAAGCAACTTTAGTAGAAAATAAAAACTTGTTCTAAGCATCACAAGCTTCCATTGACAGCCTAAGTAAATTTTTGTCCTTTTTCCACTACTGCTGACCCACCGATAAAGTTCATTAAAACGCTGCCACCACTTCCACGTTCGTGACGTATGATGTTTCTCGTTTTAATTTCGACCGGCTTGCCGTTCCACATAGTTCCCCGGACACCCAGACCGAATGGCGTTCCAAGGCGGACGCCAGAAGAACCCACGACGTGGCAATTATCTACCTGAAGGACAGCGACCAGATGTCTCCGGACTGAAGAAAAGTTTAGTGATAATTAAAGAAACCATGACTGCCGAGGCGACGGAACGTTGACTCTCACGGACGATTGACTTCCGGTACGGTGGCGGTGAATGTCTTCGGTGGAGACCAGAACAAGGACACCCGACCGACCGTGAACGACTACTTAACATAAAATCCTTCCCACTCTCTTTTGTCTCCGTGCTGTTCTAGCGGCGTCCACCGAACCCGTCAAACGAGCGTGAAAATGAAAGATCTGAAACAATAAAAGAAAGCACGCTCGTCTTGCAGACGTGTCGGAAGAAAAATCGCCTCCAACAAAAGGGAAACGACAATGAGAAGAATGCACGGAGCAGCAAAAAAACACTCCTATCTCGTTTGCCCATTACTAGCCCATAGGGCAGAATTAATTAAAACCAACCGGTGGCATGGACGTGGGAAGCGCCTCAAGCGTCAAGTAAAATGTCACTCAGACTGCTCGGTTGGGAAGCTGGTACGAGAAGAAAGCCGCGCACCAACGGCGGGAACCGGTGAATTTTGAATGTTTCGAAGGATTTCCGCTCGACCTAACGCCCAGGCGAACCCGATTCTGATCGATTTAATGCCGGGAAGCTTGACGCTTTTGTCGAACGTCACGCCGCCGACCATCAATCCGCCCGAGACCGCCATCCGGCGACCGTGGGGCCATTAGATAATGAATCGCGGGCAGTCGCTGTGCGAGCCATCCCACGCCGACCGAAACCGAGGGCCGAGTTTGATGTAACCAGGCGATAAAGTTCAAACAGGCGAATGCGTCCGCACCGCGACGACGATTGTTTGCTGCAATGGAATTAGCGCCGGCGGTGGTACGTGGCGGAGGATTAATTAGTTAATGGATTAATAATTTTAACAAACACATGCAAACTACCGACACTGTCCCCTCTCGGTCCGGCCAAAAGCGCCGGCCAACGCTCATTTCGGCACTGTTTGACTGACGCAGCCGTGAAGCTAACGCCGGGGTCGCACGGAGAGTGCCTTTTATACTAATTGGGATGTAATGAGCTGTTCCTATCACGCCATTTTGATCGGCTGGGCAATGTGGCACGCTTTGTGCTTCGTCGGTGCGTGAAAGCGCTGGCAATTTATCGTTGTCTTCGGGCTAAATAATTCACCGAAAGTCAATGGACCGACCGTGGGCCAAAGGGGCTTTGTTTTGCGTAGGCAGGATGATAAACAGTCACTGTAATCGATTGTTTTAGGCCGCTTTTTCGTGCTGGAAGTTCTTTGCTCCAACTGGCATGGTTTTGTGTACTTATAAGTAAACTATTTTCATGGTGTTTTATTTTATCCATCTGTCCCTTTTGACAGCTTCTCTGCCATGCCATGACAGCTAGTGCATTCTATGTAATGAAGCGCCTAAAAGTATGCTCCACCCGTTACTTGGATCAAAGAAATAACGCGCTTCACACCGTTTTAATTATTTTCACCCATCAGACCATCCCTGTGGAGGTAATTTCATTCTCACATTCATATTCAACCGTGACAAATGCAAAACTACACCTACAACACCGGCACACGGCCTTCTAGGAGAGGTAAAACTTTCGTGCCATGAAATTTCCACACCATTACTCATGGGGACGTGAAGATGATCTTTCCCATGCCAAATTCCTGTAGCTAATTTTGCCACACAAGGAGTGGCACCCTACTCTGCGTGTGTCAGTCATTGTCACGAAAAGAACCCGCGAGTGGGATTCGTTTTCCCGCCTGCTTATACCCAACCCGGAAGTTGACACTCCAGCACGCGCTTCTGGTACCAGCACAGAGCAGGGGAAAAAAACCCTACTCACACACAAAACAATGAACTCAGCGTTTGAAACTGACTCTTGAGCATTCCTTTCGTGTGCTGTGCGGCATCATCACGGTGGCGGAATTACTGGCGAAAAAGGATTGCAAATGATGCGAAAACCAAAACACATGACTACACTCTCCAAAAATGAGCTAAAAGGATGCATCCGGATTTGTTTCCGTCCGGTTTCCCGTGCTCGAGCGGGTATCATCCGCACCCGGCAGGGAGTCTTCACCAGGAAGACCGGGCCTGTGTGCACGTACGTGCCGAAAGCTTGCCCTCACGCCGAATCCAAATTTCCTTGTCCTTGTCCCCTGTGCGACCGGTGCAAAACATGGCTGTTGCGGTGTTGCGGAGGAAATGGGAAAAATATAAGCACCCGAACGAACCCGCGCTCTCTACGCTACGGCGCGCTACAAGGGCCGGCCGGTCTCATTCTTTCTCATTCGCGCCCCATTGCGGTTGCAACAATAACAGTCCTCATCCGCAGAAGGACGACAGTGCGGGAGCAACGTGGAGAAGTGAGCGCGTGAGAAGAAAAAATGCGACTCGACACATTTTTCATACTGCCTGCCAAGTGCTGTCCCTGTGGCGAATGTATCAGCGGGTAGGCAAACTACTGCTTCTTTTTCGGCCCTCCAACGCCCAACGAGTCATAGGGTTGATCGAAAAGGGTTTGTGCCGAGCACGCGGTGAGTTTGGAAATGTTGTTTTTATATTGGTTTTGTATGAAAATCAGGATGAACTAGCGAATCTGTCGGCAATAAGTACGATAAGTGTCATTTAGGTGTTATGAAGGTTTATTATAATTGGCATTCATGTATTAATTCAACCAATTTTTATGAGCTCTACTAATAGAGACTACTAAAGCCGAAACAGTTTTTGAGCATTAACAATAATGCTTTTAAAAAACAAAAACTCATTTTTATCATTACATTCAAAACATTTGCATTTGTAATAAAAATTGCGAAAAATATTAAAACGTAAATCAACCCTACCGCCTTGAAGCTCAGGTGACTTTGCTTCCCCAGAAGCATTTTATTTTCATCTCGCAACAATGGCAACCCATTTGCCGAGACGGGCGCATAAATAAGCAAAACTAATGAACACACTCACTTTTCTCACCACCAAGCAACATTCCGCCGCACTAACCACTTCACACGTACCACGCGCCTCGAAGGAAGCCAGCACCGTGCACGGAGGATGAAAACTAGCATCATTTTTCATTCCGGTAGACAATATTTTCACCCGGTATTTGTTCCTGTTTACTGCTGCTGCTGCTGCCGCTACTCTCATTTTAATTTTGAAGATTTAATCTAAACTACATACTGCGGCACAACGCGCATGCGGAGCCGTGAGACACCAGGCGGCTCCACGGCAAGTGGTAATCGACCAAAACGAAAACGTGGCAAAATAAATAACACGAACACTGCAGCACCGGAAGCTGCACGGTACCACCGGAGTGTGTATTTATTTATGTTTTTCTGGCACTTGGCCACCTGCGGGGCCACTTATTCATATCAACGCCGAACGCCGGGTGGAGGTGTGTTTGTGCGTGTAATTTTTTTTTTCGTTTCCACAGGAAGCGAACCCGAAGGGGGGGGGGGGGGATGAATAATGGGATGCATTCAAACCAAACCGAGACCGGCGGCACCTGAGATGTCCCGGAGGCTTTCCGAGGCCTTGCGCCATTAAGCGTAACAATATTTCTGGCGTGTTAATTATTGACCGGTTTATTATGAGCAATGGGTGGGTTGAAATATTGAAAAACGCATTCATCCATCAGCCCTCCCACAACCCCACGCTGGCACAGTTTAACACCGGTGGACAAACCTGGGTCACCACAATAGCACCTTTTAGTGGTGAAAGCCGATGCAGCCGGGCTATAAATGGTGCAACATTGGTGCGTTTTTTCTTCATTGTTTTGGATTTATTGCCTGAAGTGGAAAGGGAATGAGAGAAGCCTGCATCCATTCCATCATTCCACGGATCAGTGAACCACACGGGTAGACAAAACTGGTATCAAACCAAAATAAATATGGCTCTGAACTTATTGTGTTAAAAAAAAAACACATTTAAATACATGAGCCCGTTGGTTTCTTTTTAATACCAAGCTGTAGTGGTTTACGTACGTTTGAGTGCGCTTGATAAATTAAATGGCACATTGGATTGCATTGCATTGGATGAAAATTTTCATTGAAAAACAGTCCCAATTATCTTCGGGGTTTTCGGTTCTTTGTGAGAATGAAGTTTCTAATATAATTAATTTAAAAACAAGACTACAACCACTTGGAAGATATTAGAAACCATAATTAAAATAAATCGCAGCAGCCTTGATTTAGTAGCGCCACCTACTGGTGAGTAGCGCAACTAACTAATATTAAAATTTTCATGCTTTCCACACTTTTTCTGCAAACTCACCAGAAATTCGAAGCAGAACACTGTCCATTCTCTTGTCTGCTGGCAAAATAATGCGGTACGCTTACCCGGAGAAAAAATGGGTCCGATAGATTTTTATATTCCCCACATTGTTACTTCCCATGAATATTCATAATGCGTTTAAATCAAAATGATAGCGTGCCCGATGTTGACCCACCTTATCAAACAGCATCGATTGCCATCATTTATTTGCCGTACGGCTTAAGCACACTTTTCAAAACGCTAACATAAAAACTCTATGAAAATATTCTGCCAGGGTTATTGTATATCTTTTTTTTTTGTTTTGTTTGAATTTTATGGGCATAAAGTTTACAGAAAGGTTTTCAATTAGTAATGTACACAGCAAACGAACTTCAAACAAGCACATCGAATTGTACCTTCCAGAAATTGTCAAAAATCGAAAAATCCAGCGAAAACAAATTGTTGCGTTCGGGTTTTTAGTTTTAAAAACAGCACAGCGTTTTCAATAAAACCCGGCTCGCAAAGTTTGCCTTCGTTGGAAGCGTCGCTCCTATTGAATGGCACATCCGACCAGCGTTCGCCCCGATGAAGGTAAATAATAACGAAGTCAATACGGCTCCAGTCCCAATAAACCGACCGCAGTAAACGATATGACAGCGAACCGGCACGCTCGTGCCGGTAACTCTAAACCGTGCGCCCCGGAACCGTGTGATACGTTCGCGTGCGGTTAGGAAAATCATCTCCCTCCATTCCCCTTGCTTTCTCTCTCTCTCTCTCTCTCTCTCTCTCTCTAGGACGTAGAAAAAAATGAGCCAACCCATGTGAGGAGTTTTGGGACACCGATATGGGTTTGCGATGGCACCGAAAGTTCTCTTCCATGAAAAACTCATCCAACCGAGAAGGGACCCCCGGACTAATGCTACACCACGCACCACCCGACCAGACCGGGGCGGACGGAAATGTGGCAAAATTGGAAATGTGTTTTGATGTTTTTCGGGCAATGGTCCAATCAAAAGTGGCAAAGTCATTGGTTACGGTATTACGGGTTTTCCGTGCGCGGTGGGTGGGCCCACCATCGCCCACCTAATTGGAACCCGTTTGCCCGACCGAGATTTTAATGAACGCATCGTTGGTTTGATGGGCATTTTGGTCGGTTCGACCGTGCCACGGGTCTCACACGGCCAGCTTGCCAACTGGCTCAGTTTTTTTGGGGGCAGCCGTTGCTTTGAATCGAGGTGTGCATGTGTTTTATACCATGCAGTAGAGGTCAATTCGCATGGCGAGAAAGATCCCTCAGAAGCGATTATAAGCGGGATCAAACGTTTGCTTTAGGTAGAATATTTGCTAATATATTTTCATAGTCGGCATTACAAACATCAATATTGATAAATAAACTTATAGTTCATGTTGCACTAATGATTTATGCTAGGCTTCATTTTGGAAAATAATTAAACTGACAAATTTAGTAAAAAAAATGATTAAATTGAATTTAGTTAATTGAATGGAATTGTTTTAACTAAAAACTGACATAAATTGCATACATTTAGGCGTATATCTAGATCTTCCTGGAAGGTGAGGTGGTAACTGTCAAAATGACATTACGGAAACGAAAAATAAGAAGAAAAAACAAGATAAGACATAGAGGGTCTGGAGCCTAAATTTGATACAAAACTTTGAAAGAGCACACAAGGATGATAAAACCAAGGTAGGTCAAAGTTTCGCGAAAACAACCGTCATTCATAGCACACATTAAGGATCAATTAAAGCTACATGGCCCATCTCTCCTGCCAGCTGTTTCCCTTATCCCAATCGCTCCCAAAGAATCGCTTTCCCATGATGGATGATACCTTTCACGGTGCGATTAAATCCCACCTGACGTGACGTCAGTCGCGAAACCACAACGGAACGCTTCTCGCTGTCCTGATCCAGGCCCTCCCCGGAGGGATCGCATGGACATTTTCGTAAATAATCAAAACATTCGTTACACACCAACGCGGCGCAGCTGCAGCGAACCGGCTCGTACGCACCATTGGCTGCCTGGCGCTGCGGTTCCCAGTTCTCCCCCGCGCGCGCACACACACTCACACATTAATCTTGGTAATTGCCAATTAAATCTGACAGATTAATCGTATTAATAAGTCTCCAACGTATCGTTTCCAGCCCGCATCGGCAATGTTTCGATTCCCGGAGCCGAGGGGAACCGTTAAAGATCACTAATCCACTTCCACTCCGGTTGGTTTTGGTTGCGCTAATCTAGTCGGGCTAAGTTTACACCCCACCCAAACTACACACGCGAAGGTGTGAAAATGACATGCTTGTAATATTGGGCGCACATGTTTTGCCACGGGGGAAAACCCCGGGCTCGGTTGGGCAGAACGTCCCGGGGGCTAATGTACGAACCGGCAGAACGTTATCTTATTATCCTCTCAGCTGCCGGGGTTTTTTTCCCCATGCTGCTTGCCCATTCAGCAGAATTATGGCACCTTAATGTGTTCGCTCCATTAGCTTTTGTCTAGCGCATATTGATCCAGCTGCAAGAGGACGATTATTGAAATAGATCATTAGAGGCAAATGATTGGAATAATGTTTGTAATTGTTGAGCGCATGCGGATGTTCATTTTCGATTATATTAGCTTGAGCGCACAAAGATAGCACCGTTTGTTGATCCTGCACAACGTTTAGTGATGATGTGTTTAACAAAGATGTGTTTATTAGCGAAATGAAACCAATAATTTCAAACGTGTAAATGTTTACTGTACTGGCAATTGGGGCGTTCGCACATTGCACAGATTGCATACTTTGAGGGGCCCATTTGCTTTATCCTCTCGAAAGTAGGCAATCCTTATTACCAAGGTTTTATTTGTACATTCTTAATAGTTTCAACTATATATTTTAACACTTCGCAACTCGAAAGTGATAAATTACACTACAGTATCGATTGGACTTGCTAATGCAGGCGGCAATCTCTATCCCTCTCCGCTGCCCTCGCTCTTAACCTAATTAAACAAATTAGCTTGTTTGCATCTGGCTTTGGCCCGCTGGGCTAGGTCTACTAGCCTTAGGCCAATCTGGTCTTCAACACTGCCGAGTGGAATTCAATTTCGCTCCATGTGTACTCAATAACTCGATTAGAACGATTGCAAATATTGAAATTGTCCCGCAATTCCCTGGCGAATGAATCATACCTTAACCTGAATTTAATTGTCCGAATAAGGTACGTTCTCTTCCGGCACGCCAGCTTGCAGCTCAAGAAACCAGCTGAAGGAATACGTTACGAACATTCCACCCGTCCCTGGCAACAAAGTACAACTTCAGCCGTTACTCAATAGCGTTGCCGCCCGTGTGCCACTGTGCTCGTTCGCTCAAAAGGCGCTCCGCTAGGCTTTTGCATGATTAATGCTGTTCGACCAGAAGAATGGTCTATTGTTTGCCATTCGCTCCGCCGTGTACTGTAAAGCGAGTGCAAACACACAGCTCAGCAACAGCATCCTGCTACCGCTCGCTGTTGCTGCTGCATAAATAACAACCGCAGGTTCAATCGGCCGAGAACGCACCGCTCGAGAACTGGCTGCGAGCGAAACAAAACCCCACACCGAGGCAAACTCCACCAGCACGTGAACAAAAAAAAACAACAATCTCCGCAAACACACACACGAAACGCTCAGCTCGATGCCTTTCTGACCGCCTGCTCCCACCGGCTGGACCGTCGGAGGCTGGCTGGCCCGGGGTTGGGAGGAACGCAGCGGAACTCCTGCCACTGATGAATGCGCGGCCATATTTTAGCGAAAATTTATCACAACCATTCCGGCACGGGCGGAGTGAGTGAGTGCCGCGGCACGCACCGGGGACACCCGACTGCCGGCAGCTGCCCGGTTTTGTTTGGTTTTGTGGAGAATCTTCGTTGCGGGGGCATTCATTCGCAGGAGTCGAGGAAATCTTTGGTCAGTTGCTAATAATTAGCCTGCGTGTGCCAAGAGGCTCCATAATTGGCACCATTAATCATTTATGCACTCGGGGGAAAACAGAGGGACGTACGATGGTCAACGGGAGGAGGTTCAAATTGGGCAGATTGTGTTTTAAAGCATGAGAAAGTTTAAGAACGTGTCATACGTTTTTCACGAGTTTTTACGGCTAGGAGGAATTTTTCAGCCCTAAAAGTATGCGTTTCGTCTGTATTCAAAGTTCATCCAGTGAAGAAGACACACACAAGCAGTAATTTTGGACTACAAATTGCATACCTTTTCATATCTTGTCATATCTTACAACATACGCTTTACTAACGTTCTATTAACAACTAATAGCTTTTAAAACCCTTTTATAACGAGTGGACAAGGTACAAGATGCGGGATGAAAAATGAAACCATTTATCAAAATGAAGACTTTTCGTTCAAAGCTGTCTTTCTTCTAAGACACAAGTGGTGTAAGAAAAACTAATCATTCCATCATTTCATTTCAACATCATAGTCAGTGAAAACAACGCCATATAGAAAATATTGCCATCCTTCTGGGCAGAAATCTATCAGGACCTGGCACCCGGTCTAGGCTCATTGCATTTCGGCATAAATTCTAACTCACATACCGTAACACCCTCCATCCATAGCAAAACGCACCGTCCGAGCAGCTCCCGCCTTGGTGTCCTTTAATTTATGCTTCATTAAATGAATATGCAGATAAAATCCGACCCAACCATTATTGTCACGTTTTCGGACCGGAACACCCCCGAGAACAACGTCGGAGAATATTTTCGTCCCACCAAAAACCCGGCCTGGGCCCGTCGTAAAATCGCAACTAAGACACACTTGCAGCGTTTTTCGTCGCTTTCGGTTCGCCTGTCAACACGCAAGCGGACCGCTGGGAGATGGAGCATTACGTTTCCGCACACACACACACACACACACACACACACACACACACACACACACACACAGGGCAGCACGAAAGACAGTGAGTCAGCCCGGAAGCACTCCCCATTCGGGCCCGGTGTCATTGTCTTGTCGTCTTTTGGCACCATCGCATAGTAATGAGTCTTGTCACGGTTGTATCGGGCGGTGTTTGCTTGCCCGGTGCCCGGTGGCCAGTTCGGACAGGGACACTGGTTGTGTCCCCCAAGGACAGCTTCATTCGTGAGCAAACTCCTCCGCCCGCCGAGTCCGGGCGATATTGACAGCGAATTCAGTTTGTAAAACACCGACAACAATTTGCTTCATAATCATGCATATTCATAAGGCCGGCCACCTTCTTTATGAAGTCTTCCCTCCCAGCTGGAGGCTTGCGCCACGGTAGCCGAGTTCTTTTTCACTGCGTTTGCGGGACGGGAACGCTTTCGAGCAGCACTTGATCCTTGCTGGGTTGGGCAGCATTACACCGAGAGTGCAATTGATGTCGTTACGATGAAGTCCGGTGTCAACAGCACAGATTTCGTGAATGTGTAACTACCCGAAAAAAGCCCATAGGTACAACAGTAAGATCAAAGCCCTTTAGCGAATGAACCAAGAATTAGATTAGATTGGTTTTTAAAGATTTTCGTTCTAAGCAATATTATTATAGTTTGAATTGAAATTTTTCCTCAATAATGCACGAGTTTTTTTTATATTTTACAATGAAAATGAATATTTCCACACTCCACCAAACCAATTGCTTCACAGCACATAATTCGAGCACTAAATTTTCATTTCGTCCCCAGCAAATCCTTATATCCCGCTGCATTCGACCAGCGGTAACAAACCACGAACCGATCATCAATTTCTTCATCGCGTCATCACGGGCGGGCGAAATCAAATCTTCCTTTCATGGCACTGCATAAATAAAAGCCCCACGGACCTGTCTGCCACGACCGGTCGGCCCAAGCCGAGACGAGGCAGGCAGGAAGGCGACGGCGAAAAACGCTCATCGAAAAATGTATGAAAAATTGGACAAACATGACAGGGATTGGGAAGAAATTGCACGAAAATGAGGATCTACTAGCAGCTTAGGACGGCATGTGGCATGCACGTTTGCTTCACCGTTCACGGCAAATCCCAGTGTGGCCCGTCCGGTGGAACGGATTCGAGCTCGTAAAAGAAGGAAACTCGGGCCGGAAATGAAGTGTAAAGGAAAATATTAAAAAGCGATGAGTACGCAAGGGGAGACGAAACGGATCGTTCCATTTCCATCCTCAGGGGCGTTGGACCTCGTTTCGGCGATCGAAGCTTTGCACCGCGTGGCTTTGGCTTGCGGAGTGAGGTCACGCCAGCGAACGTGCGAACGGGGCCTTTTGCCGTATAGAAAGCTACACCCAAGAACGAACTATTGGCTCCCATGTTGCTTTTCAAGCTTGACTTTTAGAATATACAAAACCTAGAAGCATAGATTGGACATGAAAATCTGCTATAGTACTTCTAAGTGAATATAAAAAAAATATTTAAAAAAACGAATAGTTGCTATCTTTTTGCACTCCCCTTTGATTCTATTCCATCCCTAGCAGGGCCCGTTGATGCATTCATGAACATTGCTTCTCACACACATCCACCCAAAAAAGGACCCCAGGAACCAAGGTGCAAATCCTCCCGATCTAATACTTATATCTGTTCGATGTATTTTTCTTTCTCCCACATGCACCGCACTGAATTATGCATAAAGCAATCGTGAATAGACATAACAGTTGGGTGCGAGAAGGTCATATTATTTTATTGGGAAATATAGAGTTCAATATACTATATTCAATTCAATATCTTCTCTTCGAAAACATAATTTCGCACATATTTCGTGCGTTTTTGCCGATTAAACAAATGTGCGCCTGAAAGTATGCAATCCAACGCTTCATCAATGCGTTACGAACGCTTCAAATGCAGGATACATAAACATCAAGCTAACAGTTTCGTTTTAAGTCCGATTTGTCCCAACCATTGCCTACTGTGCGTACCCGAAGCGTACCGCGCCACTAACCGGACCACCCGGTGTGCGAGCGACACGGTGGGAAATAAAATGCTTTCACGACCATTTACATAAAGTGATCGGAAAGTGGATCGACGCGCAGCGCCAGAAATAGAGCCATTCGAGGGAGAATTTCGTTTGACAATGGTTTTGCTTCACCCAAGGGTGCGCTAATGCCCCACTAGATAGAGATGGAAACATCTTAACGGTAAAATATGTTAAAACATCGAATGCTTATGGCAGTTTGGGTGAAATATATTTTTAATAAGAGAGTCAGTTTTACCTCTGGTATTGATTGATTCCATCACATTCTCCAAATCACTGGTGGGCTTATAATTTAAAAGCATTGTTTGAATTCTGCATTGGACGGTTCACAGCATCCTTTGTTAAGTTCCGGGAAGTTTTTTGAAACAAATTGTTCAAACAATCCCATAGTACGTTGACGCACACCGGGAACTTCATTATGAACAGCACTGAAGCTGAAATGTCCCATTTGAGTTCGTTAACTATACGTGTTATTAAATAAAAATATTATCAACAGATCCATTGCTTCTAACGACAAGAGAAACTTCACCCTTAAAACCCTTTCACCGGAATCGAATTCCCAATCTCTGTACCGGGCCCGTCCTTAATCTCCTTTTAATACGCATTCAATTAAAATCGAAACTTTTCAATTAAACGAAATAATCGCATTAAAATCCATCCTGTTTCCTTGGTGTTGTGCGCAGCTCGGTGCCTGCTGGAGAACAAAAAATGCACTTTACATTCTCAGATTGCATACTCGTCAGTGACGTGGTATGCGCGCATTATGCAACGACGAAAATAAGTGCACCGGGTATTAACATCCCAACAGCTAGGGGACAGTAATAAGAGCATGGCCGCGGTGGCGGTGTGCAGGTGAACGGACGAGCGAAAAAGGTCGATTCGTGCTACAAAAGCGTGTATAATTAACAGCATTTTGTTGTTTTCCATTCGGTTTACAATTTCGAACAACCGGCAGCTAGTCCCGCGCCGGCCAGCGCGACGCCGACGATGATGGACAGGGCCGAAAACAATGGGCAGCATCGGTGGCTACACGCGGAAGTGGTCAGTGTCGGTGTGAGCGTATGTGTGGAAAACGGCGGAAATTAAAATACACCAAACAGACGGCCACATGGCAAGGGAACAGCCCCCACGGGGCGGATCGTTATTACCGATTGTCGAAGCAGCAACCAAATAGCTACAGCGGAGGCACGCTGTAAAAAAACACACTCCCACACACGCAAGCAGGTAGTCGGGAAAACTCATTTCCCGTCGCCGCTGGCCGGGTGGCCCCCACCGGAGGGTGAGCTTTCATTTCGCATCATTAACATTGTGTGCGCTTGTCCCCGTGTGCCCGAATGTCCATTTGTGCGATTACGCGCGATCAGTTGACAGGGCGGGAGTGAAACAGGCACCGGGAGAAAAAAAGAGAGATTAACAGCACGAAAAACGAACCGATTGCTGGTGGGGAAGAGGCGAGCCATGAAAACAGGAATCATTTCATGTTGTTCGTTTTGCCGCGCCGTAGTAGTTTTTGTGCGATCGAACGATTTTAAAGCTCGATCATTATCATTGGCGAGATGTGGCCTGTGTGCAGCGGGCAGGGAAAACGATGTAGATTAATCAGCATGCACCAGAGTGTACCGTGGGATCGTGCGTTAAGTGTTAAGCAATCAATAAACACGTGTATTGGTTGTAAATGGTGGGAAATATATTCAATAGGGGCTGAGTTATTGCAACCAACTTACTGTACTGGCTACTATGTTATTCGCCGAAAATGTACAATGAAAGCTGCCACGGTAACGTTTAGTAACGTCTGTGTAATGGTGTTATGAACATATTGAAACAATTGTATTACCAAATTAATTACCAACCAAATTGTTTCATTCGTTGCCATTTTTAACGTGATCTTATGAAGAAACATAAGAAAAACTGTTTTCTTACTTACAATATTTCAAAAGTAACCTTAGCGCACCCTATCGGTTTAACCAAGACACAAACCACTATCAGGTTTGACAACTGACAATCAAGCGATCAGACCTTAGTAGCATTTTTATAGAAGACAGCAAATAAAAACGAAAATATCAATCCATTATTGATGACTAGCGTGATGAAACTTTAATTCCGATATAGAAAGGAGCACAATTTCAAAGCACCAGCGAGCAACGGAAATCAAAATTGAGTTCCTTTCATCGTACTCAAATATGATTTATGAATTATTCTTTTTCTCTGCAACAATCAAACAAATTTGCATCTGGCCCTCACTCCGACCGGGCACTCAGCTGTCGGCACTGTTATTGATTCTTGAATAATATATTTCACCCCCAGCGCTACCGATGTTCTTATTGTTTTTGCCCTGCGTTTACCCTCGCCGATAAATGGCCGACGTGGATTCGAAGCGAATTCATTTGGATTATACCAAACGCGGCACGCTCGGGTGCGCCCCTTTACACGTCGCAGCGAGAACGCAATTTAATCATAATCCGGTTATACTGCCCCGGTCCGGTGCAAGGCCTGGTCTGGTGGTTGTGCCTTATCGTGGTAACAACAACAGCAACAACAAAAAACACGAAAAACGACTCCCAAACTGGCGGATGCACTCGCACACACATACACTAGCGCAAAAAAGGTGACTAATACTCGTATCAACATCCTGACAATTGTTTATACGTTACCGCGTGCATTTATTCATGTTACCGTGCGATCGTACGATGGAAAAGGCCGCCTGTGTAAGGATGAATTCGTTCCCCGGTTTTTTTGAACACAAAAAAGCTCTCCATTCAGATACGGAAACACAAAATGTCATTCGACACGGTTGAGGATTTTGTGTGTGTTTATAGCGAGGGAGAGAGAGAGAGAGAGAGAGAGAGAGAGCGAAAGAGACAGAGAAGCGAAAAAAAAACACGAATCCTCGTTAATCCTCCCAACGCCACAATTCTTGGGCACACGGGACGAAACGTGGGACTGTGCCCTTTTTTATGTCTGGTTTTGTTTCATTTATCTCTCCACCCTTCCCTCGTGCAGTACCGAAAAAGCTATCTTTTATGACCCACTCGTAATAAATATTTCATCATCCAATCCCGGAGCCGGAGCCCACTGCCAGACCATCGAAGCTGGTGAATGAAACCGATTCATCTCCTTCGCAGGGCAGATACAATGGCACGGGATGGGAATTGCATCCGTGTCTTTCGCGGTCCCAGTACGGCAATTTTGTGGCTCCCGGGTGCAGTAGGATTTTCGGTTTGGATGTGAGATATGTACCGACTTACAACAATGGAGTGTGAGGAAGCATTTGGTTGAAAGAAATTTGTTGAAACAAATAATAAATTTTGGATAATTTAATAATTTACGCCTAAATGTATGCACAACGCATACTGTCTAACAAATTCAAGCAATATAGAACTATGGAATTGCTGGAACAGGAATGTAAAGAGTGTTTATACACACTAAGTTGTTCCTAACTGAACACAAATGCTACTTCCATTATCTTAACTCCTTGGCTCCAGATTCATTCCGAAAGAATAGTCGTGTATTCCATTTCAATTCGCTACTGTGTTCTTGGCCAACTTTCAATCCACACAACAACTTGATACGTTTCGCAAACAATTTTTTCTACCACCCAAGCTCGTTTTTGCATCATTTCAGCATGCTCGACGCAGTGCAGCAATCGGAAGGGATTTGCAAACCCAAACCCCCCCAACTAAGGACTGCGAAGCTAGTGGTCGAATGAATGCGAAAAAAACCAACGCGCACCCGAGCCGGTAGCGATAAAAGCGGGAATGAAATTTACTATAGAGAGAGAGAGAGAGAGAGAGAGAAAAAAAAGCGCTGAAACAAACCTGTGAACGTGAGAAGTGTATCCGGGGAGAATGCTAAAAAAACACACCAGCTGAAACATCCGATCTCCCCTCGGGGGACGGTGAGCTACGCAGTGGCTCCATAAATTATACTTTCCTATCAGGGAATTAAAACAAATAAAATTTGATAACATAAATCATTACAGATAAAAGAAAAACGACGCGGCGGCCGTTATTAGCACTGGCTGCATGCGGAAGCTGCTGACGCTGGGATTGAATATTGAAGAAGCGAACGTTGGCGAGAAAAATGCACACACCGTTTTGGGAATTGCAGCGAGGTGAGGCACAGTCGGGATTGTTCATTGCGTTCGAGGGTAACATGACAGCGAACACACCGTAAGTGGACATGGAAGGTTTTTTGGGAGGAAATATCATCACGCCGCTGGATGATGGCAGCGTTCTAAAATACATGCATTCATACAATTCACTATGCATGAAGGCTTGGGATGGGTAGAAGAATGACAGCGCTGCTACATAGCTTTGAATAAAAGAAAGCGCTCATGTTGAAGCATGAAGTGTGTGTAAAAATATACAGTGCGTGATGCATCTCTAACATACTCTACTTTAAACAAAGCAGTCTGAAGTCGTTCTTCCAAAGCTAATGGCAAAATATAAACATTTGTATGAAACACGATCCAAGGTCCAGCTACGCCCTCTACCGGCAAACAATACTACTAGCGACCGATACTAGTACGCAATTGGACGATCCCTCCATCCCTCCTTTTGGTACAAAGGGACATACACTATCTACTGTATTAGGACAATTGATTGTTGCTCTTTAACATGATTTTTACTGTATTTTTTCAACGGCAGATTGTGAGAAAATTTAAGCAACGGTTAGAATCAGCATGATTTCAAAATCACATGTTGCATTATGATTTTGAAACGCACTGTATGAGAAACACACAAAAGAACGCTTCAACATGAACAGTCAAATTTAGGTGCAACACGTCACATGTCGCGTCATCTTTCCAGCAGAACAACCCAGATGCTACCTTCAACTCCACCATGCCGAGAATGTGTTTTATTCTATGTCATATGTTACATTTATTATTTTGTTCCAACCATGCTATGGGAAAAAAACATCCTATTCCCTGTTAATGAGTAGATGTGCACAGTTGGCCATGCGAAACTAACCGAACAAGATACAATTACACAACAGTATGCTGCTGTTCGGTTATGCAGCGATCAAAACCAAAAAAACAACGCACCAGAATCACCGGTTGGCTTGTGTCCCATGGCTTCCGGGTCCTGGGTTTTCACGTGTATTTCAATATGTTTATTTGTTCCTCGCGGTGTTTTTTTTTTTCCTCTTGTTGCTGCTTGCTCTATCAGCTCCACAGCTCCCCGATAGAATAATCATCTGCCAAAAGCAACCCAAACCGGTTGTTTTGCAGCCGGCACAAAACAAGTGGCTTTTCCCCATTTAACGGCTCCCATCGGGGAGATTATTATTAATCTGTCTGCATAAATATGTGCGTTTTTTATGGTATTGTTTTTTTTTCTGTGTTGGCGCAGGCACCGTTCCATTCATTTACCTATCCGATTACCACGAGCACACACACACACGCCCATGAACAACGGCACCGAACGAGTGTTTCGCGGGATAGTGTGACATTGCTTGTTCAACTATAAATACACTTCACTCGAAGTGGCAAACAACAATGGCGTGCGCGCGCGCGGTCTGCTGCTGATGTGTATATTTATTTGAAGCATCCTTTTATGAGGCTTTCCGTGTTTAGCTGACATATGACACTGTTGGGTTTTGTTGGCTGTACGCGTGTGCTGGATTTCGGATTGAAAATGCAATTACCATTCCATAGAATCTTTTGCGCGGTTGATGGAAACCTCCATTGTCACCCGGGTTGGACAGCGTATTGGAAGGGGAATATTTATTTTACGAACAATATTTATTGTTTATTGTATTTATTTATTTTCCCACCTAACAATTGCAGAACAAACACTGGGGACAGTGGAATAGAAGAAGGTACAAAAAAAAAACAAAAGTATAATGCATTCAACACACTCGTTTTCATAATTGCTTTGGTGGTAACTTTTCCAAGTATTTTTGCTTCATAAAATATCAAATTATCGCTTGTTTATTGGAAAACCATCTCACGGTTGAACTGCACGCTCTGGCGCTTATTGTTTGCACTAGATTAACGAGTTTACCGAATTACGTCACCTTATTCACTAGTCTTTAAGGAAAGCAAATTATTTACTCAGCCATTTCCAGAAGCTTGGAAGGAGAAACAGATCATAACACTCGCGGTGATTTGTTGCGGCGAGCACGTCCTCGAACGCGAGCTAGGTAAACGTAATTTACAACTTCCAAAGACTCAATGCTTCCTCAATCGTTAACCGTAGGATTCGCGAAATCGTCCTTTCTTTTCGAGCGAGTACGCTGAATTATTTACGCAACGCATTACCAACCCCCGCAAGCCTAGCGCAGGAGCGCAAGACCCGATCCAAGCGAAAGGGAAAAGCACGTGCCGAGTGCGTAACGCAGCAGCAATCGGAACGAACCGGCGAGCGCAAAGAATAAATATCAATTAGGATGAGCGGCTAGGATTTGGACTTTAATTTCATTACACCCCAGATAAATAAATTAAATCGTAATCCCATCGAAGGCAGCCTGTCAGGAGCCATCCTCTCAAACGTCGGATCGAGTTCAGGAGCGCAGAAAAAAGAAACTTTCCGTACGAATCACAGCCCCACGAACCAGGCTGAACATTCCAATCAACAAGTATCCGGGGCTCCGGTATTGAGTTGCAGCATACGAT
The DNA here is from genome assembly GCA_000349145.1 of Anopheles dirus. Taxonomy (NCBI): domain Eukaryota; kingdom Metazoa; phylum Arthropoda; class Insecta; order Diptera; family Culicidae; genus Anopheles; species Anopheles dirus. The sequence goes on from KB673423.1 coordinate 4,990,041, forward strand.
GGGCGTAATTTATGCGCTTTCCTCGCCCGCGGCATCGGATCGTCCGGGTCCGGGTTCGGGACACTGGAGGGTAAAGTCCAAATCCATCGCATTATATCGGCAGGAAGCCCAAACACTTTCATGTGCGAGGGACGGTTAGATAGCGGCACGAAAAGAAACGAAACACCGGCAACGCCAGCTGCTTAAGCATGACCATGATGGCTGCTTTACGGAACGACATATTTCCACTCAGTTGATCGCAATAATTTCCACGGTCAACTGGCGCTAACTCAATTTGCCGTATTTCGCCCGTCCACATCCTCATCGGTCAACATGCGTGCGAGTGTGTGTGTGTGTCCGTCCGCCACTCGAGGGAATTTCCCGACCGGAATTGGAATTTCCACTCACAAAACAAGCACCGGACGTGACCTTTCTCGCTAGAGAACGTAAGAAACGGTTCCATATTGTTTTGTGTGTGTTTTTTTTTTGCGATAAACCCTCCGAACACGAGAGACCAGCAATTCCCACCAGCAGCCTACTAGGGATGCACGTTTTGTTTCGGGAGTTCCGTCGCGTGGAGCGAGCGAATAAATATGCCTACTGCGATGGGATTTTGATTAGCTTTAAATTTGATCCAATTTTCTCGCCGTTCCTGCGAAATGAGCCAGAATGATGGTGGACGGAGTTTCTCCTAAGTCCTTCAAGTCATCGTTTTGTTTTTGCTCCCTATCCAAGCCTCAAATACTATGTGGTCGTCGCTGGAATCGAGATCGAATGGATTTTTTTCTGCCCCATTCGCCTAAAGCTTCCGTGAGCCACCAGGCGTCCCCATCGAGTGGTTCGCAAACGTGCAAAAACAATTCCCACCGAACGGAAACGATCGAACGGACGGACAAAAGTTGCCATCAGCAAACTGTCAGCGAACGGAACCCCCCGGTGTACTGTAGTTCGATTCGATTCCACACTCGAAGCGACGTTTGATGTGTGTTAGAGGCCCGGAACGTGCGCAAAAAATGCGGCGAACTTTTGCTTCACGCAGCCCCGAGGGAAATCGCGTCCGAGAATGAGAAAGTTCAGAAATTGAATTATTGACAGTGTACAGTTCCACGGAGATTTACTCCGGGCAAACGGTGCGGCTCCATTACTTACTGCTTGCTGTCGATGGGAGGAAAAGCTTCGTCATCGTCGCTTACGACAGTGTTTGTACGGTATTTTTGAAGGCTCGCCGCACGTTTTCACTACCACTTGTTTTGCTATCTCGTTATTATCGTGCATTTTTGTGCCAGCCCCCCCCCCCCCCCCCCTCTAACGTAATGCTCAAACCGACAAGAAATGAAATGAACGAATGAAGAAACTTTCATTTTTCCCGGGAAAAACACATCATAACATCGATCGGAAAGAGTCTCCTCCCCGCCCGAACACACATCGGCACTCCCAATAGATTTTCCAACACCCCTCCCCCCTCCCTTCAACCGTTGGTTGATGGAAAAGTTTCTCATCATTTTCACTCACTTGCGCCTTTTAGTATGCAACGGGCGCAAAACTGGTTGCGACAGCGTGGCCGCACGCGAACGGTTCAACGTTGGCTTCCCTCCCGAAGGATTTGGTAGCGAAGAGAAACGACTTTTGTGATGAATCCTGCACCGTTGGCCCCCGTGCCCTTGGTCCCCGCGTGCAACAATGGTGGAGTTTTATGATACCTTTCATCATTCATCAATTCTTGTACGTACCTCGATGGTTCGCTCTTTTCATCTGAGGCGAAACGACATGCTGGGTACGTTTTTTTTCTTCTTCTCGGTGCCAAATGTTTCTTCGTCGCTTAAAGGACGTTGATGAAGCGCCGGCAGCGAGGCTGCCCGCTGCACTGATTGAAGGATATTTTCATGCAAATTTTTCGAGCCGCACTGCACGTACACCGTAGCGAACGGAGAAAAGCGACGGTTTTATGGAAACAAACATGAAGCAAACCGACTATGTTGCTCCTTTTAAGTCGCCGTAAGTGGAAGATTGTTATCGCGTTAAACGATGGCTCCTTTGTGTCGTGTTTTGCACGAGAGAAGACATTCGGTTTGAATGAGTAAGAACGGTTCTTGCTCTTTTTTCTCTTATAATTGAGTTAAGAAAACGAACGTCTTGTTTTGTTTTTGACGGCAATTATGATTTGACTTTCGTTAAAGGCTTCTAGATACATTTTATGTTTAGAAATGAGCTAGCGAGAAATAGAATTTAAATATCACATGAACAACCTGGACAGTATTGAAATATAATATAAACTGCGCAACACACGTTCAAATACAAACAATGGAGTGAAACTGTTTTGTAAGCACTGCGCTATGACTCACCAGCGCCATCTATGAGGTTATCCATGACTCAAACCATTTAATACTTCCATCAAAGCAGCTCCATACACCTGGAGTGCCACATCAACGGTTTACTTTCTAGCCACAGTTTTACCTTGAAAAAGTTGCAGTACAGTATGAAACTTGTTTCCTCCTTTATGTTTCCAACCAACTGCCCCAGAACTGCCCCAGAAAGTTGTCCATTTCAGCATCAGCCAACTTTGTCGGGCCTTTACAGGAACCACCGCAAGCGGTCGAGTCACCCACGAGAAGGACAAATTTATGCATTCGAATAATTAAAATTAAATTACCCTCAAGTGTAATTTGTTTTACTTTCCGGTTCTGGTTTGTTTTCTCCGTCCACTCCGTCGGTGCTCGGTGGTCAATCTGTGCCGTGAGGCGGAAGGAAAACAAAGTGTGCCAAGCGCTGGGTGGTAGTTTGTTAATCGCATTACTTGCCTGAATGCCACGACGTAAGATGTACCGTGAGCTTGCTGAGGTGACTTGTTCGAATGGGTTCGAGCGATGTCTTGGACATATTTCAAAATAAAACACCGCTCAAATTTCGCTCAGCCAAAACCCACAATAAAGCTGAACGAATGCCCTCATAAGTCATCTACATGCATGCAGACTCCAGTTCGCATGCTGCCCGACAGAATAGTAAACTAGCCCCCGGGATGTGAAGATGTTGCAAAAGTGCTACAAGCAAAATAAACATACAATTGCTTTACATTAGTATGCCTCACACAACACACCGCTCGGCTGCAGTTGGTGCCGCAGCCGCAGTCGGGCTCAATTTGCTCCGTTTTGGACTTTAGAGACATTCGTTTTCGGGCGAAGTTTCAAACCTCAAAACATCCGCTGCGACGTGCCGGTGCGAAGGAATGCATGCACGACGTGAGCGAAAGAAGAGAACCAATGGTAAAGCACATGCACGAAACCGCTGCAGGCGGCCTCCCACTACCGGCCCTGAGATATGAATACACTTTCGTAATATTTTATTTGCCTGCCACAACTCGAGGACAGCCGGGTCCTGCTGCCCGGGTGGAATGCAGCCGGAGAGATCAAATTTCATAGCTCTCAGGAACAAACTGGCAATGAAACACCATCCAGCCCTTCCGGCGTAGGGCATGGAATGCTGCAGCCGGAATGCAGCAACGGTGCCCGGCCGAGCCGCGGTTGAAGTGGTTTTGGCTCGGAGCGTACCATGGTGTCACAATTCTTAGTGACATTCCCAGTGCCGGGGCCGCCATGCGTCCGGTTATGCGATATCTACGCCTGGCGTAGTAACTATTTACCTTTGGTTGCGTAAATCCTTGTAGATACTGCTGTTTGCAGGGTGTGTGAGGAAGAAAGAGAGAGAGAGAGGGAAAAGAGAACGAGACGCCATGCCAGCGGAAGACGATGTAAGACGATGGTGTTACTAGATCTTAGCCCCGATGCTCTTTTCTGTGCTATTAAAAGGCAAACATTATGACGTGAAGGTGATAGCAGACGGGTGCAAGGTTTCGCTCGATATAATGTTGCTTACGGCTCCAGAAGATGAGTAATTGAAATGTCATCATCATCACGTTTTAATTTATTTTTAATAGTTTATTCAATTTGTTAAATCGATTTTATACATCTTTTTTATACTATTGCCTGCCTTATTTTGCTGTATTCAAAACAAACAATGCTTTGTACGCAGTTTGTTTTGTTATTTTAATAACTGAGTTACCTAATTTTCTTGTTAAACATTGAACAGTTTTTACAAACAATTTCCATATTAATTTTCTAGTTTCTACTATTTCTCTGAACTAGAAGATGTGTGTTTGTTTTTCACAAACGATTGCCCAAATTTAACAGAAACGAATTAACAGAATCCAACATGTGTTGATAGATGATTGCACTCATGTTTTGACTACTTAAGAAGCTTGCAACAGTGACAACTTGTTTAAACGTTATCAAGTTGTTAAGTTGTTAAATATAATATAAAGTTCGTTAGTACTCCAGTGTGCTAGCTAAACATTCTCATGTGATCGATGCATAAGAGAAGACTTCATGTGAATTTCTGAGATAAATGACATGAGAACAATAAGCAAACGATAAACTCGACAGATGAAGATGAGAAACCACACACAAACAAACCTCATACTTATTGCAATAAAGCACATCACTCGGTGCAAATAAACGCGTCAAAGAGAAGAAAACTCTTTCCCAAAACAAAAACAACATCTAAAGGAAGCTCGAGTGTTAAATGAAATAAACTCTTTCACAGCTAAACCTCTCACAACGCGGTGTCTCTACAGACGATGCTTACAGCTGGAACTACAGCCCTCGTTGGCCCGGTTTGGCGGAGCTATCTGCGGAAATGCTCATCCCCATCGCGTAGACGAAACACATCCGTGTCTTGTTTTGGGTACACCTAATTTTCCACCCCTTTTTCGCACTCCTATCGCAAATGCGACATTATAATTCCATCACGAAGTTGTTGTGTTTGTACACCGCGAAAGTCCCCCGAGGCAACCGTTCGCGTTGGGCGAGTCGTGCGAATGAACTACAACTGGTTTACGAAAGTTCGCAGTTTCGGCAAGGCGTTGCGAGTCGGGAAAACTTCTCCTCTTCTCTGCAGGGCACGCCATCTATCCCGCTCGCGCTGCACCCCCAAACTGCAGTGCACGCGGTGTGCTAGCGTCTCACGAATGAGTCGCGTATGTGATGTTTGTTCTTTATGCGGTTCGTATGCAGCTGTGCGAACGTGTGATGCGGCCCGGGGACTCTTGCTTCGAAAGCTAGCTCAAACAGTTGAGAATTCGATCAGGCACCGCAACGTTCGCGTCTCCAGAGGGTGGAAGAGTGATGTCGATAAACTCGCGAACAACGCGCCTTCCGCATTTGTCAGGGCACGGGGAACTTTCTGGCGTTAGGGACACTTTTTTCCTTGTTTGACTTCCAAACCAATCTCGTCCAAAGTTGAGCGGGCGGGCGGAGAACAGTGATTAAATTCGTATTCATTCGGGAAAACTATCTCCTTGGAGAAGCAATTAATGCGATTGTTTTGGTTTAATGCTCTGCGATGTGAAGAGACACAAAGTTTTTGATGAAAATGATACACGACGTGTCTATCGGTAGAGATGAACGCCTAAAAGTATGCAAAGAAGTGTACGTTTTCAACAAACAGTAATGTACTAAGATATTTTCAAATGCATACTTTTAGGCGCATTGAATTGACGCAATGTATTATAGCAAAAACATATTCAAAATGTTTAAACCAACAGGACAGGAAAAACGTAAGCCCAGTAGTATTATCTAGCCCAACCTGATTAAATGTCAGCTCGGCTGCTTCTCTGCCTTCAATCACTCAACGAAAACCACCCTGGAATTCCGCGAACAGAATTAAGTGGACAGGTCCCTCGAACGGTTGGACACAAATGGACCACCGATCGAAAGCGAAAACCCCTCAATTTCAATTTGCTTCAGCAAATAAAACTCTACTCTGCTTGCCCACGACGATTCCGAATCATGGTAGGATTTACATTCGATGGCAACCTGCCCTATTTCCGCGCGTCTTTCTTAAGCTGCAGCATCGCTCCCAGCACGACTCTTGATTTGCTCACGATTCGCTGTGCGGGATGGTTTAACAAAAGCGGTAAAAATTGCTACCGCTGCGTTCTCGCCGTCATTCCTGCTCTCCCCCTTCACGCTCCGGAACCGGATGGGAAAGCTTTCGCTATTAAAATAGAAAGTATCTTTCATTTTTCCCAGATTAACAAACCGGGATCGGTGGAAGGTCGGCGAGAGAGAGAAAGGGAGTGCGACGCAACGCGCCAAGTGACAGTTTGTGAAAATTCGTTCATCATCGGCTCTGACAGACTCATTTGTTGTTTCAATGGTTCCACTCCGCTGTTGCCTTCCCGCCTTCCGGCGTTTGTGTTTTCTTTGCCCATCCGCCATTCCATCACGTCGAGTTTTTGATTGCTTCGCGAAATTTGGAAATGGCAATTTTTGCAACTGTCACAAACCATATCAGTGCGATGGGCGCGAAACATTTTCCACGAAGCTGCACGCGTTTCTAATTAACGTTTCTCGGTTCTAGCGTATGCTTCTTATTTTATCCAACAGCATCTTGGAATTGAAGACGACAAAATAAACTCACACAATCACACACGTTCTGAGGAAGACCGTCTTTTCTGCCAGGCCTTCCCTCACCCCGAACCGAACGCATTTGTGGAGCTTCAGAAGCAATTTCATTTGATTGCTTGTTATTCTCACCTGAACCGTCCCTGTCACAAGCCGTTCCAACATATTTAAATTGCTTATGGTGGTGGCTTCCGGAGGAGTTCTCGATTTCCGCATAAGGTGTTCATTTCACTCTAGAAATAACATCGATCCTGGTATGGGTGTGTCCCATTATAACGCATGATGTGGTTGTATCGCATCGTACGCATGGTACAGAATCATTAAAATTGTTTACACTTTCCTATACCATCTAGCATCAAAGCGGCAACAAACACAGAAGCAGGCCGTTTGGAAATCCATCTGAAAGTTGCCGATAAAGCTGCATAAGCATCTGGGCTGGTTGTGCTCACTCATAAACGAGCCTTTACTCATTGTATACGAAACCCTTGAAAACTGCAAAATGTGATATTTGTTTTAGGATTGATTATAATGTTAAGTTTACAGTACAACAGTTCCGCCTGAATGTATGCAGTATGATATTTTATGAAGCTAGTCGGCAAGCTTTATCAAGACTTTGAAAGTAATAAATGAATAAAATGTTGATAAGGCATGCGGTAAAATGAATTTAATATTAAAACAAACAGAAACTAATAATTTTACACGCCTAAATGTATGCAATAAACTGTACATGTCGATGTTCAAAACCCTCTCGATCCTTTTCATATGTCCAAATTGCATTGTACACCATGTACTTTCAATGTATTCGAATAAAAAACCATACTTCGAAACCGCCGGCAGAACACCGAATCAAATTAGTTTTCCGAGCGCTTCAACGAATCCTGCATCAGTTTCATTAAGTCGGCACAACCGCCCGCCATTGGCGCTTCTAATAAGAGCGGCCCCAAATGAAAGCCTCTTTTCACCGTACCGCTATCAAAAAACTGGCAACAGCGAAGTACGCCCTGACCATTGTGTCGGCAATAACGAGTTTTATTCCGTTTCCCTGCTGCGGTGGGTTCGTAATCACACTGCTCATATTTTGCACTACAGACCTCCTCTACCCGTTCGTCCTGCGCAACCCAGCGCTTGGTAGTTAAGGAAACGGACACTTCTTTTGAAGTGCCTACTGAGAGCACCGCGGGAAACATATAATCCGTTCGAAAAAAAAAACACCAGCTCGGTTCGGGAATGCAATTTGCAGCACAACACGCCAATGAAAATGCCAGTTTTGCGCCGGAACCTGTAGCCGAAATCAATCGAGCCGGGTATGAATAGAAAAAGCGCTTTTATTTTGTTCATTTTCCGCGCGCGTTGCGCATTGCGCGAGGGTGAAGCATGCACAAATGCAGCGCGAGTGGTGTGTTCGATTGAACTTCATTCGTTCTGCTCATTTCGATCGAACGCCATAGTTTCCTTTTCGCATAGCGTGCCGCATAATCTAGCACGCCGTGCTGTGCGCCGTGCAATCTAAAGCTTTCAAAAGAGGTTTCTTTTGCGAGTAGCTCTCTGGGGAACGCGGCATGGAGTCTATTAAAAGCAAGCACAAATGAATAAATTTAACTAAAGTTTGATTTCAACTTCGAAGAGTGCACAGAGCACTCGCACTTTTCTGTTCCCTTTGTGGTCTCAGGTGTTCTATAGACTAAAATCTTACTTACACTCAATTAAAAATGTCTTCCATATTTCTAATTTGATTTCTGTGGTTCGATTAAACGTTAAACTTCTTTTATTAGACTGCATAGTGCATAGTTTTGGGCGCAAGTTTTTATTCATCGCAAAAATAGCCTAAATGTATGCAATCTGCAATTGGATTCGATCTATAAGCACTTTGCGCCTCCTAATATGCTTTAGCAATGGTTTATAACCAATTTTAAAGTACATATTTAGATTTTGTTTCATTTTTGGCACAATCTACTAAATGCCTTAGGTGAAATTATTACGGCACACTACTTCTAAATCGTCCAAACTCGTTTGAATGCTCCGAAAGCTCCGATACTTTGCAAATCTTCATCTAATCCTTACCGCTACAATCATCATGCAAGTGGAAATGCAAACAGAAGCTGCATCCACTGGAAAGTGGAAATGATATCCGAAATAATACCTCCCATTAAAGGATTAACACAACGCATTGTGGTCGTTACTCCCTGCAAGTGGCTATTATAACTCCAGTTAACTCATCTGAAGTGTAGAGTCTTAAGATAAACCGTACCACTTGAGGCGCCTGGAAACCAACACCACCGTAGTGGGATGAAAATTGGAAAACGGGAAAAATCATTAACGAGTACATGCATACACACACACAACCATACACCCACACCACAAAACCCGTCCCTTCCGACGGTAAGCCTGCGAGAGTGCAGCTCATTTGCGGCGAAGCTTAAAATCTACACCGCAAAAACCTCTCGCCTCCCGAAATGCAGCCGGACGAGGAGGAGCTTGCAGGCTGCAAGTTTACTCAAATTCAAATTTTCTTCCGAGCGGACCAAGATCCCCAACTTTATGGTTGGGCAGTCTTAATCTATTAGAAAACTTCCGACCGCTTCAGAGTCTGGTCTGACCAAGGCTGCCGACGGTGCTGCTGGAAGCTAGATAAACACATTAGGGAAGGAAAGTTTCGCCTTGCGGCTCTACCCCACGCTGTTGTGCTTTTATGTGTCCTGGAAGAGAACTGCAATCTTCAACGTTTTTTGTTGTTGTTGTGCTATAATAAACATCATGTAGCTCGTTCTTCTCTGGGATGTGTTTTCATGCACAAAAAGTCACCAAAAGGTGGCTTTCTAAAGGCATTCCGTGGAGGAACAGTATTACTTTGCTATCAAGAGCAACACAACGTCAAACAACAGACACAGCCATCAAAGTCATAATCCATAGGAGACAAACTCCCGATACGCGCTTTCGACCCTCGCATCCTATAACCATCCAACCGCGCGCAATATCCCACCGGAAGCTTCTGATTAGTTCCCAAAAACTTGTGCGAGATTGCATCGTAAAAACAAGCACCTCACACGACAGAAACTTTTGATCAAACATAGCCGCCTCCAAAGAACCCGTGCGAGAGAATAGTAATCCGGGCGGGTCGTTTTGTCGAGGCTAACCGACCCGAGACCAATGACATCCGCATCCGTCGAAAATTGCTCTCTCCCTCGCGTGTGGTCGTAAAATCGCTCAATGGAAAAGACACCATAACACTACAGCTACCAGGTATAAACGGGCCCCTCGCGTGGCGGGGCGCTGTCTACTACGGTTGGGATTTAAAAATTTATTTTCAATATTGCGAGTCAATTTTCCGGCGGTGGAACCGAAGGGTCATTTTCTTTTAGTTTTACTGTGAGCCAAAGTTCTCATCGCGTCGTTACAAATCCCAATCCCCACAGGTTGGGGTTTGTTACTGCTCCAGGTAGGGTAAAACCGAGGTAGGTTTAACCTCAAATTGCGGTGAAGGCACTAAAACAATTGAGTCGGTACCGGTGCCTTAACTTCTTCCCACCCGCCCGGGGTCGTGTTTCCTTTGGGATAAACATCCTTGGAGCGGAGCACTAAGCGGTCCTCATCTTTACGATCCGTTCGCCTGATGAGCGTACTTCGTGGCGAAAGGTTTCCTGCCAGTTTTTGATGAGGTTCATCAACAGTTGACAGATCCTCCCATCGGACATCGCACGCTGTGGTGGTGAAATTTTATTCACCGTGAAGAAGTAGCCCGTTGAACGAACCTCACAGTTGTACTAAAACCGAAGAGAGTTAAGTACACCGTGCATACTTTCAGGGGCATATTACTCGCTGGAGCTTTTCCTAGTATATGAACGTTTCAACTCGAGCTCAAGGTTGTCCTACGCCGTAAAGCATCCGTCCATAAGGCTCAAAATCCCCTTTTATGAACACTCGCTGGTATGATTGCTCCATGATGCTAATGAAGCTTTCAATTAGTGCGCCGTTTGAAACGAGCTTTTACGGCATGCTTACTAGGCTGGCCCGCTCTGGTGCTCTTTTCGTCGAAACCTGCCGCACGTTCCACTCAATAAATGTCAATTTATAGCCCAACGTACTGGAGGTGCATCAATATGCTGTGGGAGAAGCGTTAGGTCGAACTCTAAACAGAGAAGAAAAACCCCATTGCTTGTTGCTTTCCTTCAGCACGTTCAACTCAAGGCAGCGCAGGGTGGCCCGTGTTCCCGCAGTGATGAAGGTAAAGATTCAATATCTTTCGTAATTTCATTTCCATCATAACCGACCCGGTGTGCGGGGATCACATTTCATGGGGCTTCATTGTAATGCAATTTTTATTTGACAGCGGAAGAGCGCCAGGAGCGTCGGGAAAGGCGCGACCTGTTCATCCGACGAGGTTCAAAATTCCGCTCAATATTTCATGTCAAAACAGGAACGCAAGATAGGGATAGCGTTGGGAAGCCCGGAAGGATGCAGCACATCAATTTCGAACCGCGTGAACTTTCACCAACTTTTCTTGGAGTTTTTTTTTTGTTTTTGCGAACATCCATTGACGACTGAAGAAAACAGCAGAAGTCTTCAGCAGCAGGAAGACAATGCGTAGGCAAAAACGACGCGTTCCCAGTTGGGGCGTTGCTGTCCAGCAAGCACGAAAAGGAAATGCCACTTCAACTTGTACCCCGCGCAAGACGAGAGTCGCAGGGACAAGCAGAGAAAGACGAGGAAAAGAGTTGCAAACCCTCGGCGGAGTTCAATTGGAATTGAAATAACGCGCTGCGGAAGTAAAGCCGGGAAATGGTCCTCCCGTGACTTCCCTTGGCACCCAGCAAGTCTTGGATGAATGGGAAGCAACTTAAATTTATTACCGACACTGCACAGTTCCTAGTCTGTTTCTTTCTATTCTCGTTCCCCTTTGTTGCCGTTCTCCCTCCCAACCGTTCCGTTCCACTGGAGCTGCAGAACTTTTATTTATTACCACTTGTTTGCAAGCATCGCGATTCCGATTAATCGAACTGTGACTCGCCGGGACGCCCCGGGGCGCTGGGAACGGAGGCTGGGAACTGGTGCCAATAAGTGTTGGAAGAATTGGTGACAATGCTTCACGAGCTCAAGCTTCGGAAGGGCCCCCGCGCTACCCCTTTTCCGCGCATTCCGTACAGGAAAAGTTTTCTAGCGTCAAGCATATCAAAAGGGAAACTGGATCGTGTTTTATCGCGTGCGCGCACGCTTCCAACGACCCTGCTGGGTGGTAATGCTCCGCTGGTGGATCAGATATCAATTGACGGACGAATTGATGGTTGCTCGATATTATCGACTTCACTCTCCGATACTATTTCTCCACCGGGAGGGCCATTTCGTTGGAAAAACGAAACTTGAGTGGGTAGCTAGTTTTGTTTTATTTACTCAAATCGCCAAGTTTCGTAACGGAAAGAAACGTGAAGCGGGATTGGGATTGCTTCCAAAAGTACTTCGGACGGACAGGAGATCTGTGCACAGGAGGTTTCAGTTTTATGTACAAGGTAAAAGCTTAACATGTCCCGGGCAGTTGAGCAATGTCCAAACTTCATCACCCCATGAACGAGAAATGTATCAAAATTCTAGGTTCAGACCTGTTAAAATAAACCCAGTTTATGTAGCGCGAGCAGTTTTTAAAGTAATAGTTTAATACGGTATAACGCTTCAATTCAAAAATAACGATACTAAATATTTCAAAAAGCTTTACAATTTATTGAAAAGCTCCCCACGCGAAAGCTTCATTCGAGCAGTTTTGCCGCATAGGAGTGATCGGATTATTCGGTCAATTTTGCCAGTTCGCTCTGACGCATACGGATAATCCGACGACGTACTGGAAAAACAAAATTCATCCGAGCGAAAGTGTACTATGGGGAAATGTGAGTCGAATTTGGTCAAAATTCGGATCTTCTTACCAACAGCGAGAAACCGTCCTGCTCTAGTTTTCGGGATATTTTTTGCATACAACACAAGCATCTGTCAATTGAATTGTTATTTGGAGAGACAAGGAAATTTAAGGAAAATCGTAGGCCCGTTACGGTTGCCATCTTGAAAACAAAGTTTGACGTCTACGGGTGATTTTTGTTCACGTCATGAGGTCACGCATATATGAATAATCATCACACAACTCGCATTTGGTAGGCGAAATAGTATCGCGTTTTGTAAGTACAGATTATCTTTTGCGTCCACTGTATATATAATCAATCTATTTTAATGTTCCACGAACGAAATCATCTTCATGCAATGCAGTAACTTGTCCTTTCCTTGGAGGGGGATATCACAAGCAGCTAGCAACTGGAGAATATAGTGGTTTTGATTGAGGTTTATCATTTAAATATGCCATTTCCGATCGTTCGAACAAAATGTAAACATCATTTGACAGATAGGTGACCGGATGTCAGGTTCATTTTTTTTCTTTTTTTAAACGTCAAAACATGGTTTTTAGGCGACCTGGCGACCTCTAAACTGAGTTTGCATAAAATAAACAAGAATTCTCCTACTAAAATTTATTCAAAACTAACGATTACGAGGAATTTACAAGTGTATTTGTTGTCTTTTGCTTTGTAAAAAAGTGGTCAGTTCAGTGCGTGATTCATAGTTTCTCTTCCTGGCTTGTATTTATGTGATGTTTCTGCTTGGCTTTCTGCGCACCAACAACCTCAATCGGATCGATCAGCTGTGCGTTTTGTTGACCGCGTATGCTGGTACCTTTGTCTTGCTGCTTCACTTTCCCGTAACCCCGTAACGGTGCATCGTTGCAGTAATTGCAGCCCGCATAGTGCATACCGACCCACTCCGAACGACGAAGTGCAAGTGGCGAGTTGGAAGAGAAACTTCCAAACACGACCCATTCTAAACGACGGCTGTCCTTCAGCTTTATCACACGACCCGGGAAGTGGGTGGCTGGTGTGTTTCGTCGCTTATCAATAGCAGCAATCGCGTACGCAACGAGAGAATTAGCGCGAACGAACATCTGTCTCGCGAGCTGCAGCACGCCCAGCTTCCAACCCTTTGTTGCGAACGGCTGAACAAACGCACAGTCACGGATGAGCCATCGTAGGAGCCATCGGTTGCCATGGTAGTGATGATTGTGTGCACTCGTTCTGATGACTAACAACGGGTAAACGGAGTGAAGTGAATGTAACAAAACACCAACCGAAGCCAGGACCTCACGATGGATTATGCAACGAATTCACGGCCCCTCCTGCAGGACACGGACGATCGGGAACTCGAAAGCGAAAGCCCCCTGGACGATCCGTACGCTGGATCGATAAACGCCTCGACGAGCAACATTCCCGATCCGACGAAAGCGATCGTTATCGGTGGCCACCGGATCGCGCCGTCCGACAAGTTTAACTTCACTTACGCAGTATTCTATCTGATGGGCATGACGACGATGGTGCCGTGGAACTTTTTCGTCACGGCCGAGGAGTACTGGCAGTACAAGTTCCGCAACGTGTCCTCGAACGACACGTCCGCATTGACGCCCCGGCAGCTGGAGTTCCAGTCAGATCTGAGCATTGCCGCGGCCGTCCCGGGCACGGTGTTTCTGATACTGAACGCCTGCGTCGGCCACAAGGTGCCGCTGCACGTGCGAATGAATGGATCGCTCGTGCTGATGCTGCTCATCATGATCGGAACGACGGCACTGGTGCGGGTGGACACCGATCAGTGGCAGGACGCATTCTTTTCCCTTACGATGCTGTCGGTTGTTGTGATTAATAGTAAGTGTTATGGCGCTAAACGAATGTTGTCGTAATACTAAATATCATTTATTCGAAATTGCCTTTTCGCTTTCGTTCCATTTGGCAGGCTTCTCCGCCATCCTCACCGGTGGTCTGTTCGGTATCGCCGGCCAGTTCAGCGCCCACTACATGACGGCCGCCGTTAGTGGACAGGCGCTCGGGGGTATCTTCTCCGCCGTGGCCGACATCATCGCGCTCACCTTCGCCAGCAATCCGTCCACGACCGCGTTCGTGTTCTTCATCGTGGGCTGTCTGGTGCTGCTACTCTCGCAGGCCGCCTACATCATCATGTCGAAGACGCTGTTTTTCAAGTACTACACCAGCACGAAAACGCTGATGAAAAGCTCGCTGGAAGCGGATCCGATGACGGCACGGGAACTCAGCAACCGGCTCGAACCCCGCTTTTCGGACGTGATGCGAAAGATCTGGCTGTACGGGTTCGCTGAGTGGTTGGTGTTCGTGACGACGCTGTCGATCTACCCGGCCGTGACGGTGCTGGTCGGTTCGCAGAACCACGGTCGACCGTGGAACGACGTATACTTCTTGCCCGTCGTCAACTATCTGCTGTTCAATACGGGCGACTACTTGGGGCGCGTGTTCGCCGGACTGTTTGAGTGGGTAAGTGTACCGAGAAACGGCCACAGTTGTCGAAAGGTCGCGTTGTGATACTATTCCGTTTCGTTTCGCAGCCCTGGAACAACGCGATGCTGATCGCGTTGCTCACGATCGGCCGGATCGCCTTCGTGCCGGCGATGCTACTGTGCAACATCACGCAGCATCACAACTTCCCCGTCCTCATTCACTCCGACTATCTGTTCATCGTGCTGATGGCCGCGTTCGCGCTGTCGAACGGCTACCTGGCCAACGTTGCCCTGATCGGGGCGCCCCGGGTCGTCGGGGAGCACGAGAAGGAAATGGCGTCGTCGATGATGGCCGCCTTCCTCGGTGTGGGACTGGCGTGTGGGTCCGCCATTAGCCTGATGATCATCGAAATGATCAAGTGATCACGTGTGTCGGGGCGAACTTTCCTTAGACCAAATTTAAATGAGACAAAAAGACAAACGCGTAACGACGGCGGAGAGCCCTATTGGGTTCAGTCGACGTAAAACGTGACACTGTTATACACTGTTATACACTCCTTCCGCCTCAGGTGATAGGGCAGAGAAGATCAAGAAGAAGGGATTTATGTAGGAACAATTTTATGTGTTTTTTCATCGTTTAACATAGGTTGAATTAAGGGTGAGAAAGTTAACTATATACACACACACACACACATTGAGCTGTAAGATAATTATTTATGTTATCATTAACCGTTTTTGAGCTGAAAAGTGTCCACTGCACTATCAACTCGTGAAGTCCAACTGGTCCTTGCCCGGAAACACTACACAGCCATTTTTTCGATTCGTTTGTAAGGTTACAGCTGCGAAATTGCTCCTCCCTCAATGGGTGTGTTGAGCACGCGGAGCAAAGTGCATTCAGAGAATATTACGCGCGGAAACAATGCATACATAATCAAACGAGCAGAATAAAGGCGCATGACGCAATATACAAGTGGTGCTCACTAGTAATACATACCAAAACAAAAGCGTCTCTTGCTGTTGACTCCATCTTCGTTGCCCGTGACCGACTGTTTCTGACCTGGAACGCTGCGTACTTCTGACCCCATTAACGCATCATTACGCGCGACGATTGCACATTAGTCAGACGCACGCGAATCGCTCGCCGTACCGATAAGAATCGGCGCGTTCTTTCTCACTTCCGAAAACTGCACAGCGTACGACGCTCGCTTTATTCTCGTTTGCTTTATTCTTTACGTGCCTTTAATGGTTTCCGATTTTCGGTTTCCCGTTCATCACAACAACATCTGGTATTTCTTTTGCTCCGGTTCAGAGCGAGGGAGAAAGTTTTACACGCTTCTTTGCCATTCTTTTTCCCCAACTCTTCTACTGTTGGCTCTTTTCACAAGCTTCACGTCGATTAAAGCATCGGTGTGAAGCATTCACCCATCCTGGTTTTCGATGGACGTGCACGTGGGATGATTTTCAGTGTTTCGGTGGACATATGGGTGTGTCTGGGCTCTGGAAAAGAACGATCTCGCCGGTGCTTGCACCACAACACGTTTGTTAAGAACTGTCAAACAATTTCTGCCTATAGATTCGCATTAAGAGTTTCAATTCATATCTATCTGTTACACATTAATACTTTTTAGCTGCAGTGGGTTTTTTCTTTGTTTGTTTGTGTCAATGTTCTTGCTTCTCTTCCTACGATTTGATAAACTGTTTGCTCTCGGTTAGAGTTTTGCTTTCCTTTCTTTTATCAATTATTTATGAAACACCTTACACAGTTAGTATAATCAATAAGTTTCTCGCTAAGATTGTGTGTTTGTGTAATTTTGCCAGTATTATTCCTAACCAACCAACACGGTACGCCAACCTTTCTTGCCCAATCCATCTCCTCGCACGCTCTTTCTCTCCGGTATGGGAAGAAAAGTGGCCAAAGGGAAGCAGAGCGGGCGGTCGAGCCCATCGTCATTAAACCTACAAAAGTGATAGGAAAGCGCAAACACACACTTTTCGGTGATTCGTCTCAATCACAGCGTGTGATGCTTGTCACAATAAGATACTGTGTCGTTTTCCTCGGACCTCCCGATCCGATTCGTAATGTACAAGAGACTCGATCGCGTCAGATCGCGCCGAACAAAGCGATCGCAGTCGTGATGAACGTGAACGTGAGTAACGAGAGATGAGAGTCTGCGATCGAAAGTGAGATGAAGTTTTCTTTTATATTTTTGTTCTTTCTAACGTGAATGTGGTGTTTTATATGTTGTTTGGTTTAATTCCAACCATTTTGTTGTCTACTATCAACACGTGGACACAGCGTCTCCTATTGGGCTACGTAACTACTACTTAAACTCCAAGACAGCCTGATCGGTAACGCAACGCTTGACAACAGTCTACTAGATCGCATACTAAGATGATTTACTCTCCAGGAGTGAATTGAACAATCCCCCTCCCTTTCCAGCGCAAAACTGTCACTCGGCGAGTTCCTGCGCACCGAGATCTCACCGAGTTGGTAACTCGTTGCAGGTGGGTTAATGTTTACCATTAATGTTTCTTCTAAAATTATGTTCTCTCCTCTTATACCTTGTGATGTTAGCGATACTTGCAATTATTTGCGTACGGTTGTATCTTTGTTAGTAGAAGCGATGAAAATGGAAAAGGAAAAGGAATCCTTTCGCTTCTCACGAAGGAAGGAAACTAGTTTTCCAAAACGACGAAGCGCGATGCTTTGTGCGTAAGACTAATATTTTCATTTCCGTGACTGTTTCAAACATTTGTTCGTATTTGTTTTTTTTTTGTTTTGTTTACGTACAAGGCACATAGAGATAGAAAGTGTAGTTGTTTTCGGTTATCGGTATCTGTCAAAGTTCCACGTTCGTGACTAGCTATTCCTCCCTTCTGTGCGCGTTTCAATTGTCGAATTGCCGTGAGAAAAGTACCATAACAAAGAGAAAGTTTTGAACAGAAAGTACAAAAAAGTCCCTCACACGATCTTCTAAGTAGCTGCCGGTATGATTCTCCGATCCATTCGCGACCGACCGAGAACGCTCGAGTAAGTTCGAGATTTGATAACGAAAGCCCTAAAGTCTTTCTCATAAGATGACAGTGTCATTGATTGTCTTCGTTTTTGTTCTGCTATTTTAAATTCATCAAAACAATTAGAAACGTAGGGTAATGATAACAGAATAGATTCTAAAACAAACGCAAATAAATAATCAATACACAACAGAAGTAAAAAATAATATGAAATCTCATTAAAGTACATTTATTAATTCCTTCTTGCTAAATTCAGCCTGCCTTTACTGCTCGCTCTTTACTGCACAATGGAACAACGTGTGGGAAATGTATATTTTTTCTCAACAACTAACTAGAAGAGTACCTAGAAACACTCACATACATACACACACACACACGCATACACGCACGTACATAAATCTACACAAACATCCACCCCCGCGTTTGCACTACTATCTACACAACCCGTTCAACCAAACTCCCATCGAAAGCTTTTAAACTTTCCTCCCAAAGATGTATCACCTGCTCCCGGAACACCACCCGGAACAGAGCGTTTTGTTAACAAGAGTCGCTCCGGAGGTCTCCAGGAAGAAACCTACTCAGAAACATGACAACATCAACTACATACAAACACACGCACACATACACACACGGGGCAAACGAATTTTCCCAACAAAACCACCACCAACCAGCAGTGTCTGGGAGTTAGTTTGCTTGTTGGCATAATTGTTTAGAATATGCCCACGCGGCAATGTTTGTAATAAAGAGTAGTTGGTTTTGTTTTGTTTGTTTTCATTTAACTACGTTTTCACCAATTTTCCGTCTTCCCATGATCGCTTTGCGTGCGTGTTTTGATCGACAAATCGACAAAGATAGAGTTTACCTTGGCAGATGCGGCCAACCACCACGAGATCGAATGGTCCGACAGGCTCAATTCAAATAGTGCGTTTGCTATGGTTCTCTTGTTTTCATTTTCCCTTCTCCTGGAAGGACACCGGAGAAGGGTCCAAAGAAGCATATGCTAAGTGGCTAGATATGAATGGCTATACAGTGTGTCCGTGTGTCCCTTGTTTTGGGCTAGGGAAGGGTGTGACATACACACAACGGTAGTGAGTTGCGATCAAATGTAACATCGATATATCAGTAAAAATGCACTTCGCTAAGCTAACGCGTTTAATACGTTTGATGTGGTTATATCGAGTAATATTGCATTCAATATGGATATTCATGTACGGCTGTGCTGTGTATGTCCCCTTAGTTTGGTTCCAAAAAATCGTACCCAATTGAGTAGGGTGCTTAGTGTACTCTTGTTTGCGGAAGTATCGTATGATTGTTGATTTTGCATCCTGTTTGGAGTTGTGTACGACATCAAAGTGACCTATCTGTCTGCAAGTGTGTTCCCTACCGAATCGCAATTACAATACGGGGCGAAACAATACGCGATGAGTTGCCTGCTACTAAATTATTCGTAGGGTAACGCACCGCAAGCAAATCGATCACTTTTCGCTTTTGTTCGCTTCTGTTTAATCATGTTTAACCTTATTACTGCTATTATTCTCTTGCTGTTGTGTAATGTTAACATGCATTCGGCGATGTATAATATCGGTAGTTGGATAGGTTAGTTTAATAATTTACTCCGTCTACAATCCGTTTCGCTCCCAAAATGCTATCAATTATCCGTCGCACGCAGTTAAAGCTTCTTCCTTCGTCCCATACGACCTGCAAACAAGCCCTCGGCTTTGTTGGTTGCTGTTAACTTATTCGAGCGCACGCTGTGCCGGGCGCGGGAGATGATAAAAAGCGAAGCGCGCCGATCCCGATACCGACCAAAAAACCGACTCAACACGAACAAACGTCAGTTTGGGGAAGCAAAAACTTTCGCAACGATAACCTCACAATCACAATAAGCCGTCGTCGTGCGTTAACGAGCTGACGAGTAACACTAAAAAGTACACTACGTCCGTCACAAAGTGTCCACTAAAGGTATGAACGCAGTAAATAAATAAACGAGACGTTCCTGTCCTTCGCCAACCTTTTTTTTTTCGAAGATGAATGTGGATATTCGGTCTCCAAATGTTATCTCCATTACGAAATCTTTGATTTGCGCCTAACCCTAATGGATAGATTGCACTGTTGTTTACATCGTAAGTTAATGTTTCATTTGCTGGCGCTTTCAGCGTCGCTTTGCTAACAATCCGCATGGTAACGTGTTATGCATTTCGAGATTTCTACTGCTCTGCAACTACTACTACTACTACTACTGCGTCAAATTACCCGTCAAGTTATATTCTGGATAAATCTATTATTAAGTTTCTGAATGTTCATTCACACACACACTCACTCCCGATGCGGCTTTTTGTTAACTCCAATCATAAATAATTTGTTATTTGTCTGTATTTCTTCTCCCTATGTTGAAATCCAGAAGTCCCTCGGCACCACCTCCCATTTGGCTAATCTAATTCTACCGGAAACAGAAATGGAAACAAAGATTAAACACAACACCGAAAGGCTAGACGTTCAACGTCCGAGGCCACGTTCCGTGCTGCTAACGTAACAACGGGTGAGATTCCGTATTGACTAATGATGTACGGAAACAAGTCCGCCGTAAGTCTAAAAGAGCAAACAATTCAAAGCACTAAGACTTGGAAAAAATGGCAACGCTGTGCTCCTGCCGCGAAGCGATTACCCTACCGATTACCATACGATAACAGTAATTAGGCCAATAAGTTTTGCTTAAGTAGGTTCTGATGTAAGTTTGTGTGCTTGAGATATACCCGCCGACCGCGTCAACTTGTCGTCCGAAACCTTCCAATCAAAGAGTCACATACACGCACACACACAGGCCAAGTTCCGGTTGACTTTCTCAGCGTCTTGCCTCGTCTATGCGTGTGCATTGTTAACGTTATTCTCGTGGGTGGGAGCGGGACCACCTCCAGCGCCACAAATGTTGCCACTCGAGAGGGACGTCACCGGTGGAGCGTTGGTGGTGGCACCGACCGACGAACAGCTGGTCGTGCTGTTGCTGGTGTTCAGGTGCGCTAGGAATGTGTCCGAAATGAAGGCATGCGATTCCGCTTCCTTCTCCAGCATCGAGCGTGCCTTCGGGGGGGTGGGAAAAATGTGCGACATTACCGAGAATCTCGTCGGGGACTTCTCCCATCTGACATACCTTCAACTTGTGGTCCTCCAGTCCCTGCTTGACCGCGTCATGTTGCCTCTGGAGTTCGTCCCGTTTTCGCTCGTAAGTCGCCGTTAACCGTACCCGCTCGGTGACACCTTTCTCCACGAGCGTTGAGTCCACCTCGCGCTTCATTCTAAAAATCAAGCGTAATGTCAGTGGAGTAGATTCATCCAGGAACCTCTGCCGAACTTACCGCTCGAGCTCGTCTTTGTCTTTGTGCACCATCGCCAGCTGCTTTACCTCACTCTTTCTCGACAGCTGTAGCTGTCTCATCACTTCACTCGTTTCCCGCTCCAGGTGTGTCTGCAGTTTGGAGAGTGGATCGTTTTATTCCGCATTTTAACAGTGCCATTTAATCTCCAGTGTGAACTACCCACCTTCAGCTGCTTCATCTGTGCGTCCTGCGACTGCCGCAGCAAGTCCTCCGCCAGCGTGTAGATGATCTCGTGATACTTCTCCAGCACCTCCCGATAGCTGCCGGCATGGTCGCGACAGATCTGCCGCAATCGTTCCGCCTGCGCATCACCCGCCACCTCCCCGTCCGCAGCCGACGCACACGGCGGAACCTTCACGTTCATGTCCGCCATGTTTTTACTGCTGAAGCGCTTCACCAGCTTGTTGCCCATACCAAACTTGGACTTCTTGACCGGTGCGTCGCCCCCCAGATCGGTGCTCTTCTGCGCGGCGTGTATCTTAAGCTTCTCCTTGTCGTGACTCTTCTTCAGCGCCTTCAGTTCCTTCTCCAGCGCTTCGCGTTTCTTGCGTATCTGCTTGTCCTCGAAGATCTTTTCCAGCGGATCGGCCACAATCCGACCGCCATCCGGGTGGCCGGTCGCATCGTGCGCTCCAATATTGGACGTGTTGGTAGTGGTGGTGATAATCGGTCCAGCTACTGGCTGGCTTGCCGTGGATTGCTTGGCGGCCGGAACGTTGGAATGATCCAGCGAGGACGATTGGGCGACGGGCAGGGCCACCATCTTGGTGATCGCTTCCAGCGGTGCCTCCCGTTCCCCAGCGTCACTTTCTCCGCCGCCCGTACCTCCCGTCCCTTGGGTGGACTGATTTCCAGCGACAGAGCGTTGCCGCGCCGGGCTGCTGGTGGTGTTGTTTTCACTCGACTTTAGCGTGTCGCCTTTTTTGTTCGGACCTAGAGAAACAACGACAACTGCCCACGGTTAGGATAAAGTTTGCGGAAATCAAAGACGGGGGGAAGAAGCAAACAATAAGAAAACGATAAATCAAAAGCGAACAGGATAAAAAACAAGCGTCAGAGGTCAGGCAAACGAAACAACTCTAAATCCTTACATGAGTCCTCCTCCGACGGTTCCATATCCTCCTGCAGTACCGCGAGCTGTTTCGACCGTTTCTCCTGCTCGCTCTGATACTTGATCGGGTTGGCCAGCGCCTCGGCAAAGTCGGACAGCCCATCCGGCACGTAATCCTTCACCACAATGCACAAAAACAACGTTGCCAGCGGGATCGGTTGACCGACCTCCGTCCGCAGTGTCAGATGTCGATAACCGGGACACAGTCCTATCACCGGAAGCACCCGGTGCCCAATCAGCTTGCCGCCTTCCTCGTACGCCGCTATCCGGATGCTCGCCAGCTCCGGTAGCACCACCTTCTTAAACACGAACGGTTCCTCATCGTACACCGGATTGATGCCGTTGTCGCGCACGATCTTGGTGCGGAATTTTTTGCGCACCGTATCGGCCGGCAGCCCAAACATGTCCACCTCCACGTACGTGCCCACCTTCTTGTCGGTGAGAAACTGGCCCGATATCACCGTCACCATCACCGTGCCCGCAATGATACCGTCAACCTGCAATCGTCGGGAGAGAAAATGACAGGTCATCAAAGATGGCGCTCATGCGAGTGACTGTCGCAGGTGCCACCGTACCGTACTCTCGGCGAACGGATCCAGTCTGCGGTCCTTGCGGCGCATAAACTCCGGCTTTAGGATGTAACCGCAGCGGTGGTTGTACTCGAAGATGCCCAAGTTCAGTTGCATCGCCAGGTCGAGCGTTTGGTAGTTCAACGCCACCAGCTGACATCCAGCGTTCCAGAATAGCTGTAAGCAAACGTTTAATGAGTTATCAGTCTAGTAAAGCGTTATGAAAAGGTTGTGTTGGTAAACTTCCGGCGAACAGAAGATTACAACACACATCGTTAAATCGATGTTTAGCAAAACAACATAAATTGCCACGCGCTTTATCTGTAGCTTTGATCTGTTCTATGTACACCGCAATCGATTTACAGCGGCCGTGCTCATTATAATTATACTGTCATGATGCCAATCAGCGTTGTGCAAGCGATTTGGTGCTTTAATCCGATTAAATCACTCGCCGAATGCTTATCACGTGTACATCCGCTGTGGAGTGCATCAAATCCGTAACATCATTAGCCGTTTCGCAACGCTCACGCACTTACCTGGGGCATAAAATTGGAGCTATCGAAGCGTGTACCGGCGGGATAGACTCGCGACAGCTGATGCTTGTTGTAGTTGACGAACTCGATGGGACGCTCCTTTAGCAGCGTCGTCGCCTGCTTCTCATCGAACGAAGACATCTCGTAGAAGCGCGCCTTCTCTGTTGGCGGAACAACACACCGGAAAAGAAGGCATGGTTAAACTCTTCGCTCCGTCATAGCGAATTGGGGTGGAAAACGGTATGATAATCCAAACGGGATCTGCACCGATGCGCTGCCATTGACAGCGGTACCATGCCGAAGTACGTACTTTCCGAATTTTCGAAGCTACTGAAGTGCACCGGTTGCACGTAGTTGACGAGGGCGGATATTTCCGCGCCCGCTTCAGTCTCTTTGGTCTGCGGCACCTTGTCCGCCTCGTTCGCCCCGATCGGTCCGACCGCCGTCCCGGGCATGGACTCGTCATCGCTCGAGCTATCCGAGTCCGATGAGCCGGTGCTTTCCTTGGAGCTTTGGCGAATTTGCTGTAACGATTCGGGAATCAAAACCGATAGGTTGGACGGTTAAAGTGGTTGTTGCTCAGTTCAACCTATTGCAACAAACAATCCACAACTGTACGGTGCAGAGAGCGCTGTAAATATTAAAACCAATATCAAACTAAATGTTGGAACGGTTGGAAGATTATCTTCACCGAAGCCTGGCTTCCATCAATAGCAAATTGAATTCCATCCTCCTTATTATCCGCCCATATCAAGCAGTCCCGACCAGACGGCTAGGCGAACGACGCACGAAATAGGTTTCAGATGAGACGCATTTCAAGATATCCAAAGCTCCAGACATCCACATGCTGCAGCAGATCGATCCAGTTGCAGCGAAATCGCTCGCGGATTATAAAACGCTCGAAGAAAGAAACAGCCGAACGACCCGTGCCGTACTACCGTGTGAATTGGACCGTAACGCGATAGTAGTAGCGTTTCACGTGGAAGCTAAACTAGCTGCACTAAGCAGCGTCATGTGCAGCGTGCCTGCGCTCCGGAAGAATGGTCGCCGTACCTGTAGTGGTGGTGCATGGTGCGGTATATCGCCGTTTCCGGTCGCTTGCTGTATTGCTTGTGATGGTGGTGATGGTGCCGTGCCATTGTTGTTGCTGACGACGGTCGTGCCGGTGACGTTGCCGTTCGATTCATCCTGCTGTAAGCTTGCATTTGCTGCTGCGGTGTGATGGATGATGACGATGCATTTTCCCGCGAATGTAGGACGTGATTGTGAGGGCAAGAGAGAGAGGAAAAGAAAGAAAAAAACGCGAGTGAGATAGAAGTGCGAGACGAGTGCGAAAAAGTCATTTAATGAAGCAAATACTTTAAAGGATTTCTCCGTTTTTTCATTCACTTGGCTTGTATTCCTCGCATCCAAGCCGTTGCGCTCAGCAGCAGTCATCCCATAGCCAGGGTGCAGTGATAAAAATTGGGATATCTTCGTATCCGGCACACCCTGCATCCGGGATACGAGTGCCATACACGAGCGCCCATCCCCGGGAGTGCCATCAGCTTCGCCGGCTTGAGTGAGATTTATGCCGGGAATGCATTGGCTGTTTGCGTTTGCAAATGCACGTTTTGCGTACGTGCAACAACCGAAGCGCGGGGATTTCTGGGGCTCCGGGTAATGGAACTAAATCGCAGTTCATCAATTGCTAAGTGCCCGGCACGACGACACACCACCGTTCCGGGCGCAAGTAGTGAACATTTGTTTGCCTCGATGCGTTTGTCAGAGTTTGTGGAAAATTGGAAATCTGACTCCCAGTGTGTATTATCTGCCAGATCTGGGTTAACCATTCCATTTCCAAACATGCGTTGCGACAACTCCATCATTGTCCGGTACGATTAAATCTGTAGCTCCTTTGAAGCTAACCTTTGTTCGTTCCATATAGACTACTTCTATTCTCCAAGGTACTTCCAACGTTTGATCTTGTTGCAATGTTTCACACAATCAAAACGAAACCCTTGCACGGTGGACGAGATATTAACTTCTCATCCACCGGATAGCCGGGTTTGACACTTTCGACCAGCCCCACCCGGACCAACTTACCACCTGTGTCTCGTACAGAAAACATCGATTTGCTCCCATTGTGTCCCAGTCGGGTGCACTTTTGCAATCTGGAAAATGAAACCCCCTGACCCGGCCACCCGCGTGTGCTCTCCCGCATCCCCAAGCGAGTGTGCCTGTGTCATTATTCGGTCATTCCCGAAGCGGAATGAAACTTACAACTGGGTCGAAGCTGGCTAACACCATGGCTTACCTGCATTTGTACTGCTGTTATTGCTGACGGGTGATGTGACCACGGCCGGTGGTGGTGGTGTTGGGTTGGTGCTGTTGTTAACTGTTGTGGCATGTGTGACATTAGCTGCGGTGCTATTATTGCTGACACTGTTCGCAACAGTTCCACCGCCAGCGGGTAGCTGCTGCTGTTGCTGCTGCTGCGGGCTCGATACGACAGTGGCCTTTTTATGATGATGATGGTGGTGGTGATGTTTTTTCTTGTTTTTAATTATAATCTTGCGCTTTAGTAGGGCAGGCGGCGGTAGTTCGACGTTCGATTCGAGCGGATGGGAGTCGAGCGGCCGGTCCAGCAGCATATCGCCGAATATCTCCCGACAGTAGTTCGCTATCTTGGCCTGGTCGGGAAAATGCGAACGGAGAAGTTGAGCGCGGGTTGGGTGGGAAAAGTTTGTAAGTTTGAAGAGCACCCTGCCAACAAGACCTACCTGTTGCCTCGGATTGCAATGATTCTCAAAGCTCAGTATCACAGGGAATTCCGACGTCTTGAAGGCCGTCTCCGCTATTGCTTCCAGTACGTCCTTGGCGCAGATCTCCGGTACGAAGGTGTAGCCGTGCACGATCACCGGCTCCTCAGTGCGACCGTTCCAGAAATCCAACTCCACACACCTGTTGCGTGCCGGATTAGCCCCCCGTTAGTGCCCGTTTGCAAACAAACCCTTTAGCCTGCAATATTACTTACCGGCATCCAGCGAGCAAACTTTGACGATAGATTTCGACCGAACTCTTGCCCGTTAGCTGATGCCCGGTCAGGTAGGTATTGTGCGACGAGTTGATGAAGTAGTGAGCCATCGGTTGATCCATGTCGTCCGAGAGATCCAATTTGCTCGCCGCCATGATGGGATTATCCTCCGACATTAGATACCTAGACGGTACAGCAAGGCAGAACGTGACCTTGTAATCTCGGGCTCACTCCAGAATGAGCTGCGTCTTGAAACGGCCTGCAACCAAAACCTACCTTAGAAACCCATCGAAGCTTAGCTGTCCCTTCTGGGCGTTGAACTTGTTCGGCTCGTACTCCTGGATGAGATCGCGGGCCCGGGCCGTATTGGCGTACGGGTGCAGGATCTCGTTCAACCGTGGATCCCGCTGGGTTTTGTTCAAGAAATCGACTAGCTGCGACGTTGACATAAGCCGTCGCTTTGACGTCCCGACACTGGAACGAACAGCACACACACAAACATAAGAACATTTAAAACTTCACAAAATGTGCAAGATCTCGTTCGATCGGGAAGGGAAACCGTTGGCTCCAATCAATCTTCGTTCCAACCCAGACCGGTTTGTGTATGTCTGCAAACACAGTTCAAGCAGCTGTCCACACGAAAAGCAGCAGGGGGTAACTTACGACCCACTACCCATTCATTCATTTCGATTTGCGAACAGTCTGACTTTCGCTCGTTTCCAGGGGTATCGCTACCCGGTGGAATGAATGTTCGGAGTGCAAAATAAACCATTCCAGCGCATTCGTTACATCCACCGGCGAGTGCTGAACGGGCCCGAACGAGCTCCCGGCCCCGGTGGCTCGGAACGAATCAATCACTGTCTCGTTGGAGGGATGGGATGGATCCGATGTGATTCGCTGAAGTGTGTAAGATGCATTCGATCCGATTCTGATTACCATCGTCCATCCCCGGTTCATCTCGAGACAATAATCAATATTTGTGGTACTCCCACTTCGCTCGAGTGTTCGGCAACGGCAGCGATCCTTCGGATCTCTCACCCTAGCTTGCTTCCAATCCTAATACTTACAGCTCATCGTACACTTTCTCCACCTCAGTTCTTTGGGAAAGGTTTTTGTACAGATTAAAAAAGTCCTCGAACTGGAACTTGGTCAGTGCGAGCGTATCGCCTTTCCCGGACGGCAGCCCGGACACGTCCAGTGCCTTCTCCACGCGCCGCCGGTCGTCCTTGTTGGTGGCGAACGTTTTGATGATGCTGAAACGAGAACGACAAAAAAGCACGGTGTAGAAGAAACGTATTAACTCGGGCGCCGTATGCAAAGCTTCACAGCAGTAATCCGATCAACCGCATTTAAGATACATCTCTCGAGACCCGGAGGAACGTGGAAAAGTTTTCTAGTTTCATTCGCCAGTTTTTCCGGGGAATTTGGGTAAGCCGACACTGCCGACACCCTCCGAAACTAGATGCTCAAATTGTGTCTCTCCGTTCCAAGAACTTCCAGAAAAGATCGTCGAGAGAATTGCTTCTTTATTGAGTTGATTTTTCAACAGAGCAACAATAAACAACTGTGATTCGATGGATTGAGTGATGATCACCTGATCATTCATCATCACTAGAAGCTCCAACAATCAACGACTACTAATGTTGCGATGTTCGATCCGACTACCAACAAACCCATCGTTCGATGACTTATAGCGTTCCATTACATCCGAAACGAGCCACACGCACACCCACACAAACACACAACACACCCCTAGAAACACGATAATGAAAGTCATATATTTCCCGGAGTCGGACCCTCCGAATGTCCGACTGTCCGACGGCAGGACGGCATGGCCAGCGCGAATCGATTTCGGCCGCAATTTCACAATTCTTTCGGGAGGATAAGCTTGGGCATTAAAAGTTTTTCTCGGTTCTCGTTTGTTGTTGTTTTTTCTTCCTTCGGGCGAGGAAAGGAACGATGTAGCACCGGCAGCTTTCCGTAGGCCCCGCGGGTGCAATAACGAGTCTAATGTTGGATTTCCCGTACTGCCGCTTAGCACGTAATAAACGCACCATTACTTCCGTTGACACCTGTGACCAATACGGTTCCATTACTTCCCAGAAACTGTGAGCGGAAATGGGGCTGTGAGTGTGTGTGTGTGTGTGTGTGTTAAGCATGTGCAGGAACTGAGCCGTCATAATCCAGGCGCGATGGAGTCGTTACTTTGTTCGCTGGTTCGTTTATTTGGCATTAGCTGTGATGATAGGTCCAACCCGGGAGAATATAATACCTCCTCGGTCCAGCCGTTGCTGGAAAAGAAGCATGTGTATAAATATCCGCTGCTATCCTAAGTCAAGAAATGTGTCAGCTCGTTCGGGTCCGAGCGGTTCTATCTTTAGCACTGCATTGGCCGATATTGAACTACACTGTAAATTAAAAGCTAAAGATAGCCAGCCGTAGGCACACCGGAAACCGGAAACTGGTAAGCGTTTTTGACATCAGCAGCATGCCATGGCTAGAGCTTCCTAATGTCGCATCCTGCAGCAAGCACAGGATTCTTTTACGAATTCTCTCAAATGTTTGCTCGTTCGATATACTTCTTCCGAACATACTAGGGACCACTAGAGATGGTAGAGTTATTTGATGCCACAAAAAAAGCCGGCGCTAGCACAAAATTGAGCTCTGTAGAACATTTTTAATAACAACTCCTCCCATTCATGTCCCAGTGTGCTACCCACATGCACATGTCATAACGGGCATAGATGTTCACCCCAAAAATAGTGCAGCCCACATCAAACGACGTTGATAATAAAAAAAAAACTAAAATCTGATGTCATGTCTACGCTCTAGCTCTAGAACAAGAGTGGGCCGGCACAACCGATGTTCGCAGTGCCATAAACATTTCATTTACGTGTCATGACCCTTATCGAGTGTTTTATTGTTTCCTGGGGAATTTCAAAAGCTTGTGACAGCAACGTCAAACTCTATATTAATTGGTGTGTTCTACACAGTAGTACAACACAAAACCTGAAAGAACTATCCGTAGTGGTGGAGGTATGATGGATAATGCTACCTTTGATTTATTACCCTTCACTTCACCCACAATCGCTTCCGGCCAATCTGTTTTCGACAACGTTTTCTATGCCCGTCATGTTCCCAAAGGATCACACGGGTGGGTGAATTTATCGTCTCGCAATAGATGGTTTA
This sequence comes from Anopheles dirus, assembly GCA_000349145.1. Classification (NCBI taxonomy): domain Eukaryota; kingdom Metazoa; phylum Arthropoda; class Insecta; order Diptera; family Culicidae; genus Anopheles; species Anopheles dirus. Next base: position 5,019,605 of record KB673423.1, read on the forward strand.
TTGGTGCTCACCACCACCGACCAATTTTAAACCGTTCAACAGCAGATATGTATGAGTGGACATGCTCGCTCCTGGTCCCGTGAGAAGCTGAGAGCACCAGCGCCTAGGTTAGGATCCACCAAAGCCGTGCTCGAGATCGCTGCCGAGCGATACACAACCTGCGCCGTACCTGGTGTGTTCAAAATGTGAAATTATTTCGACCCAAATTTATCGCTCCTCAGGGCTCCGGGAGTCCGTTTGGCGCACGTCGATTAGAATTCAAGTGAGCAACCATGTTCCACCGCTCGCTGAACAAGCCATCAATTGAGCTCAACATTCCGTTGGAGGGGCGCACGCTGTTCACATCCCATTATCTAGCAAACATCGGGTCGCATCGGGCCATCAAATTGATTCTTACATTTGTCGCTGGGCATGTACATTCTCTTCATAATAGCAATTTATGGCCCACCGGGAATCGGCTTACGCGGCCCTGTAAAGCATGCCGCGGTGAGTGTTTTCTTTCTCTCTGTTCACCGAAGGCGGACGATTTCAATTTACATTAATAAGATTACAAGGCACCGGGCGTCTCCATGCACCGCGCGGAAACCGTGAACCGAGGCCCTGGGACAACTGGAAACAGGTAAAATGCAATCATAAAGCGATGTTTTGTGAGGCAAAAAATCGGTGTCGTGTTCTCCCGTGCTAAAGTGTCCTGCAAATGAGTGTAATTTTATCCGCACAGTTGCTTGTTCGGGGACCATTTCGACTTTTAATCGATCGTTGTTATTGAAACTGGCGAGAGGAATCGCTGCTCTTCGTTATAGAAGAAAGAGACGAATCAAAAATCTGTTTCCCACCATCAAAATAAGCTTCTCCCGGATTAGGAAGCCAACCAAAAGTATATAGGTCACGACGACCCGGTGAAAACCCCAAAAAGAGCAAAGGAAAGCTAAATTTAAAATCCTTTCAGAACGAATCCTCACAAATGTGTCCCTCGCTTGTTCTCGCACAGCGAAAGAAACACACGCTCTCACACATAGTCATTGTCGTTCCATTTCGCTACGTGGTGTTGAGCAGCATGTTTGAGCTTCGTCTCTTAGCTTAATTTTCATTGCTTCCCGTCATTACCGTCGACGTCGTCGTCACGGCCACTCTTCCTTCCACATTATCTCACTCATCCATTAAAAAGTCCTCAATTTTCCCCGGACACGGTTACCACGAGGTGGTCACGAAAAGTGAGGACGGCGTTGGAAGCGGCACAAAAATCTTATCACCATTATGCAACAACACTCTGCTGGTGCTACTAGTGCTGCTGCTGCTGCTGCTGCTGCTTGCCAAACGGAGCGTACAAATCGCACCAAAGCTGCCCGTCATGTCACATTGGCGTGTCGGTGCCACGGAATGCTGGAACAGCAAAATATGTAGCCATGTAGCCATTCATCCTCCCGCTTCCCATGCTCTTCGGCCGCTTTTTCACGTGCACTAAAACCCATCGGAATAACGAAAGGAAGGAAACCCTCTCGCATCATGCCCGGTGGCGCTCGCTTGCGTCAGCGCAAGCAAAGATTTGCAGCCATTTAGGGACCATCCGCGCGAGCGTTTCATCTTCCTGCCAAAACGGGAAAAAATCCTTGCACACACACACACACACACACACACACAGGTACAGACAGCAAAACCCTAATGATGAACGATGAAACCGCGACCAACCTTGAAGCCAACCTCTCGCTTTTCTCAATTTGCGTGACTTTGCATAACTTGTTGTGTCAACTCTGGACCGCAACTCCTTTCCCGGGCGTTCATTCCAGCCGAGCTGCTAAACAAGTGACCTGTCAGGTTTGCTCTGTGGTATTTTTTTTCGAGTAACGACTCGTGTGGGAAATGGGTATCTGTGTATGTGGTTCAGAGAAGATAGATAAGCAGAAACAAGTTATACTCCACGATTGCAATGATGATGCTGGAAATGTCGTACATTCTGTTTTGTTTTCAAGCTAAATTTAATTCAACTATTTGTTTAACATTTCTTACGATTCTGTAGACATGATTAATCAAGACTGGACTGTAAAGCGTTGATAAATCATTCATACGTATTTATCGCGCAGATTGCATACTTTCTGGCTAATTCAGAAAGATAACGCCTCAAAGTATGCAATCTGTAATAAACGAGTTCAATAAATAATGACCCAATAAGATTACTCAAATCGGTACAGTCATTTATAGATGTGGAGATATAGATTCCAAAACACTGTTCCTGCTTTTTTCTATAATAAAATCCAATTCTACTCTATGAAACTTATTTATAAGCAAGAAAAACAACAATGTCATCAACTGTCACCAGGAATTGTTTTTCACGGACCGAAGCAACCACGGCAACGTACCTGGCGTCAGCATGGCTGCGGACGAAACCGCGAAACTACCAACTCATCGATTGAATTACGACCAGGAAGTGACTTACGGAAGAGCCTGACTAACCTTGCCCGGCCGAGTCGGCGAAAGACGCCGTGTGTCGACGGCCGCGACCGCTGCCCGAAACCGGAAGGGCCGATCGATCACCTGCGCTAATGTAATTCTTGTGTTCCGGTTGACCGAACCCATTTATTAACCCACACAGGCACGGGCGGGGAGGTCCGATTCGCGTTGAAACTCTTTCGCCCGAAGCCCGCCGCTGCCCGAAGGAAAGAATCCAATTGGGGTTGTCTTTACCGGCAAGAACCGGGGGGGAGGCATTCGTGTGCATTAGTGGGCAGGTCCTCGCGACGCTCCACGCACTCACGCACACACGCACATATATGGATTTTATGTGTCCATATATCATCGCTATCGGCAGCCCGTTAGATAGATTATCTGGCCCCATCGGGGCCACCAGCCGTTCCTTTTTGCGGATTTTTCGATCCTAAATGCTCGCCGAAAGGATCGGTCTGCACGGTTTTGCTTTTTCGTTGACCTTTCCGATGTTTGTTTTCCTGCCGATTCCATTGCATTTCATTCCAGTGACCTTCTGGGTTGGACTCCCCTGCTATCCTCGCCCCCCGGGGCTACCACACGCTTCAGTTCCTATCATAATGAAGGAGCAACACTGAAGGGTAGCCCACAGGGCGTCCCGTTGGAGGTGGATGCGAAATCGATTTACGAACCGGACGACACCGGGGGCACGGGAACGAAAGCACTTGGATTTGAATTAGGTTTTTCGGTACGGTCTTAATAGACTTCGGCATACTTCAGCGCCCGGGAAGTGTTGTTCAAATAAATGGACGCAAATCATTTACAAGCGGCCAAACCAGAAAAAAGCAACGAAGATTATGTTCTCTTCGTCAGCAGGAAGCGTGACGTCAAGTCTTTTTTTCGGTCAGTTTCTGCCAGCGATTTTACACACCAAAAAACCAAAGTCATATGGAGGAGAGAAAAGCAATCCGGTTTTTCTATCGTGATCCTAATTAACCATTCCTCAGTGTTTTTTCTGCCCCGAATTTAAAGGAAGAATTTCAGAAAGCCCCTCCTTAAAATGGTTTTTGTTTTCTTTAACAATGATGACCAATGTCCCGAACGATTGGGACAAACGAGTAGATTTTATCTCCAACTGTTTGTTTAATTTCAAGTAGTGTTTAATTTCAACTCAACTCAGCTCAATCCACTATATGAAACTGATAAAAAAAAACTCTTCTACTAATCCTGAAAACCAAGAGACAAACTTACAACCAGCGAGCTTTTTTCAATCCCTGCGTTTTCAAATGACTGCTTCTCCCCAACAAATCCTTCATGGTTGAAACCCTGAAACCCATAATCACAACCCATCAAATCCATCCCGTGGAACCGCGAACACTTCTGCAGCGTCTTGCGCTCCGGGGCGGAAATTATGGAAATTTTTCTTCACCGAACCGCAAACGCCACTAACGCCTCCACAGCGCTAGCGGCCCGCTGGTACGATGCAGATAAGCATCTCGTCCAGCCCGGGAGCAGATAGAAAAGAGGCGAAACGGAAAATCACCATCATTTCCTAAGCGCGACCTAATTTGCGACACGATAAATTAATATGCACGCTTCCAGCCGCTGCCGGCGCGATGGAACCCAATTATTCCACATCGCTCTTCGCAGGCCCAATCGAAACGGACGCATTTCCGTCCGTGCCGTGTAGCTTCGGTCAAATGGCGATAAAAATAAGCTTTCCTTGCCCTTGTCGAACGAAAATCGCATTCGAAAGACAAAAAATTGTGAGAGTGAAAATCAAAACTGCAAACAATCAAAGTGTCCCAACCGAGACGGCCGGCCGAGTTAAGTTAAAAATTAAAATAACGTCGCGATGTGCCGCCGGGCAGAAGAGGTCCGTGATGCAACAGAAAACAGGCGGCGAGGGCGGCGAGTCATCAAGTGAGCGAAGAAAAAGCGGTACGAAAGTCGTCCTTCAAAATGAAGTCGTTCCAGAGAGCTCCACTCACAGAGCAACGGGAAATGCAAATATTTCTTTACGTCCGCTTCCGCCGATTTTTTTTTGCCGTGCGCTTAATCATCTTCTGCTATTTTAGCTTTCCGAGGTTTTTTCCCCCACCCGGCAGCCGGAAAAATGATTGACTGTCCCTTGCAGAGCGGGCGAGCTCTTTCGAGTTGAGTGGGAGGGAAACCGCCACCCGCATGTGACTTACTTCTTCACCGGGATCTTGCCGCTCTTGTCGACCTGCAGGCAAAGTTTGGTGTATGCCTTCTGCAGAAACATGATCGCCGGCCCGTTCAGCTGGGTCAAGTTGTACGCCATCCGGATCAGCTCGTCGCACCATAGCTGCAGGAGAAGGAAAAGATCGGGGAGAGAGAGAGAGAGCGCGTTAGAGTGTTGGAGATATAATTAATGTCCGTCGCACCGGGTGCCGGGTGCGGTGTTGCCGGCAACATAAACGGACCAGATAAAAACATCAGAGCTGAGCGTTAAATAAATAGCAACCGAACCATGTCATACACCCGGGCATGCCGACACACGCACACGCACACACACATACACTTTCATCTCCCGAAAGGGAAAACCGCGACCACGTTGAGCGTGAGATAGACGAAGGGAGGCGAAAAGCAGAGAAACATTAGCCTGAAAAAGGCTCAATCTAGCTATAATGTACCTTTTTGCGTACGGTGCAAAAATGAACTACCCTAAAAACTAGTAAAAACACGAACTCGCGGAACCACGAGTTATGCGAAACAAAAGTTTTAATTAGTAGCGTTTTTTTATTTGCTTTTGTTTTGCTTCAACTCGCTCTCCGTGCGGAAGGTCTGTGGTTTCCTGGCAACGGGCGTCGTAAAAGCTCTAAGGAACGAACTGACGCTTTACGCGGTTTCTCTGACGTCATCGGCTCACTGTTCTAGCTGCATGTTTTCCGCTGCGCGTCCGAGCTCAAAAATAAAGCTGCATGTGGCAGTTGCAAACCAAACGGAAGCAGCAGGAAAAAAAGGCGAAAGAAAATGCATCCACTCATTTCACGCGGAAATAATCGAATTCCAAACCCTTCTGGGCGGGCGATCGGGTCGGTGGTAAAGTTATTGATTTTCCCGCAGCCTAACGCCCCCCATCCGTGGCACAATTTTGCAGCTCATCAGTTCAATTGAGCGAGCCAAACCGAACGGAAGCAGAGTGCTTCATTATCCCGGTGCGTTGCGATTTTCAGGCTTTCAGGCGTCGGGAGTGGATGGGAAAATAATGCGAATGCGGTGCTTCAGCTGCAGAAATAATACAATTCATAAAATGAAGCAAATCGAACGTGCTAATTAATGGCGAATGTTAGCTGGTATGTGGCGCTCGATGTGCTCTTTGGTTTTCGAATTAATGGTGGCAAATAAAACGTGAATGAAGCAAAAGAATAACGCGCATTGCATAAATCCAGGCGTTAATTAGCATAATCAGACGAAAAGTATGCAATCTGCACGACAAACGCTTTTTTAAAGCGTTATTTGCGCAGTTTCAATGATACAAACACTATTGTATACTACCATGATCGATCTGACGTCTATAAACTGTCACTTTTGACAGAACAGCTTTAGTTCGCGTTTATACCTAGCTGAGCACCATTTCTGTAAGCCAGTTGCAGTAAAAAGAGCACGGATGAGCCAGGAAAGCGTTGGGAAAGTTGCATCCCGATCGGTGACAGTGCACTGTGAGATGTGCTGGAAACTTTCGCAAAATTGTTACCTGCACATCGGACCGTCCCTGACAGGCAGCCGTATTGGGTACGGTGTGGTGGTTCAATTAATTGACAGCTGCATAGTTACCATTCTAGTTGCCCTCCTGAGTGCAAGGTAAATATTGGTCCGAACGTACGGATACGAGGAAAGCATCGGGTTGGCTCAGTGTCCGAGCCTGCCTGCCATCAGGAAGCATCGCACCAGAAAGCATTGTGAAAGCTTTGCATGCGCCAAATGGGAAATTTTTCGTTGCACTAAAACTGCCGCCACAAGTGTCCGGTGGAATGAAGAACGTCGCATACGCCCTATCGGGAAGAAGTCAAACGATTCCGAATTGCTACCGCATGGAAAGAGCAGCGGGGGCAAACGATCGAGGCAGAAAAAGAAAAAACTTTCGAATCAACACAGAGCAATGAGCTGTAATGGACAATGCGCCGTTCCCTTCCTTGTTCTCCCGCCCTTTTCCTTGCCGAGCTCTGACCTACATCAACGTTTATCAACCCACGCTCATCCGCGCACTCACACACATACAGACAGACGCTCGTGCGAAGTTTCAGCACGGGCGATATGCACATGCCGTTCTTGTGCGCGCAAATGTAAATCGAACAAGCACAGACCGTCTTTTTTTCTGTATTTCGGAATTGGGTCGCACACACGGACGGGCAGGAAAACTTTTCCGTGCCCGTGCAAAGTTGGTCAGTTTCAGGTTGGCACGTTTTTACAGGAAGCTATCCTACGTCATCAAGCAACAGAGAGTGTGTGTGAGAGAGAGAGAGAGGGCCCCCGCGGCTCCTTCGCTTATCGGGAAGGAAACGGCAAAGGAGAAAGAACAATCCAAACCGTTCGTAATTGCCATTCGGGAGAGGAAAAGTAGTTTCGGAAAAGTTTTTTTTTTCGTGAAAACTCCACCTGTTCCTTCCGAACCGGTGCACCGACGGTTCGGTGGTCGATCCAATCTGCGGGCTGCATCCTCACTCCTCACGGTACACGACGGTACATGCAACATGTTTATTCTGTAACCTGGCCAATATCAGCAGGAAACCCACAGAGGAAGCCTCAGGCCATCGGGCACCTGAGCAGCACGGTGGTGATTAACACGAAGGGAGCGACGAAGCCCGTTTTATCTAGCGTGGTAGTAACTTTCCAATCGAATTAAAATACCGGTACAGTAGAAGTTTCGCAGCGACTCCTTTTCCAATTGACTAGCCCGAAGGATGCGATGGTGTGTTTGAACTTTAATAGTAAGGTTTACTCTTCTTGTATAAAACGTGTGCAACAATCGACCGTAGCGTAGCTTTAATGTTATTTTAGGGCAGTTCACGAAGAGCTAATTGTTGAAAATCAATAAATTCCGTTTTACTTAGAATCCATCCCAAAACAGTTTGAACATTAGAAAGGGTATAGATGCAGATCGATTACACATTGCTTGGGACATATAGTTTCATCCACAAATCATCAAAATGTCTTATCATCTAAGAAGAAAAAAAAGCATAATTATATAAAAGTTTCTGGATAAAACTTAAATATCCAGCAGTGCTTAAGTATCCAAGCATTAAAACCTACTCTTTCATAAGTAAAATGATTAGATATGTTTATGTATAAACATCTAAATAAACTTCCAATCAGCTTCAAGCAACCGATGCTTCCTAGTTGCATAATTAACCACTCCGTTTTTAAAAGCTTCCGTAATCCTATTATCCTTCAATGTTCTGTGGTCGTTCCACGTTTCCCACCTTAGGCCTCCGTACAAGAAGTTGTTGATGAAAGCGATTCTAAATTAATCCAATACTCATCAACCTCTTTATCCTGTTTGACCCTACTCACGCACCTCGCGGAGACAGGTCCTTTTTCCCACCCACCAACGGTTTCCCTACACGTCCCGGCTAGATGCACTGAACGAGAGTACAGACACATCCATGTTTGCAGTGCTTCAGGAGGAGTTGGGGGCGCGAACGTAACCATATTTATCTTGCACTGACAACGCAACGCATCGACCACGCTACGGGTTATAAATATGAAATTAGACATCCTTCAGCGCAAACTTTTGCCTGACATGCTAGCGCTCCGCCACAACGCAACCGGAGCGGAGTGTTTGTGCTTGTTATGAATTTGACGCACCGTCCCTTCGTCCATTAGAGGGTGGCACGCACGCACACAAGCGCGCACCCATAATGCAGCCAATAAAGTAGTTTCCCATCGGGCGAGAGACCCCGAGCCGCTGCCGCGTGCGTATGAAGACGCACATTTCCGGTTCCGACAATGGACCTGACGGCAGCATGCGAGCTTGAGTGGCCGACCTGAAGCCTGCCAGAAGCTTCGTCGCCGTCGCCGTCGTCGTCATCATCAGCAGCAGCAGCATGTCGTGTATTCGCCCGCAGGTCTATTCGCTGTTTCTGCTGTTGACAGGCCTATAGCCGGCTCACTGCTCCTGTTGGCAAAAGGATGTGTGCCCTGCCAAAACCCAAACACCCCGTCCCGGTGCCTCAGGACGGCAGCGTCGGGAGACGTCGGTTCGGTCGATTCGGTTGAGGGAACAAATTTTCCACCGGAACGCACCCCGAGCGGGAGCGTGTTTCACGCTCGGTTCGTGTCTTCGCAGGTGCTGATGGCTTTGTTAGAAAGCGGAGAAATTACAGCAGCCTACACCGTCTAGTCTGTCTGTCGCACAGCCACCCTCCACGACCAACCCAAACGTGGAACGGTTCGCTCCAGCAGAGTCGGAAAAATATGCTCCTGCACCGCGTGTCAGGTTTGATTTTCGGTGACGTCGGGTTATTTGTCGGGTGCGCGTTATGAAGCGTTCCGTGGAATTATGTGCACCGACGTTGCACACTCAAACGTTTTGTGATAATGTGCCCGAGGAGACTTTTCGGTGCGAACCTTCAAGAACTGGGAATGAAATAATCATTTAAGCCTTCTCTCGAGCGTACCCGGCATAGAACGCACTCAACTCTTGATGCTAATTGTAATTCTTCTCGACAGCAGGTATAAACTATCGTGATAAAGTTGCCGACCCGTTCGAGCCACTTATATCTTTCCGCCAATTTTCCACCCGGCTCGTGGCAACAAAGTATTGTTCACAAAATTCCAAACCTATCGTTTTCATGGTCTCCCTGACACACACACACACGCTGGAATTCAAATTTGCAAATGTGGTTGCTTATGCGCGCCACCCGGCAGGCACGGCAACGCTCTACAACGCGGTGAGCGCGCTAGAAAACTTCCCCAACGGCAGATAAACATTAAATTAATTATTTAACTTTCTTCATTAATCAACTTTCCAGATGATTCCGCTGCGTGCTACAACGGGACGCAGTCAAAGTATTCAACCGCTCGCGACACGGTGACACTACAGGCATTAGGGTATAAGTTTACGCATTTAAAGTTTGCCGGGCGCGCGGACCAGCGTATAACCACATTCGGCTCCAGGCGACCTTGCTCGTTTATTAGCATCGATATTAATCTCCATTGAGGCGGCTTTGTTCGTGTAAGCCGTGTGCGTATGTGTGTAATTTCCAATGTTAGTAACGATGGGCGATGGTGATTTATCCCCGAACGCTAAATAAAAGTTAAATGATGTCACTACTTAAGTTTCCCGAGGGAAACCTTTAATTAACTGACTATAAGCAAATAATTAATAGAATGGAAGTTAAAGCGATGGAAAAGACAGCATGAAGCATCATTTACGATCATATTTCCTAGGCCAGCCCAAAAGCATTGTAATTCGTCCTAATAAAGCTTACTTTGTTAGTAGTTAGTATTTGTATGCCTTAAAATAAATATTTGTCGAGCGAATTGCATACATAGAGGCGTAAATATGCCTGCCTGAAGATGTTTTACGCTTCACAAATCCTTATTTTAAGGATACCACAAACACTAGCCTGTTTTCCCCGCAAGAGGGTAGAATTGATGATGTTTGAAGGTCGTGAATTCTTATAGGTTCATTTCCTCGATTCCGGTATTGCGATTTGTTCGTTTCCTAAACACATTTGTTATGAACCACTTCAGTTTGTACACCTTAAAGAGGAAGAGTTGGTTACAGGAAACGTACTTCAAAACATGCTAGATTTCAAGAGCTGTTTGATGTTTTTACAAAGAATGCAGTAAAATTTAAAAAAAAACTGAATCAATGACTCCCACTTATTATAAAATCATTCCTTTGGAAAAAGGAAAAGGTTGTAAAAGGTTCTTCGCAGGAATCACTCCTGAAACATCCCCCGGAGATGAGTTGAATTGTTCGTACGTCTCCGATGGTTTTAAAACGAATCTGGGCCTGTATCCCATAATCGGAACCTCCAAGCATCAGCTGCATGTAAAATGAGCCCGGGTGATAAGCGCGTCAACGTAAGTGTATGTAATGTCGAGTCGCCATCTATTATTCAAAAATGAGTTGAAACAAAGAATAAAACCGGCGGAATCGTTCCAAATGATTTCCTCCGTCACAAAGCCTGCAAGCACGGTGTGTCTCATTTCTCATTAATGGCACACAAGGGAATTAAATTACAACCTGGTTTACATGGTTGGAAGGGAACGATCGTTACTGTCGCAATTACGGCCGGCTCCGATTGTTCCAAGGAGATTCTTTTTAACTCCTTCCACATGCAGAGGAAGTTCAAATCAGTAGAGCAACTCCTTTCATTCCCTACTACATGCTGGTTTTATGAAAAGGTTTATCATAACAACTTCCTACAACATCGCCTACACAATCAGTGTTTGATTGTAGCATACGAAATGTCACAACGAATACAAAACGGCAATATTTTCCAACGAATTCTTTCCTCCATGCTCTTGTACATCATGATTGTTGTGTTTTTTTTTTGTTATCTCCCTATAGCTAAACATCCTATCCGGAAAAAGTCACGTCCTGCCGCTCTGACAACACGAACCGAACAAACGCACACACCCACACACTAATTTGATCGACAAAGGCTACATTGACCGTTGACCTCGCATAAACGCAATGTTGCAGTTCACTCCGAGAAACCAGGTCCGGTTTGTTCCATTTCGTGACAAAGCCACCTAAAGCAGTCGATTGTCGGTTGTCTGTGTGTGGAAGTCACTAGCACACAGTGCGTGTGGAAATACACCAACGGGTTTCAAACGGCCAGTGATAGTTACAATCATCTTTTATGTGTCCCAGGGATTTCAACAAGGATTGAAATTATGTATTTAAGATTAAATCGAGTACAGCTTCTCCTTTTGTGTTGGTGAATCCCGCATAATCTGTTATACGGGTTGTAGTATTTAATTAATCATCCGGGAGTACACTCGAGCATTAAGAGATTAAGCTGCTTCCACCGCTCGCTGGGAAGTATATTTATGATTCAAGTTCACACAACGAGATAGCATTCGCTCACTGCATTGTTGCAAACTGCATCCGCAACATCTCTTACTCCACTCGCAGCAAGTGCCACACAATCGCACTTCGCGAAGGATAACCTTCGTTGCGTTGATTCATTACTCTTCGTCATGCTCATCATCCTTTTCGTAATCAACTAAATCCGACGTTCCGGGATGTTTCTGGAAGGAGAGAGAAATGAAGGATCTCGCTTTGCGCCTGAGGGACAGACAGACAGATAGTCGGTGGTGTCTACTGCAATGACGTTTACGTACAACGTCGATGCCGACATGAACAACAATGACAGCACAATAACACCAGAATCGCTTCAAGCGGCTGCTACGTGGAAAGCGTCTCTCTGCCTTCGGTACACGCAGTCCGTGGAAGCCCCTTCCCAAAGCTCGACGCAACATAAAAGGATATCATATCGGAAGTGGCAGAAAAAAAGCCTCGTTCGCCCTCGAGGGATCCGCACACAATCCAATGCCTGTTTTCATTCCCGAAAATAATTCCACTCCCCGCTCGGTGGATGCGTTTATGATGCCCGCGAAATGTGTACGTTCACGATGTGTTTTGCCGAATAAAGCAAGAGTCTCTAAGCACGGCCCACAACTCAAGTTAAAGCTATTAAAGATCTGTGATGACGATTGACTTGTTTACAGCCGGGCACATACCAGTGTTTTGCTTTCGAATCGTTCTCGTCTTACCATTCTAATGCTCGGATACGCGTCACGGTGTGCTGTTGCGAGCGTTTTGCGCCTGCGAGCGCGATTCCTAATTTCTTGTAAAAGCATGCCTCCATCACCTCAGCAAGGTTTGCGCCGAGCGTGAGCAAAGCTTTCGCCAGTGCCGATGCCTCAGCAAACCCGGTCCGCGGAGTGCAAACAAACCCTTCGAGATATTTCTTTTGTCTGTCTGCAGAGTGTGTTGTTTCTACCATCACCGAAAATTTATAAACGAAACGAAAATTTACCAGCCCAAAATGAGTTCCTCGAAGCTGGTGTAGATTCAATATGACCGAGCCAAGCAAAAAGGGCTCGGAATTCGTGGCTGGTGTGTTTCGCTACGACTCAAAGATGGTAGTACTGATTATATTAAATGTGTTTATGCTATGTTTGCCATGATTCCAGAAATGGCTTCCAGTTTTATTTTCAATAAATTGCTCTCCCTGATAAACGAAGGCGCCGCTAATTTAAAGTTGCTATTGTTGTTATGCTAATTTTTACCTAGATTTTATGTTCTAGAAACTATGTCCATTAGAATCATCATACTAACCTTGCTGCTCATTCAATAATAGAATCATCTAAAACCTTATCTTCTGCATATAAATCGTACCTAATCTGAATCACCTTCCAACAACAGTTGAAAACACCTTTACAACACACTAGAACTGATAACGTAGAGCGGTTAAAATATATATTGCAGTGCGCATACGACCGCATAAATATTGTCCTGAATTCCCTTGAGGACAATTTCTGGAAATCTCAACTTTATCACCATGCCAAAAGCCATATTGTCAATCGTGTGCCATCATGACTGTCCGGATGATCTAGAAGTGTTTTATAGGTATAATAGACCCCGTACGCGGCCCATGTGTCCTTCTGAGCGCGCCAGCTGTTTATGCAAAAAAGGAGAAACCATAAAAGGACGATAAACACACGCCACTCTTATGTCCGCGCTTCGCTACCGACTCACCGGTTTCAAACCCAGCATTAGCCCTGGACATTTTTTGAGGTTTATTAGTCATATATGTAGCTCCCGCCACGCACTTCAAGCTCCCCTCAAGGACTCTACACACAAACTGGACCACCGTTGCAGCCAAAGTCGTGACAACCCGTCATCATCATCATCATCATCATCATCATCTACATCATCCAGCTCAACCTGCCATCGATCATCTGTACCTTCCGTCCGTAGGATTTAAGTAAAATATATCAGACACCCGTAAACCATAACGAGCTGCTGCAGTAGTAGATGTGAAAGGAATGCTAACGCATACTACCACCACCACCACCAACAGCGCATAGTTTGGGTAGCTGTATCAAAAGATTAGGATGGGGCCGCAGCTGGAACGGGAGCGTCGGAAATGTTTTGTCCTCACCGGTTCAATGTCGGCAAACGCAAACGCTGCCCACGATCTCACAAGGACAAAGTTGGACAACCGATTTGATGGCTGCCACAGCGGAAAACGAAGAAGAAGAAGAAGCGTTCAACGAGAAGCCATTCCTTACGATTTTCCCCATTCCCTGTTTGGGTGGGCCGCCACCAGGCGGGAAATTATTCCGAGCGAAGAAGACGGGAAACGCAGGCACAATTCCTGCCAGCCTGGTCAGGGCCGTTGCGGGGTAGCGCCAGCGTCTGTGTCTCCGCAGTCCTAGTCGTTGGTCGCGGAATTGCCCGCGGCAATCGGAAGGAAAATGACCCGCTGTGACACCGTGATTGAATCGTAAAAAAGAAGCTTATATTGTTTATCGTCGTCTCTGCCTTGGACGTCGGCGAGCATGGGCATGGGCCCGCCGCACGTGAAGTGATCCTTGCCTTGCACTGTCACAACTATCGTCGTGTCGTATGTATGCGAATAGCATTTTTTGCCTCTTCTTCGCAGCGTTCATCCCCTTTCAAGGTATGCCGGACTGCTCGTCCGCAGATAGCGCCAGTCAACCTTCGCAACGCGCAACAAAAGAACCACCGATGGAGAAACGACCCAGAAACCTACGGTGCTCATCTCGGGCGGTGCGGGTTCCCTCCAATCGATGGGCTATTTTCCTGCTCGAGGCCAACAAACAACGGGAAAGCGAGAAGAAAAATACATCACCGGACCGATGAAAAGGTTAGCCCCAAAGGTCGGTGAAGGGAAGTGTGAATTATCCCCGCCGGCAAATCAACAGAATGATCGATTTCAAGAGCTTTCGTTTATACCATGAGAACTACGATGTGTCCGAAGAAATTGTTCGGTGAGGTGTTGAGTACTGCACGGAATCGCGTTCCCTGGTATATGTTTCGGTTACATCTAATGAGAAAGGATCGCTCCGTAGCATGGCAGGTGTTCATTAAGTATTAATCAGTCATAATTCAGTTGATTAGAAAAGCGAGTTGCATTCTTTGCGGATAGTTTCAATTTTCCGTTCGAAAGCATACCTAGCCACACGCGCCTGACAGCTGACTATCTGCTGGAAAAAAAGTTTTCCTAGCAGGAATATTCAACTAAGCATGAGCCACATAAAAAGTATCTTCAAAGAGATGCGAAACGATGCGTATTTTTTTTATTAAAAAATCATAATTTTAAATTGAAATCCTCACCATTTCACCACGCAACCCACCTCCAGAGATTTTGAAATCTTTAATTACTCTCTGAATTACTGAAGCTTTAATTACTCTCATTTTACAAGCGATTACCCTCACCCGAAGTAAATCATGTTTTCCAGTCGTGTGCTGGGGTAAAAAAAACACATAATTCAATGCGAACGGATACGGCTTCGTTCTCGGAATGCGCATGCAAGTGTTAGCGTACCTGGTTAGGGAAGCTGTTTACGAGAAATTACACCCCGTTTCGTTTCACTGAACTTCCGAAGAACTCACGTGCAAAGAGTTTCCTCCCCCGGCGGAATGGAATGATTTAAATAAGAAAAACAAAACAACCACAGCCCACTCCCCAGCTGCGGGTAATTACAACTTTCGCTCGTGAAATGCAACATTGCGAGTGGAATGGACTGCCGGTCCGGAGGAAGAAAGTTGAATCTTGATAAAGCATGACGCGTTAAACATCCATCCTAAGGCGTCTGCTGGAACCGGAGCTTCTCTAGAGGCAGAAGCTCGTTGTAAAACGTAACGAGGACATGAACAGAACGATGAGGAGGCACAGCGCGATGAGTTTCTGTTTTCACTCTTAATCCTTCCCTGTTTGGATACGAAGCAAAAGAATGCTTTGATCCGAGTTCGGAGTGCTAACAGTTGCCATTAAGTGTTGATTTCGTTCATCATTACTATGGCTTACGCTTTCCCTTTTGCTCCGCGTGCCAGGGAATATCCTTTTGCGCGCGAAGAAGGCGACAATCGTTCCTGTTGAAACGGAAGGTGACAATATAAATGCCATTAATCCTACTACAACGGGCCTCACAGGCCGAAGATCTTCGACGTTGTTCCTTTCAACCAAACAAGAGGCCAGCCATTCAACCAACCGAGCAGGCTGTTTCAGCCACAATGAACTGTCCGTTTTAAGTACGCGCGCCATTCAAATATTAACCATAAAGGTCTTTAAATCTTAAACTCCCACGCTCGCCCGTCCAATTAATGTCCTACTTCGGAGCCAAACTCCCAAAATCCCACCGAAAATTCGGCAACAACAACAACAAAAAAACATGACAAAAGTTTTCACCACCGTCGATTCTTTAACACTTTCGCCATCGCCTGGTGCCTGATTCATCTTGACAAAAAAGGCACCCACCCGTAAGGTGTGTGCTGCAGTCGTGATGGAACACCTGCGTGCTCGTAAATACAACCGGAAGGGGATCAGTGTTGCCGCTGGAAAAGGGGTGGGACAAAGTTTACGTCAACACGGCAGCCACACGACGTTCGGGTCGTTCTTTTTCGTGCTGTGCCGTCGGGTTTGCGAAAACTTTGCCAAACAACTTGGAAAGCAATACCCGCCGCATCGCCCAAGGGTCCATCAAAATTTCATCACCTTTCGACCAGACGGGTGGTACGGCTGGCAGAAACCGATAAGGTTTGAGCGCTGGCCGATATTTCAATTAACCGATGGTTGGTGTGGGGCTCCGTGGGGCTCTTAATTTAAGCGAAAGGATTCAATAGGAACGCCTCCGGGCGACGGAGGAACGTTTGCACGTGCTGGAGTTAGTTTTTGAGCAGGAGTGTTTTTTGTTCCGAAAGCTGGTCTACGTTAGAATCTCAGTTTGATATCTGACGTAAACGGAATCAGTTCAGTTCTAAAACTAGAGTTTTAGACAACAAAATTACTTCCTTAAAATAATTTCCATTATCAAATATGATTTCAAAATCCTTATAAAGCGTTATGAAAACATTAATAATGTTATTTGGAGAGTCAATTGCATTCTATTTTAAAAAAAAATATTAGCCACAAAGTCTGTAACCCGACTCAAAAAATTATTACACAAAATAGTACTAAACATAGTACAACATTGCATACAATAAGGCGTTAGCTTAGGCGTTAATGATGAACTCCAAAGCTCCGCTTTCGATGCAACTCGGAATCGTTTATTGAAACCCACCATCGAAAATGTGGTATGCCAGATCATGGAGAGGTATTGCTATTATTTTTATCTTTTTGACTACCTTCTAACGAAACGAAAATGCCCCAGTGCCTGTCCAACATAACGTGCGACACAGTGATCGCATGACATTGGCACGCAGGGACCGCAAATGAACATGTCCCATGAGCGCCACGAAACAAACCCAGCCCGTTAGACTACTTCCGCCGGCAAGATACGAATTCCTGCCCAAACCAGGGACGACAATGCGCAATAGGAATTGAGTCCCTTCCACGACACAGTACTGTCTGCACGTTCATTTTCATTTTCTCGCCAGGAGCAAGTAAAACGAACTTCCGTTTCCGTAACCGCCAAAGGTGGGCAGCGATAGGCCCACTTCAAGTGCCAAGTCTTTAGCATATGCTAGAAATAGAGAATAACACCAGAAGAGACACAAACAACAAAAAACACACCGAGCAGCTGGCAATGAAAACTTTCATGAATATTGAATCCCCACGAATGTCATGCAATTTAATTCGAACTTTTGTCCCCTCGCTTACGTTTCCGGTTGGTGCTTACTTTGGCTGGGGAGGACGAAGAAAAAACCGAAAACTGGCAGAAACATCATCACCATCATCATCCTCATCTGGAGGGTCTGTTTTGTTTTACTTTCCATGCGTCGAGGGCGAAAGACTTTTTGCAACAGAACACACAAAGAGAGGAAAAAGAAACAAACAAACAATTCCATTACGAATTGAGTGTTTTCGTAAACGAAGATTCTTGAATTCCAATGGATCTCTCACGGTGGGGTCCGCCCGCTTCGGGCTCAACAATTTTCCATCGGCCCGCTAAACAGTTGCCATCACTTTTAAGCCGTACACTTTGCGCAAAACTTAACACCATGCGCCTGACTCCCATGTGTCACCCCTGGGTGCCGTTTGGACGGCCTAATGCTGTGTATCACGTGCCCCACACTTCCCCATTTCACTTCGTTCGTGAAAAGCAGGAAATTGACTTGTATCCCAGGAAATGGGTGGTCTTTCATGCGCGTCACGAGTAGCCCTACCGGCCATTTGACTTTCGGTTCGGGGGGGTTGCTTTTTCCTCTTTCGCACCATAATACACTACTTACCCGGGCAATTTCCTTGCGCGTGCAGCAAAAGTTGATAAAGTTGACGTTCACGAAGTCGGCCCCGTAGCACACGGTGACAGTTTTCTCCTCGAGCGTGTCCTGCGAGCCCATGGTTACGATTTGACGCAGCTTAATATCCTGCCGGATGGGAGGAGGGAAAGGATGAGCCAAAAGTGATGGTAATAAAATTAGTATTTATTGTTTTCGGCGTTTTTTTATTGGGCCGTTATTTATTGGTATGAGAGAAGAGAACGGTTCGTGTGATTTTATGCGCTCGCTACACGCAGACGGTAATGTAATTCATGGAAATGGCATAACACGCATGAAAATGGCTGATCCGTCAGCCCCAGTATCGCCGGCCATCGGAGTCTTGTTCGACAGCTCGACAGATATTCGCCGTATAACCGAAATGGAATTTGTTTCAATTGAAATTACACCACCATGTTAATCCGACCTGCTATCTTGCGTATGGCGTGACGTATCGGATGGAACCGTACAATAATTTTCATTTTCAAACGAAACAGATCAAACAACCCGCCGATATTTTATCCCTCCCTTCGCTGGAACCGGGCCTACCTCGTTCGATTGCCTCTGACAGCTTGATGGACTCGATATTCGATATGCTCATACAGTTTTTTCTCGTAGCTGGCGCTGAGTTATTGATTCAGAGAGCTGCCCGGAACTGTATCTGTTATGAACACCATCCCGATATCGGAATAGATTCCACGAACTCTGCCAAAAAAGCGGGCACGGAAGGGAAGCAATACAGAACCGTCGTAAAATAGTTCCAATAACTTGCTTTCACTTCCCAAGCCCAAAACCGGCCCAGACACACATGTAAACACACTTTCGACATCAAATAAGTTATAAACTTTCGCAAAATGCAATTGGGACAGGGACTCATCAAGCGACTCCCACTCCTTCATTATCAGCCTCCATCGAAAGGAGGCTCTGGAGTCGTCGTCGAACAAACATCAAATTCTAGGGGATCTCCCTCGCCCGGAAAGGGGTTTTGCAAGTCAACAACGGGCTCCGCCACGGTCTGGGCCCCTTTGGGCACACAACACGCTCCATACTCAATACTGCTCAATATTATACCGGTAACTTGATTTAAGCAACTCAATAAAGTAAACATAACCTCAAGCGACGCATGCAGACGAGAAATCTTTTGCGCCGAAAGGTGTCCCAGCGCCGGACGAAGATACACCAGCTATCTGTGTGCTGTTTTCTTCCGTTCTGCTTTTTTGACTATATATTTGCCTCTCTCTCTGTGCTTTTTGATGCCCTTCTTCAAAGGGTCTCGCTAAGGACATTTACATTACCCGGCCACATGTGTTCTGACACGAGCCACGCTGGAATAAGGCTATGGAAATTTCAACCAAATATATGACGAAAACGGAAAGTCAGTCTTGATTTGTAATGAGACTTTTTTGGAAAATAAATGATTCTGTTTTGGAATGTCTATAACGGATAATTTTTCCAATAGTATTTGTGTCGGAGCAGAACGGTGCCCATAGATATCTCAAGCTTATATCTATTTATGCGTGTTTTGTACTGCACGGCACAAAACCCTTTATTTGTATGTTTAATACATAGATAAAAAAACGTTACATTTTCGACGTTTTCTTCAACACTATCCCACAGTGTGTTGTGGTTCCTTTCCACAGACAGTGCTGCCACGAGCGGTCAGAGTGAAAATATTGACAATCACATCCTAACAACGTTCCCTTTAACTCGCCGGCGTCGTTCATGTCGTGCGCCAGCAAGGTTCTTTGATCGATCAATTTTCACTGGAAGGTAGGTCTCGTGTTCCGTTCTTTCCACCGAGACCAGCAGAGCCTTCATGATTTACATCGCTACATCCGTGCTTCGCGGAACATACTCTTATTACGACACCCGATCCAAAGGTGCTACCGGCGTTTTTGTCTTCTCTCCCGTTACATGCCTGCAAGAAGATACCAAACCTTCAGGGCACATGTACACATTCGGGACGGGCGGCTACTGCCAGTAAATGAAACATGATACAGTAAGCCAGTAGCTCGCTGCTCGTTCGCCATCGCGTCCAAAACGCACAACGCCCCGACACGACCTACGGAAAACGACATCTTATTCGCTCCCCCGAGCGAACCGGGATGTGAAAAGAAAGTTCCGCGTAATGGAAAAAAAACTGAAATAAATACATGAAAATGGAAAGAGTGTTTCATCTTCCATATACCTCTCGCTTCGAAGCTTTTTCCGGGAACAGGACGCGCATTCCTGCCCGCCCGCCAGACAATTGCGCGCAAAACAACCCTAAGATGAAAGTCCACAAGAGACCGCAACAAGAGCGCCAGTGGCAAAAAAAATCAATTTCCACACAAAGAACCGAGGAAAAAGTTCTATCGCCTTCATCAACCGTTTGCTCAGGTGCAGCCCGGGCCGGCCGTTTTCGTGAAATTTATGCCCCCCGAACCCGCGGGCCGTTTCGTATCGAAATCGAAACATCATCGGTTCACGTTAATATGCCGGAAGGGGAGCTTACACCCGCGAATCCTTGTCCCATCGTCTCCCGCACATGTGCTAAATGGTTCTCATTTCCTTGCACGGGTCCCGGTGGGAAAACTCTTTGGTATCGCGAACCTGACGGTGCATGTTTCTATCGAACAAGAAGGCACTGAGTTTGATGATTTACGAAGCTTTTACGGCCTTGCCTTGCCGCCGCGTATCATAAATCAAGCCTGAGGCAACAATTGAATGTGTCAACGCGTTTTTTTGTAGTTGTGTTCATCTTGCGTTTTCACTCAAAAGTTGAGCAGGAGTCGATAGTAGTCAAATTGCTTTGTATGATTAATTTTCGGTTCGTTCGCATTAAAATGTCGTTAGCAACTGGAGTTCTTTTTATTTTTTTTCTTAAGATTTAAAATTAATTTCAATACAATAATGCGCATCAGAAGGCATGGAAGGCAATCTAGTAAAACTTCAATAAGATAAGGATTTTAGCCAATATTTCCTGTCAAATATAATAATACAATAGTAACACAATAAACCAATGCTAAACCAATATGTATATATTTATAATGAATATTAAAAAATCGGTCTCCTACTAAGTTCCTATTACTTAGTTCAAAAAGCCAATCTACAAATTCTGTTGTCTCACAGTAAATAGCAGTACGCAGCAGTACGAAAACGACGAAAAAAAGGATATCCTAATGCTCCGTCATAATCATGCCCCTCGTGTTACAACCTCTCGAGAAAAGGGTTACAACTTTATCGCCAGCTACTGCGCCACACAATGGCATACCAATCTCAAGGCTAAATTGGGACGGGGCAAGCACATGAAATAATTTAACCTTCTTTACGCACTTGCACCCTTCCGCGAACTTCCAGCCAACCGAACCGAACTAGCGCCGGCCACCTTAAGTCCTTAACGAGGAACAGCCCACCTCGCCGAGTGGAGTCGCATCCGTTTGCATAATCCTCCACATCATCGCTAATAGAGGGAAAGAGGACGAAGCATCGACGCCGTCCACAACAATATCTTATCTTCAACAGGGGCGCCGGAGCCTATCTTTTAAGCTAATCAAAGCCCCGGCGAGAAGAATGCCTGGGATTACGGTGCGAAAGTCCGACACAAATGAAAGGATTTTCAACGCACAAACAAACACACTCACACGCACACAGATAGGTGGTCGTTTTCGGACCGCTGTCCCAATGTGTAGCGTTTTACGACGGGGAGATACGGCCAACGGCCAGAAACAGAAAAAAAACACCCTCTGGAATGGGCATTACGGAACGTGTAGGTGTGTTGTTCAGGTGTTGACCACCGTCGAGGCAGGGTGCCGAAAGGTGCCGCTCCCTTCTCCGGCTTGCAAAAGGTTATCAAGCGAATTTTCATCATCTTCATCAGGATCGTCAGCGCCGAGGGCTTTCGCCAAACGGTGACAACGGCCGATGTTTGCATCGCTCTAGCTTTTCGGTAATGTGTGGAGAAACGAAAAATGATCCGCATCCACCCACCCGCGGTCGCCACTGGACGAAGGTCGCCGACGCTCCGCACGGTGCGAAAAAGGTGAACGTTTCCATTTGGCATTTTTACATCCATTCTCTGACGGTCGCGTCAGGATGACTGCCCCTGAAAGCCACGTCAAGGGGTCTGTTCGTTTTTTGTCCCGTTTTTTGTCGCGACTCTCGGCACTCTCTGGAACATTGCCTGGTTGGCTGATAATGATAACTAGGCAGAGCGCCCTCTGGTGAGGAACACCCCGAACTCGTAGGTGCGGTTGTAAAAATGGAATATAAAGTACGGTAGTTAAATTTAATTGGATCAGTACGACGAGATGAGGCTCCCCTGGCACGGCTAGTGCGGTGGAGAGCAGACCACCACCTCCTAAACGCGATGACGGAGGATAAGCGGTGAATGATCGCATAATTAATTCGAGGCCTATTTGGGCCCGGCCATCCTGGGCCGAAAACGAGTGGACTGGAAATGGGTGCGCTATTAAGAAGCGCAGTGAGGCGGAGTGCGCGAGCCGATGGAAAGAACTCGTCTTGACGAGTTCCACCGCACGCGTAAAGGGCTAACGTTGCGTACGCCTTTCAGCTAAATGATGGAGCGCGAAATTTGATTCAGTTAATTAGTTTCCACTTCCATCTAGCTTACTGCAGCCCTCGTACACCAGTCGCGTTGCTTCCCGAGGTGTGTTTGCATTTCGAAAGGTTGCGTTTCGCTTCGATTTCGCAGGATTTGGTGCCGGTGAAAATTTATGGCCACCGTTGTGGACCCCTGGTTACAAGAGTAACAATACAATGTACGAGTGCCTGTCTGGTGTGGTTATTTGTCATATTCCATAAATTATTGCCCCAACCCTCGGGTGAACGTGTGGCGGTCTCACTTCGCCGACACATTCCAAACGGATAGACAAATATTGATATTTATCACCGAATTTGCGGACTTTCACTATCCATCCTACGCTCGATAGCAGTTGTCGCGATCGAAATAACATCGTGTTTGGTTGCAAATTATGATTTACTACATCGAAGCGATGCATAGTCTTCATGATTTCATGTAAAAATGGAATTGCAAACGCTTTTAACGCATTTACGTGTTGGAAACATGTTTTTTGCAAGTTGCAAACATTAGGGCACTGAAAAGATTTATGCCACAAAATATGGAATTCGCACAATCAGCTTGGAAAATGATTTTGCTTCTGCAATTATCATCAATAAAATATATTGCACAAGATCTTGAGTTATTGAACCTAGTAATAGTTGCAACGACAAAAACCCATTAGCTGTGTGCTTAATATAACTGCGACTTCCTCGAACGCTTCAAATATAGCCGCGCAACGAAAGCTAACGGCAGGCGAAAGGCACGGTACCGAAAAACGCGCTTCCGCAATCAATCTTTCGGTGCGAAAGAAAGCAAAAATAATCTGCTCGAAACGTCCGGCACCGAGTGAAGTCAACAAGGCACGGAACCAACAACAAAAAAAGGGTCAATAAGGCTAAAATCGGGGCAAATGGGAAGGAACCTGAACGTGGAAGGGCCGCCATAAATAGACGCACGCTTGATCGAACCTACCCTCGGCTTTTTGGCGTACTGTCCGGTCCGGACGTCGCGAATGGTGGCAATGTCCAGCATGTCCATCTCATGGTTCTGATCGACCCAGTACAGAAAGAAGCCCTTCACGTCGACGCGCAGCGTCACCGGCGTACCATTGCACGAGTCCTGAAAGTAGAGAAACAGCGGAAATAGAAAACGAATCAGTCAACAGACGAAATAAGAGAAGTAGAAAATAAGGAGGACAAAAACCATCGCCCGTGTTCTGCTGCACACTCGAGCCCCGTGTGCGATGTCTTGGAAATTTATGTTACACGAGCTTTTCTTCTGTCTGCCCTCTCACGTCTAGAATGAGTCAACCTGAGCGGTTCGGCCACCGAAAGTCCGGCCGAAGTCGTGTGCCGCATTTACGGCTAAAATTACGACTAAAAGCTTTTCGCAATAACCTCACATTTTAACCTTCGGCACGAACTTGGGACCGGAGGTTCCGCTCCGGTGGGCATGGGTGAGTTAGTTAATCCAATTAGATGGCATTCGGGCGGCTGGAAACGGTAGGGTCAGTTATGGGGGACGTTGATTCTGATTTAACCATTTGCATGCAGCGCATGCAGGAGAGATCGTTCCCGGGATCGTGATGCCCCGTTGAAGAAGCGCGTAAGAAGTGATTCCTGGGTTTCCTTTTGGCCGCCCAACGAGAATTTGAACCTGGGCGTCCATCGAAATGGCACTATTATTGGAAATGTGCACCCGTAGGTGAACAAAAACACACTTCAGGAGGAATCAGAATCACTTTTCCGAAGAAATAAGGCATTGAAATAAGAAATCACTTTATCTTGTTCATAGTCTACTCTAATATCACAACACATGCAGCTTTACAAAAGAGTTCTTGTCGATTATCCTTATAGTACAACAATCCAGTAAGCACTAAAGGCGGGTCGTATGAATCAAGTTAATCTGATTAATATGAAAATATGGTGATAAAATATTTTCATCAGAATAATTAATTTTCTAACATAGCCGTCCGTACAGCGAATTCAATAGATTATTGAAACCGAAGCTCTAGCAAGTCACGGCACTATCCTTCGACCCAAGAATTTCACAACAGGACAATGGAGCACCCATCGGGACTTCCTTCACGATATCGATCTTCCCCGCGATCCAGCTATAACAAGCGTATCAACCCAACCCAAGCCACGGTTCATTTGGCGTCTCGCGGAACCGAAACCGAAGCCATCCGGCAACGGAGCTATGTTTCGTACGACTTCCTGGAGCAGGAAATGACCGTGAGCACACCAGTCGGCGGGGGACAAGAAAGGCCACCGCCTTTGCGTAATCAGCAGCTCCATGGGCGAGCTAATGGGTGAGGTTAAAGATACCGAAGCGAACCCCCAAAGGACACACCGTACGCCGTGATTATGTCCGCTTCCGGACGCCGACGGGATGAGATAAGCTTGAACCATCGCGCGGTCACGATCAGTTTGCGATTGAAGCCGCATTTTTAGCGGCAATACATTATGCACGACCCGACCACGACGGTGTTGGATGTGACCAATACAACGCGATTTAATGGAAGCATATATGAGACATGAAAGCAACTCTCTCGATGACTCACTGCAGCACGCAAGCAAGCGAATTTTGAGACACACTCATTGGACGATTTACAAATGGAAATAGTGTATCTACACACTAGTTTCAATCGCTTCGAAAGCGCCCCCGTTCTGGAACACGTACGCCTGCTTGGTACTAAATACCGGACACAATGTTGCCACCGCCGTCACGGCGTTATCCAACGCGGCCCAGCAAAAGGCTTTTATTTTCACAGCGAGATAAAGGCGTCTACCGCTCGGCTCAGGTATTAAACGGTAGCTGTTTGTTTTTACTGCCCCACAAAAGACCATCGACGCGGAAAATGAAAAACCTTTTTTCCGTTGTGCCTTCCCGCAGCAGGAAGCGGGAACGTACGCACACGACTGACGACTTCCGGTTGGACGAGGCAGGTACACACATCGCGTAACGCTTTTGCTACTGAAACTTGATGTTCCGAGAAAAAAACGCCTCCACCCAACTCCCCACGCTTCATAGTATTCCCGTCAGGGGGCGCGTGTTATTCTTCCGTGCCCGAAGCGAGCCTTTTACCGCCGCTTCTACATTCAGGTGCGGGTGTGTTTGTGTTTTCCACATTGTTGTTGCTACGTGTGTTCGTTCGCTCGCATATGCGGGCCGCAGCGTACCTGATCGCATGACGATCCTTGCGCTTTTACGACTGAAATGGTTGTAAAAATGCACACATGTTGATTTACGACACCCAGGCGTCATCTGAGTTCGTGGAAAATTGCTGTGGGTTCCTGGGGACGACCATCGGGAGCAGGCAACATTCCTTCCGGTGGGGGAGGATACAGGAGTTTCGATATATCGATGCATCACGTTGGTGCCCTACAGCCCCACCGACAACAAAGCTGCTTTTCAGCTCAAACCGGTGAAGCTGTGGACGGATTGCAGCGGTGCACACTTGCTGACGTGCACTTCGGCGTACGGTGGACTATGCAGTTCTCCTTCCGCCCCGAGTAACAGGTGAACCGAAAGGATCGCAAATGCAATCGCATTATATGCCGGTGTTTGCTCCATTGTTCGATGTCCGCTCGGAAAGTTGTGCTTTGTTTAGCACACTATAAACGAAAGCTAAATATTTCGTTACATTGAGGGTACTTTTGACGTCCCGTGAACGGTTATTGGATACACACATCAGATTTAATGCCAAACACAAATGCAATAATGTAAAGCGCCTTAAGGTATGCAATCCAGCATGCCCGAGCGGTCTGGTAAGCATTTTTAACAGGAATAATCGATATTATAAACGGTTAAGCGTAACATATTTTGTAGCAGAGTATAACTTTTTTTACAAATTACAATCAAACAACATGGTATCATTAATACAACCTAAAGCTATAGACCTCCTAGATGCTTTTTGTGCCACTTCCTGAAATTTCTTGAGTTCCGTTTCTCCCAAGAAACTTTTCATTGCACACCGCAGCACAGCTTTCGCTGATATCGCCCCATGCGAATTGCATTCCTTCACTGTACACCACGCAACCCAGCTAAACAATAGCCTGTCGAACGTCGTAGCTACGCCGGTAAACGCCTTTCATAAAGCATAACGTATTCTTGCAGGCTCACGATAAGATATTGCTTTTCCAGCTAAACGAGGGCATTCGGTTAACTTTTCAAGAAAACCTCATCCTGCCAATTCAACGTACCGTAGTGCTCTTGGACTGGCCTTAGTCTCCTTGCCTCTTACAGAGCTTGTTGCATTCTCGGCCCAGCAGAACGGATTCCAAAATGTACTGCCACCGACCTTTCCTACCACCAGAAAACGAGTTGCCTCGAGAACAATGCTCTACGATGAAGGATTTCTTGCCTTCCTCCACAAAATCCTTCAGTAAGTGAATGTGGACTAAATGCGCTCCGTAATCCTTTTACGTGGGGCAGATGTTTGCCTAGAAATAAATTAATAGCCGTTACCATCCGCCGAGCGAGCCAAAGTAATGCTTCTCGAAAAATGAGCGTACTGAACGGGTTGATAAATGGAATTTTCGTTACTGCCAGTTACTGCTTGCTCTGTGGTAGTACGTTTCTTACCACTCATACCGCACGATGCGGCAGGAAATAGCACGCAAACAAAACTACAATGCTAAAGCAAGCATTCGATCAAGCTTTATACGTTCCGATGGGCTTTTCCGATCGATTTCTCATCGGTATGCTAGACGCTCTAACAGCAGTAGCGAATGCAATTTATGAGGATTAATAGCCAACCGGGAGGCAAAGCTTTCGAACGCAACCGAGCACACATGAGCAAGCACCTTTCGCTGGTGAGCTAGGAGAACAATTTATTACAAATTATGAACACCGAGCAGCGTTAAATGATTGGATCAATCGCTTGTCATTACTCATACCATCCATTCCGTACGCAACCGGTAACACACCGACGTTGTGAAATTAGGAAATTTGCCCCGCCTTTCTTGTCACTTCTACGAATCGGATCTTTTCATTGGACAGGATTTCATTGTCACGGAGCAGCACCTCCAGTCATCGCTGTCGGCAATCAATCATTCAACGAGCATTAAACTTGAATGGATGAATATTTCCTCGCAGTTAAGAGCAGGATCCGAATAAAGATTTATAAAAATACCAGATACCTTAACCTCCCTATCTCGCTCGCTCTTTCTTTCTCTAGCTCTCTTCTTCTTCTTCTTCATCTTGGGGAATTGACATTTTCGTAAGATAAACACAGAAGCCATGGTGAAACAATTGACCACTATCTACTTTTGTCTCAAAATAACGAAAAGCTCTCCGCCTTGATGGCTTCCGGACGGATCAACTCTCCAACACCGGGAGAAGATTAGGAAGAAGTAGGATTAAGACCAACTGGAACCGGGCCCTGTGACGAGATACAATCATTTACAGTCCACTCGCCTGCGTTTGCCTGTCCGGACTCTGTTTGCAAACATGCCGGCCTGTGGCAGCGAGCCAGCCCGAACGAACCGTTTCCAGGCGACGAGGGTCTTTGAAACTTGTTTAAAACAAACAAGGGAGAACCAGTGGGGAAAGTAATTGCTGAGGTAGCTGAAAACTGTGCCCTCCGGGGGGCACGCTCACCCTCTCGCAGTGTCGGTTTTTGATGTGAGATTCCTCCGCAAATATTTCACCCAGAGTCCAGCACTCCAGCCGGCCGAGGACGGGGAAACGCACGGTAGGTCCTACAGGCGGCTGCTTCTTTGCAAACAATTACCATGCGGACCGGGCAGCGGCGTTCTCAGTCGTCGTCGTCGTCGTCGTCGTGCTTTTGTCGTACCGGGGAGGCGCGCACACAAAACACAAAAGCTAACCTTTGCCAACCGAGTGGCAGCCCCCGGTGCAAGACTGACGGTTATCTTTCGTTTAAGAAACTCATTTGAAATTCCATTGACAAATTCATTATAAAGGAGTGGTGAAATTTATGCTCCCGCATTCAATGTACACTTGGGCAAAGCGTTGGAGCAGCGCTCTGCTACGATGTGGCCTGCTGCCAGCGATGCTACCTAGCGTTTATTATTAAATTTACAAGCAAATTTTCGGAAGTTCTCACAGATGGGGCGTTTCGAAAATATAAGCTCGCTCGGCGCTATAAGCTCCACGTCAATTTGCGGAGGTGTGAAGTTATGAAGGGATTCTGATCAAGAAAACGAAGTTTTTCGCAGGGAGTGTGATTGTGTTGCTTTTAAAGTTCCATTCTCAGAATTGGGTTGCTCATTTGCAACTGCTCCATGTGCAGGATAGCTGGAAATAGATTCTCGTCTGAGGGTGAAATCGTGTTGTTAGTATCCCGTCTAAAGCGCAAGTACATCATATTCTAATAATTGATTATAGGGGTTTTATAGGTGATCCTTTGAAATGTATTTATATAACCAAATATATTATGATACTGTTGGAAAACTTGAAAAGATTGCAGAGTACATTTGAGATGAATTCCACATCAGCCCACATAGAAACACAAGTTCACCGAACACTAGCACCTTCATGACCTGTCCGTAATGCATACACATCTCTAATCCTCTTGAAAAGTCTTCATTCGGCAAACAAGCGTATTCCTTTTAATCATCAGATAATCGGATATGAGAAACTCAGTTCATCTGTTGATACGAGATCCTGCTTTAACTATCTGCATGCAGCTGAACGATTTATCTAGAACAGCTAATTTAGCTACCAGCAGATTATCCTTCCAGCCGACTGTGTCGTTAGTTCTTCGGAAATGGAGTCGAACACTGTCTGCTGTTGATGGGATCCTCCATTGAGCATATCAAAGGATGATTTAAGCTACGGTTCACAAGGAGAATGGCGGGCGGTAGTTTTTGTTTTCAAACCCATTTAATTATATGCAACTTCATCCTCACATCCAGCTCATTAACCGATTTCTTTACAATACATTTCACATATCCGGATACCATTTTTTGTATCACATTTAACATTCCATTAAACCATCCACGGCGTAGATGCAGCTTTCTATCAGGCATGCATCAATCAAATATATGGAGTAAATAAAGCGAACAATATCTGTTTAATTTTTTGGCCTGATTTGACAACACGAGAAGGTTCGATTTATCAATCTGACTCTCATCCCAGCCCACCAGGCTGTTCGTAGACGATCGCGAACCACGGGCGGCGGACAGAAACACGTTGCGGGGAAAATTGTTAATTAACCGAAGATTCGATCACGCTCCATCTGCCACAATGTGTGCATTTGCTGTCGCTGTACGTCCACCCTCCGCTCTGAGTTATTGCCAATTGATTGATTTTATCGTGGCTCCGCTCTTCAATCAGCGCACTACCGGAACCGGTCAAAAGCATATCGGTAGCCCCTCCGCCCACACGATGGCGGTTGCGATGACGATGCGATGTTCGTAGGACTGTGGCTGATGGATGAACTTTCGCCTCGCTCGCCGTCCCCGTACCCTGGCTGCGCCCACTAATATGATCGCCGAGTGCGGGTGCCTGTGTCCAGTCGAAGAAAGTATCTTCGGGCGGATCGATAGGCTGCCGCTGCACTCACGGGTCGCAACACGGATGAAAGCGATGTGCTGCTAATTGATTCAATTATCTCCATGGCGCAAGGATTTCGGATGCGTTCGTCGTTAGAAGGCTTCCGAAAGGGCACCCGAAGCTAATTGATAGAAATGGACACCAACAGCAGCGGGCTGACACGTTGGCGTTTCGTTTGACTTTGCCGATGGATTGGTATCACGAGAGCGAACGAATTGATTTGTGCATTTACGCACAAGTTTTAAATACGACGCATTTTCAACTTTTCATCAAACTGTCCGAAACAACACACAGCTATAACACGTTCTGAACCCGTAACACTCTTTGTTTTACGAACAAAATAATGTACACCAATGCTTCTGGGAAGCTTTATAAAAGAACAACTTACTGAGATGTGTGTTGCAAGCATCTTCTCGCCTAAAAGTATGCAATCCACTGCACAAACTTGGAAGCGCCAGTGTAGTGGGAGGTTTGATAGAGTGTTTTCTTTTGAAGTTTCGTCACGTCCATTCCAACAACGCTTGATCCGTCAAACACAAGCATAACGCATCAACGAATCTTTCAGAAGCAAACACATTTTACGATTAAAAAGCGAGAGTGTATCAAAAGCCATCAAAAATACGGCCACAAGAAGCCGAACCGAGTGCTAAGTATGCATTAAAAATAGCCCTCGTAAAGCGGAGTTCCTTTTCACAGCGAAATCGCCCCCAAACGCGGGATGCCAACAAGTGTAAAGTATAATGGATACTGCATTTATGACCAGAACCTGCCCGATCTTTCGGCCACACGTACTGCCACCACATCCTAATTCTGCTCACCATCGTTTGTTATTTTACGTTCCAACGGCCATTATTTTAGCTTCTTTTTTTTTGCATCCCATGTCGAAGAAAATGGACAACATAAATATTCGGGTTCTGCTGCACGCTCCAGAGCCACCCCCAGAGTGCACTTTACCGGAGCTTACTGCCAAAACGGCTGGGCACACACCGTGGGAAAAAAAACCTCACATTTAAGCTTGTTTGCAGTGAAGCGTATGAGGACGGCAAAAGCGAACGAAACGACCGACCGAGCGCGTACGTGACACCGTCGGCGTTCACGCCTCACCCCGAATGGACAAAGGCACCCACCCGAACCCGGAAGGAATTTAAAATTTATGAAATTTCACCACCGTAAACGGCAACAGCGTGTCGCCTGTTTTCGGTGAAAGCGCACCGCCTACGAGCGTGTCACAGGCAGCACACGCGCCCCTGCTGTTCGCCGAGAACATCGTAGAGATTATGATCCATTATGGGGCAACAGTGCATGAGCAACGGAGAGAGAGAGAGGCAGCAGGCCTCAGAAGTATCGCTTCAACGCCAAAGTAAAAGCGCCTAATTGAATCCTGAACCGTACCCGCACGCCCCGGGAGTTTTTCTACGACCGAACTTCATCCTAGTTAGCCCTCTCGGCACAATCAAGGCTCGAGCAGTGGCAGACGCAGCGCGCCGCCTGATGCCGAAACAAATTAATTATCCCTTTAATTGAAGATTGGCTTGGGCTCGAAGGGAGGAGAAGGATCTGTGCTCCCTGTTCACTTCGCTTGTTTTTGCTTGCGGCGTGGTAAGTTCGCCGCCGTGATTTATCCCTGAGGTTTGCGGCAAGGTTACCAATTTCATGGTCAGCGTGTGCGCTCGAGGACATGCTGCGCAGGGAAACGTAGCCGAGCGTCCTGTAAAACAGAGCGCTTGCGGTCTTCAGCAGCGAGTTAAAATGAGCACGCAACCAGTCCAGTGGCGCGTGAAAAACAACTTCGCGCGGAGTTACGCAACGAACATCGAGTGTGTACTCTTTATCGGGCAACTAAACGGGAAGCAAAACAACAACATCATGTCACGTCCACAACCGAATCGTTAGCACAGAAGTGGTCGAATAGGCATGAACATGACACTTTTTCTCATTAACATCGCTCCGAGTAACCATTCCCACTAAATCTTCCGACCATAAAAGTAAACACACCGAAGCGGCCAGAATGCAGAAAAAAAGCGCCGCAGAAGCAAGCAGCCAACTTGCAGCGTATGTATGTCTTTCATTTCCAGCGACTTAACGATCTGTTTCGGGCAGCAAACAAACCATCAAGACCCGCGCTCCCTCTCGTGCTTGCATCCACCGAAGTTCCGCGCCAACGCCGGTAACGCCGACGAACGGATACCGGCCTCCGAGGGCGAAGCAGAATGGCAACGAAAATAATTAGCAGTCATCAAACTGGGCTTCGTCAAATATTGACCGACCGTCGACGGTCTCGCGATCATCGTGACGAAAACGTCGGAGCAGGAGGAGAAGAAAAAAAAGCTGACCGCCGGGAGAAATATGCTTCAAGATTGACATACACACATAGAGCGAGAAAGAGAGATAACACGCTTAGAAAAGAGATAACGGGTGAGCGAAATTTTCAATTTAGCTTCCCATCGAATCGTTCGAACAGCGAAAAAAAACACTCACATCGTTTCGGTCATCGCCGGAATACAACATCCGAAACATAAGGCGAGAGCTGCACGGTGATTCGAGGCGAAAAACTTCCTATCGAAAAACCTCCCCTGGAGCGCCACGTGGGTAAACAGATGGGGAACACATTTGGGAAATTTGTTGTGGTGTTGTTTACGGTCCACGGAGCCGGACCAGCCGCCGGAGGCCACCGGGCGATCGGCAAAATGGGAATCTTTAAAGTGTGTCCACGATAAAGTTATTTATTTTACACGCCACCACGACCCCTCCTAATGTTGTGGGATGTGGTGTTCGGCTGCCCGGCAAGATGTGTGTGCTGACGAAACCGCAAAACCCGAATTCGCCCTGCGAGCACGTGTCGGACGTTTGTAGAGCCGGCTCTGGGCCGGTTGGGGAAACTTCACAGCAGACGGAGACATTTTCGCGTGTTGAATTTTCACAACCAACGGGTGAAGTGAAACGGTTTTCACTTCAAGATTTGTATTTTATACCAGTCAATTCAGCAAAACTTCATCCTGGCTATACTTTCTAATTATATCCGTAGCAGGAATGTCAGTTCTGCGCATGGTAGCTTCTCTTTTGTATACCTAATGTACAATGAGGTTTGGAAGATATCGAAAAGAAAATCGTCCTTCTCACTACCAACTGAGGCTTGTTCTTGTATTCGCAGGTTTTCCACGATTTAAGACAGAATTATGTTAATGTATTGTGTAAAAAATACATTAACATTTTGCATCAACCTGTAGGCGAATGTATATTCCAATTAAATTATGACCACAGCGAAACATATCGCCTGGAACACAGTGGTGTCATCTGTTGGCAAGTAATTTAACTACAAGTAGATTAGTTTTTCGAGGAATTCCCAATTGAACAAGCTACCCATTTCTTTCGTTTTGTTTCTAAACATAAGACCCTAGATTGCGACTAGGTATGCCTTTACAAAACTATTCCAAAAAAGCAAATGTAACAAACGATTAAGGCTGTGGAATATTCATGCGGTGCATGAATGTTTTCTTGAGTATTCCTGCTTCAGCATGTGCTCTGCTCAATAAAAACCCACGTTTCGTAGCACGAAAACGTACAGAATGGCCCAGTTTGAATTTCCAAACATCATCAAGAGAAAATATGAGCATGTACTTCCTTCTTCAAAGCGATCGGTGTTCGTATCGAATATCATGCCAACTCGCGTCCACCTCCAGCGCCGAGCACATCTAGGAGTTTCAAACGGAGTTTGATATTCATACGCGCTTGTATAAACAGTCACGCTCGGCCGTACTTGTAAACTCATTTCCTCGCTTGGAGAGGCGTAGGATATTTGCTCCCCAAAGCCAGTAGTTCTCCCGCCTCCGTGTACTACAGCGTATGCAGATGTTCCGAAACATGCCGCCTGTAATCGACACAAAAACGCGATCTCTATCTTCACCCCTACGCCGACGCGGGGCCGCGGACACACCTTCTCGCGTTTTTTTTTCGAAAAGCAATAAAGGTTTTTTTTTATTTTTGTTGGCAGGGGTTCAATACGACGTGAAGAATACCCGAAGCGAGGAATAGGAAGAAGAAAAGCAAAACCTCACTACAAACCAAACACGACCCGCCGAGCGTTCCCGGTTCCGCGTGTAGACAAATGGAACATGTCAGAATAGATTAATTAGATGCTCCATAAACAGTTCAAACCTCGGAGGCAAAAATGGCGCGCGTTGGTTCATTTTTCCGATGATTTTTTTCTGTTGTGGCGCTCTCGGTTAAAATCTCATTAACAAGGGTTACATTACGACCTGCGGGCGCTACGGTTATGGTGGTTACGGTCCAAACCTAAATATTTATAATGTGTTTCCCTTGTTCCTTGGGGTTGGGAAATAGAAGACGAGCGATGGCGAGTTCATAGAAATACTTGTTTGACTCAGACGAATTGCTAAAAAGAAGGTAAATAACAACAAAAACAGTTTGACATGCAACTAGCCTTTGAACTGCATCTGAATCCATTTCAAGACTCGTAAGAACAAACAGCAACTCGAACTTCTTCTGTCGCTTTTCAATTCTGCTCACAACGCTACAACGAACGAATCAGTGCTCACGTATCATGCTCCTTCTTCGATTACAAAGCTCTAATTAACTCATTAAACGCACTGCTCTCTCATGAAGCGCTCATATTGCTACGCTTCGCTCAGTTGTTGTCAACTATTAGACAACAGTTAGTGACATGCTCCCAAGATCCTGGTGGCTACATTAATCACGCCCCAGTCGCCTCCCACGCGTGTGTGCAATCAGCTCGCCCACACACACGCACACCCACACAGCATGATCACGCAGGATCGAGCCGCACAGACACTTGAAACGCCCACGGAGCGCGCCCCCGTTCAACATCAATAATTCGTCATTTTGATGTAATCTTAATGGCACTTTCCTGTCGACTTCCTGTGTCCAACGCTTTGCGCCGTTCCGAGCGACTTGCCCCTTCGACCTGTGTAATTAAAATCGTATTAATAAAACATTTTATCACCTCGTCCGGGCTCCGGTTCCGTTTCGATGGCGATGGCGGTTTTTTCCCGCTTTCATGACAAACCTTCGAAACTACTGAATGCTAAGCAGCGCGCGAGCGCACACGTGAGGAAATGTTCAAAATACTTCGCTTCTCTTCTCCGCGAAGCAAGTGCGTGTGTGAGTCAGGACATTTTTTGCTCCCTCCGTCCCGAATGCTTTTATCGCCGTGAGCTGGTTGCTCCGAAAAGTGGGTCTTGTTGTTGGCGCAGGTACAGTCGTGTCGAAATGTAAATTTCTCGCTCCAATCAATTATGCATCGTTCTCCGTTGGTGGGAGGGGGTAGGGGGGTTGGGGGAGGGGTGACATTTTCTTACCGCCATCGTGCCCACCATCGCACGGCAGAAATACGCGGTGTGCCGAATGGGAAATTACTTGATTTTCCATCTATCAAAGCCAGTGGTCGGCAACGGGTGGTTTTGCAATTAGTGTAATGGAAAATATGAATATCCAGCTATACAACAAATATTACACATAATAAATTGAACCAAGTTTCATCTCGTAGCACAAAACAGCCCTATGGGCACAATCGTTAGCTTGATGAAACATATTCCAAACACATTATCCTTGTTTCCTTCAGCAATGCTTGCAAACCACTGATCTAAACGCTACAACCTTTTAGACGCTCGTTCGCACGCAGGCAAAACTCCGGGCCCGGCACTTAATCATCTCGTCCCACGGGCCCAGGTGACAATCGTTGCTGAAGTGCTGCGTTCGATGAGGGTGTGTGACACCGGAGGAAGAGAGGAAGATGCAGGGTGGGTCGGAAAGTGAAATGGGAGAAATGTTCCTTCCGCCCGAAGGTAGCAACCACCGGTAGCTTAAGCGAGCGCTCGTTACGCCCTACTGGGCGTCTCCATCGTGTGCGTTAATCTTCCCATTCCGATTTTTCGTGTTTTTTTTTGTTGTTGTTGTTTGAATACCGTGTGGGTGTAATGGGTTAAGCTCGAACGACCATCTAAAGGTGAATATGAACAGCGTGTTTATAGGGCCATCAATGGAAATTATTTCACTTTGCTAGTTGTGCCATAAATCATTGTCGTAAGTTGCTTCCTTTCCAAGGAAAACGTCTCGTTTGCGAATCAGCCTCGGAATCAGATCGATTATGGGATAAGCGTCTGTTGAATGGGGCACCAAACGATGCACCGTCCTGCGATGCACCCATGTGCCATTTATGCAGCTCACGATTTGCCAATTATGAAAACGAGCTGAAAGCACAGCTTCGGTTTGCCCCGTGCTGGTGCTGTTTCGTGCTTTTCCCATGCGCTCGTTCATCACCCGTACACTCTATCTATCCCCGTCTCCGGTACACACTCTCGAACTAAATGCAAATATGGCTGAATTGTTCCCCGGTCACACAGCAGCTGGGAACGACAATCTGCACGGGAATCTATCGAACAAAGACTGGAAGACAACGATTTGTTCGCAGAAACTCGACAGCTGCTTTGGCGGCGAAGGGACAATCTTGGAAGGACAGGGAGGAGGGAGCGGCTGGCGTGATGGTGAAATATGAATTTTAAACACACATACGCTCCCGTATGACCCTCTCCGTGCACAATCTATTCTTTGCAGACGAAGCACGCTTTTAAATATGACAACACACCCATCGGTTCCGTGTTTTCATGCAAATCAATTCCCTTTCTGCCGGAAGTGTGCGGTGGAGATAACGGCGAAGAAGTTAGTTGCCTGGCAGTGGCATTGCTTTGCATACCTTGAGGAGACTTTTTAAATAGACACCAACACACGGACGTACACTCACGCTGCGCTTCAAATAGAGCAGGAGCGCTGGAGCCACATTTGCATTCGAGACTAGCGAAGTCACTCGAAATAGCTGTCTCCTGTCTCTTTCGAGCGGGGAAAGCGAAATTAGATTTGCTAATGAATTCATCCTAATCCATCAACCGTCTAATCCTTGGAGTACATTCAAGGACGTTGCTTCGCACAAGGAGAAACACGCCCATAAGTAGGCTTCACCACATCCTTCGCCCGGTCGTAAATAGCTGCTCTAATTATTATTCGAATCAACACCATCAAACGCATCAAGCAAACGCGAAACACGCGATAGGAAGCAAAAACCTAATGCGGCCCTTGCGCCCTTGTTTAGTAAATAAACTTACTTATCCGTTTTCATTGCCAGCAATCGCACATAAATAATACCAATTTCGGGGAATCATAACAAGCTCGCTCCACGATGCGCTGTAAATCGAGCATCAACATCGGAACGCGCACGTATACGTGTCAAGTTATTACGGTGCTTACCCGGACGGGAAAGAATGCGTCTTGTGAGCATTCCGACCGTTCCGAGTAAACAACTCCCAGCAATTGCCCCGTGAGCGGAACTATCCCAAAACTGCCAATTCGAAGTCGGTTGGATCGCTTCCACTGCACGCCACAGCGCGTATCAGTTGGTCAAGGTGATGGTTTGCGCCGGCACGATTCACGATGAAATTAAACATGAAATTTGTTTACCCTCTGCTGCCGGAGGTGCTGCTGCTAATGCGGCGTTCGATTACGGTGCACCCCACCCAACCTCGGTGGTGATCACTTCCCAGGCACACAGGGTCCCCGGTGGATGTTGGAAAACGTCCGATGGATGGTGCCGCGGCCATGCTCAAACAATCTGCACGTTCTCAGCACGAAATGGGCAACACCGTGCCATGCCAATTCGCTGGCACGCTGATGGACCAGATGGACCGCGTGTAAGAGCAACGAGTGCTGTGTGTGTGTTTTTTTCACGTTGTATGTGTCCGTAAAGAACTAGTCAAAACAGCATTTGCATTTGCTTCGAACCTTCCCAAATAGCTCCTCTTTCTGCCATGGTGTGCCGTATTTTAGCACCATCAATTGCAGCGGAACGCGATGAAATTCAATCCATCCCGGAATGTGCTTTCGGCTTGTGGTTGAATGCTGGGAAATGTTTTTATGGCTTGTTGGGTTCAACTGAATGGGAGTTTTTTTTCTTCGTTACGAAATCAAACTAGCAAGTAGCATGTGTTTCCGTAAAACACACGGGTGGTGTTTTCTATTTGTTCGTGTTTTCGAATCAATCACGTTTGAAAATCTCTTTTTTCATGTAGCTAGTATTTCAAATTGAGAAATGAAATTTCATTCGAGTTGATAAAAACCATCTATATGAAATTCAGCACTAGTTAACGAGAAAAGTTTCATAGGTAAGTTGGTAAACGCTTGGCTTTTGGCACCACAGGTTCGAGTTCAAATCCCGAGTTCGAGTGTACTGTACTGAACGAAAACTTTTAATATACTTAACATAACAACATGGAATTGTTGGTACATTTTTTTCCAAACTATTCTTCCCTCGTCTGGTTCTTCCTGGTACCCAACAACACAAGAATATTTTCTCAAAATCATCGCGCACGTGTTCCCGTTTAGGTCACAAAAAACGAACATCTCTGCTCAGTTTCTAGCGAAGAATAATGTCTTATTTTCTTTACAATCACCATTTCATTTTATGCTCATCCACTGACTCCTCCGATCTGCCAGCCGGCAACTCGCAGCGTCTTAATCTCCGGGACGCACGCCGTTCCTTTTTTCGCATATTATTTACAACACCCCGTAACAGGTGTTTGGATTTTATTAATAAATAATTTATGTCAGCGGCGAACGAGTTCCGAAGTTGCTGCAAGCAAATACAACACCACCAGACGGATGGTTCGAGCGCGAAAGATACGAAAAAATACTATGGGAAACAGAAGTAGTAAAAAATGCCTTCGCGGTATTAAAAAAATAACCATGTTGTGGTTATACTGTGGGAGATTCCGTCCCTTTTGGAGCAATCATAGGCAACGGTTCTTCTTGCGTTTTGTTGCTGCCTTGTAGTCCTCTCCACAGCCGGTACACTGTGCTTAATGTTTTTTTGACAACTCCAAACACCCCCGGCGTAGCCTTTACGCTGAATGCTCCATACGCCAGAGGCAAGCCAGGCTGGTGGGAAATTAATTAAACAATTGTTCACGCTTTGCCGACGAGTTTTATGGTTTTATGGTGCCGTCGGATGGTGTTATTTTACTCCTCCACCATCGGTGAAAATATGGATAACGCCAAAACAACTACTTGTTGACGAGAACGCTAGAAGTATGGCACAGTACTGGATTTACCGACGAAAACGAATAACGCGAACGCAACGCCAGCAGCGTACGAAGCAGCAATTACGAAGTTTTGTCGTAAAAAAATATATATATAACCGACAACTTTCTGCCGAGCGCAGACGTCTGATTTGACGGATTGAAGCATAGTGCAAAAAATGTCTCGTTCCAGTGTGTTCAATGTCAAGTCAGCTCTAAGCTGTATTTTTGCCGACGACGTTCGACATTAGCCCAAAACGACCATTGGAAAAAAGATGGTTCCTGGCGAACACGGTGGACAAATAAAATAAACTAACGCCATAAATCAAATCAGCGCATCGTGCGTTTGAGTGTGCAGATTTGGAACATTTTGCACGCCTTTTCTCAACACCCATCACACTACGCAATTAGTTGCCTACGCTTGTCAAACAGAAGACGTGTGGAAGTAGCCTCTTTCTCAGATTTACCATCTACCTTGGATATTCGACTTCGGAATCATACGTTTGTGCATGCAAGAACGAACCGGGAAGATGATAGTCGGTTTTAAATGTCCTAATCAATCGGTCTTTGGGTTTCGTATACGTCTCTTTCACACAGACATGATTTATTGATCCCTGGAGATCCCTAGACAACATCCCCAGACCATTAACTCGATCGGTTTGGTGTAAAGTGACACAACGATTTCTTTACTTCATTACCGTGTAGTATGTTTCCATTTCCTAATATTTACACAAACCATCATCCCGGTGCGCCATGTTACCAAAATATTAATGATCCTCTGCCATGCCGCATCAAGTGTGATCGTAATTTCTGATAAACCGACGAGCGCGTCCATGCGGCGTCACTGCGTCATGGCGTTGAAAAACAGGTGAAGATTTATAAATAAGCTCTTTTTTCACTTTACTCGGTGGTTCTTCACTCGCCGGTCCATCACTGCAGCCAGCTTGGCTGTACGCTTTAAAGTCATGCTCGCGAGAGACAGCGTGAAAACGGGTGAAGCGACGGCCAGACGTAAATATCATCAGAATATACGCGCTGCCTGCCACACATTCTTGCAACATCCCCTGACCGGTTCCAGTTATTTCAGGTTCGATACACGCTAACCATGTGAAAGAGCACTAGGGGGAAAAAAGGTCGTTGCAGAATGTTCCGGTGTTCCGGCGACTGGTCCGATTGTTTATCTTTTCGCATGCTCCTTTCGCAGTGAATACGGTGAAAAATCTTTCCCTGTAAGGGAAGCTATACTCCTGCAGGGTGTGCAGTTTTACAGACCGTTCGAAGCCGGCGCGGTGCCGGGAGTTCGGTGTCTCCGAAACGTTGATGGTAGCATTTTTTTACGAACGAACCCCTACAATCCCACAGGGGGATCGAGGCGCACGGGAGGAGTTGATGAACGACCCTTCGTTTTTCACTTCCTTTGGCGAATTTCGCATCCTGCTTTATTACAACTTTTATGAATTCTCTTACCAGCGGAGCAGCAATAAAATGTAATCCCAGTCACAGATGATGATGGCGTTGAGGAGAGAAGAAAAAACTAGAACAAAACAACAATCCGACACGGAACGGAACAATCTCGCCTGTTAATCCTTCTTGCTGATGATGTTGAAATAGCATCAGAGAGGGCATCGCAGCTTCCGGGAAGATACATTCAGCGATGAGATTGTCCTGAAGTCATAAATTGCAGCTGTCTTATCGCTTATTATTGTTGTAAAGTTGTGATTGTTTTCAAAAGTCTAGAATGTAATTAGAATTGTTTCTTTTCCTTCGTATTTATGAAACACACTTTTTTCCACATACGTGCACAATATAGTTTGAAATAGTTATTATTACACGATAAAATAAAAAAAAATCACCATGCTCACCGACGATGAGCTCAGTGTGCACACCCATTAAGCAGCGCAAAACGTGGTCGGTGCCACGAACAACATTTGTAGTGTTCCGCACGCGCCGCTTCTCTCTCGCCTACGTTCGCTCTCAGCAAGTGTCAAAGCGCTAAGCGTACTGAGCGACCGCATGGTGTGCGACCACGTGCTTTGGCAATGTTTTGATTCACTGCAGCACAATCTGGCTCGTCTCATCTCGGTGGAACCAAACAGAATGTTCAACAACCAGCTCCTCAGCTGCATCTGATCTTTGAAGACAGGTTTCGCACTCTCAACGATCGTGCTATTCCCCAGTTTGAAGCACGATAATGAACCAACGATTGCACGCGAACGAACGAGACGCGCCACTGCGCGGCGGTGACCTTGCTTCCCGTTCTGGCGTACAGCGCGCAGATGACGCACGCACGGTTCGTTCGAGCGTTTCGCGTGGCGCAACTAACCATCGCTAGAGCAGTACGTCGGCCGACGATAGGGTGGGCCGGCTCGGCAGTGAGAGAGCTAAGACTGTGCTTCATAGGATCATTTCTATAGGCTAGTTTTCAGTTCTACTTCATCGTAAGCGGAGCTTATCCAACCCACGATGACGAGTCGTAGTGGCTGTTCCTGGAGCGTGAAACTGTCGGATCTCGGCTGCGCCTCTGGCGTGTCGGTCTGTACTTGATGATCGTATCCTAAGCAAAAGGGCAGACACATTCTGAGTGGTGATTTTAAAACCTTATTATCATACACTAACAATTCTAAGTTATAATAATTTACTCTACCAATAGTGATAGGTCCCGATTCTCAATTGTATCAGAGACTCATTTCTAATTAACGTAACAGTTATCACAAATCAATGATGATCACTATTCTCTGTTAAAATTTAACCCTCTCAGAGTGGAAGCGCATGACTCTACGCTTTAAACA
Organism: Anopheles dirus; assembly: GCA_000349145.1. Classification (NCBI taxonomy): domain Eukaryota; kingdom Metazoa; phylum Arthropoda; class Insecta; order Diptera; family Culicidae; genus Anopheles; species Anopheles dirus. The sequence continues at coordinate 5,061,437 of KB673423.1, forward strand.
TGAACAACTCTCCCATAGAAAACTCATCTTTACCTGGGGCCACTGTTTCATGTACACTTGAGCAAAAATAATATAAACAAACACGAGGAACACGCCACGTGCATACCTTCCGAGGACAAAAATATCGAAAAATGTTCACCCGAAACCGGAACACCCGAGCGAGAAACTTCAAAAGGCCGCCGTCGATGTGTCGAAAGTGCTTCTTCGGTCCGTCGTTATCGTTTAAGCATTCCCGGAAGAAAGGTGCGGTTTATGTTGCCACACACACACACACTTACGCACACAAGCACCAACATATGCCCAACACCTAGAACAATTCATTTTCTTTGAACCCATCCTCGTTGGCCTTCAGCGTGAGCGTCAGACGTACGGACGTGCTCTCGAAGAAACGGTCTCCCTTACAAGGCCCAGCCTCTCATCCCGGTATGCCACGATCCCGAGAACTTTCTCTTTCCTTCACGAGCAGTAATATGTGCATTATTTAGTTGCGGCAAGGAAGCGGAAAGGATACACGGACAGCCTTCTCAAGTGTTAGCCGGCTTTTTCACTGCCGAACGCTTCCGAAAGGATGTCTGGCGCACGCCAGCTATAAAAGAATTCTCATCGCTCAACCGTTACCGTCACCACAAGGTAGTCGCTCTCGCCCGTCGCCCTCCGGTGTCCTTAGCACTACAAAACCGCCACATCACGTCGTTACGGGGCGGTGCTGAAGGTAGAGTAGCAGCAGCAGTAGTAGGCATCGGTTCCCTTTTTTCAGACCACGGCTTTTATTTTCGGCCCCACGCCCCACACGACACGTGTCGCGGTACGGGGCCTTATCCAAACGCTTTTACTACCCACGCGGGGGTGGTTTTCAGCGTGTTTTTTTCTTTTCCTGGCCCTTTTCTATTTGTTTCTCTACCTCGAACGGAAGCGAATCACGAATCCTCCTCGACGAGTGCTCTGCGTACCAGCCGGCTTTCCCGGGGGCTGGGGAGGGGGATCCACCGTGGAGTCATCCTACGCCCTCGCTGCTCGTGTTCGGACCATAATCAGTTCGCGTAAAGGAGCGACCGTCTGGAGCGATTTTTGTGAAGGTGCACACAAAGCGGCAACCCCACCCACCAGACCCATCATCATCGTCATCATCGTCGCTATGATTCGCCACCGAAGGACGTGCAATCGAACAAGATGCTCTCGTCTGTTTGGTCCGTGTGATGGAAATGTTCCTTCCGAGAATAATCCAACCGGCCGTCGTTGCAGATAAGATGGCCGGAAGACGGTCTAGTAAATGTCGACAGGAATGTCCTGTTTGTGTACGTGTTTGTGCGTTTGTGTGTGTGTGTGCGTGACAGGAGAAAAGGGGAGAACCACAAAACCAGACGAACTTCCCTTCAGCCCGTCTGGACTCCAGTGAGATGGTCTGCTATGAAAACACAGACGCAGAAGGTTGAGATGACAAATACTTTTATCGCCCTATCGGGGAGAAGAAATGTATCATTTTTATGCGGAAATTGTATTCACGAGTATCGTTACACATCTTTACAATCACGATCGTTTGATTTCCAGTGGCGCAAGAAGCACAAAAAGTAACCCGAGTGCATTTACATTCCCTGCCTGATTTGGTGATTTATCCGATTTGAAACGTCACATACGGCGTGCGCAAACATTAGCAAATATTATTACAGCGATTCCATACCAATAACGGTACTTCCCATTTACCATCCCAAACAACACATCAAAAACATCAAATTACAACTAGGATGAATATTCAACGGTACCATAAATATTCATCAATACTGTTACTGACCGCCCTGCCAATCTGAGAGCCTGCCGTTTCCTGGAAAGTGTATCAAGTATTGACCGTTGAAACTCTGATTCGCAACCATTCCGAAATTCCCCGAATTTTATCAAACGGCAAACATCAATGGTCAATTGTTGAGCCGAGTTTTACCAACGCGTGTTGATTGAATGACCAAACGCAAACACACACAAGCACACTTCAATTTGCTTGTTAATTTGATTAGAGTTTTGGAACGGTCCCAAACGAATGCAAAGCTCAAACTGGAAAAGCCCGACTCAACAGGAGCAGAAGCAGCTCTTTAATTACTTTAATTTTGTGTCCGATCCACCCGCGGTCCTTCTGCTGACCCGGTCGGTCGGCTGGTAAGCTGAGATTACGCACCAAAACCCCCGAACCCACAGCAACCTCACAATCAAACCGGCGCGCCTGGCCGCGTGCCTCACGCTCCCCGTTACTATGCTGGGCTTTGGGTGGTGCATCCTACGCCAACCCTCACCCAGCTTGATTGACACCGTAAAAACGGTCATTATCGGTAGGCCGGCGCACGAGGGCCACCGTCCCGCTGTGGTCAAGGGTGGCAGTTTGGACAGACCGCCCGGGAAGAATCGAGCGGAGCGAACAAGCTGTCAAGCTCGTGTTGTCACCCGTTGATTACCCAATTGTGGACAATCGGTTTGGTTTTTGCTCTCGGGTGATTAATGGCAATGCAACAAGGGTTCGAGCATGCCGACCCCGTATGCGAACTTTGAACCCGAGTGTGGAAAGTAATTATTACTAGAGTGAGAAAATGAACAGCGGCATTTCTGCCGCCGGGGACTAGATATGTTTATCATTGGATACAGTGTTATTATAATTGCTGCTGATATGAACTTCACGATGATCTAGCCAGTAAGTTGTTTAAATCTTTGATTTCTGCTAAAACTATTTACAAAAGTGTAGACATAAAATGAAGTTTTGTATGACGTTTTTCAACAGACCACTTCTTGCGTTCTAACCTCACTTTCGACATCAGACTACGACTCCTTCTATTGCCCATTTGATTGACATTAAGCGAAAAAGGCAACAAACGGCAACAAAGTTACCAACCAGAACATCTTCAAAGCGCCCTGTCGAGACGAGCAGGCGAGTGAAAACATTTTAAACATTTCAACAAAAACCCTGCCTCGTCACGTAGTTTATCGTACGGAAATGAGCCGCTTTTCGCATTACGTACACCTCAAGGGCCTAACCCACCGGGCCCCCCGACCGAAGAGTGCCTCATTTCATAATCCCATCGCGAAACGCACTACAAGAAAATAACCACAATTACACGCTCTCTAATGTAGTTGGTACAGTTTTAGTTAGCGCGCACTTCAAACACCCAACTCCGCCGGATCGAGTCCCAGTGGAACGACGCCGCGAAGTGTCCTGGTGTGTATGGGTGTGTGTGTGTGATGTTGATTACAGTTACACCGCAAACCCGGTGCGTGGAAAGAAGTTTTCCATGTTTTCCAACGTTGAGCCTCCCTCTCACCATAGTCCACTGCCATGCGTTGCGTTGTTTTTTTTTTCTTTTTCGGTGAGACAAAAAACCCTTTTCCGGCTTACATTCCTCATTCGAACATTAACATATGCTTATTTCACTTCCATGTGAAACTCTTTCCTTTTCTCTTTGCTCTACCCCCTGTCGGTGAGATCTGGCGCTGTCAAAGTTGCTCCTTCTGGGCTCTGACTGAGCGGGCAAGATAACGACGTCAAAGCGAGATAACTGTGTGCTGCGTTATCTTGCTAACCAGAACCCTGCCTACCTATAGCGAGCCGGCAAAGGGAACGAGGACGAAGCAGGGCTCTCCGTAGGAGCATCCTGATGCATCCAGCCATTGAAACATTGTGGGCGACCGTAGCCGTACACGAAGCGGGACGAAGAAGGAGTCCCCGGTACGGCTGGAACAAAAATAAACAACAGCTGATCCAGCACACCCTCGGTGGCGCGGGCGAGGCTGAGATTATGATGCAAATGAAAAAGGACAGGCGCACCCAAGCAGCACATTCGCCGTGTGGTTGTTCCGTCGTAGCTAGCAAATCCCCATTCGTGTCATTTTGCTCCTCCAACACAACTTTATCATTCACCGTGGAGTGTGCACAAAAATCCTATAAAAAGGATGCCCGGCTGGGTTTGCCGGGGGAGGGCAGAAATTGTTCAACATAACCTCACTTCAGCTTGATGCGACGTGAAATGGGGCTGACGGTGGTAGTGGTGTTGGCGGCTGTCGTTGACAGTGACGCCTCTGGGTGCCTCGGAGAGGAGAGCGCACCACATTATGCTCTGGGAGCATGCTTTCAGGCATTCGGGGATTTGTTGTATCAACAAGAATATGTAAACACACATACAAGGACGCAGTGCTGCACACCCACTGCTTCCTTCTCCTCCCGGCCTCTTGGGGAGATTCGGTGGGGGGACAGGCTCTTTGACTTAAGCAAATCACATACACACTCGAAGCAAGGGAAGAGCGGCGGCGAACGTTAGATGAACCGGCATTCCAGGGCAAAAAAAAACGGCTCCTCCCCGTAGGTGGAACACCCCGCAGAGGAGCACATTCTGCGCGACTCGTTTGAAGTGGCTCGTTTTGCTGCCGAGCCATACGCTTTCTAAGGACTTCTGAGGATGGCGCTTCAAAACAGGGGGGTACGGGCGAAAAGGCGTGTGAGTATCAGTTGCAACTTACGGACAACGGCAATCCCGTGATTTATGTACATATCTGAGCGCGAGAGAAAGTGCATACGAGAGTATGGAGAGGATTACAATGGCGCTTGAATCACACCCTGTATAGAATCGTCCTTTTTAACGTTTCCTTCGTGTGCAGGGATGAACTTCACCAGCAAACACACACACACATCGGTACCCTTGTAACCGACTGAAATGCAATTTATGTTTTTTTCCTTTCTCTCTGCTATGCAAGAGCAGTTTTCCGGCAGATTTATAGGAAAATGAAGTAGAATGGACTAACCTCTCCCCTTCTAACTAGTACGGCATGTTCTCCGCTTGGTCGTGACGGGGAGACGGGTGACGATGCAATTTTCTTCGGTAAATATTTATAACTCAACTCGCTCCGTTTGCTGTTGTGAGATGATATAAACACTGGCGCATACAGGAATGGCGTCATAAAAAGGACGGCTAAGTGGCTCAAAGTAATAGTGATTTGCTTTTCATGGTGCACCTTTGTGAGCTTGAAAAGGAAGGTCCTATCGTTGTGTGTTGAAGGATTATGGGATGAAAGCAACATTACTGTTACTGTTTCAGGGAGCTAGAATACTTAAAAGGATATTGATTTCCACGTTAAGCAGCGCGATAATTGATCAACAGTAGCTTCAAATGAGCAGTTTACTGCATTCGTCCCACTATATTCCCTAAACCGGTCCCTCTATCACTCCTCGTGCGTTCATTTTAATGAGCTGAAGGTGGAAAAATTCAACAAACAATTTTATTCCACTTTATTCCATGTTGTCAGACCACGTGCCGCATCCGAACGGCCGTCCACAGAACACAAAACAGGAACGTAACGCGCAGCGCACACTGCTGGTGCAGTGATAACGTGTTACACGATGCCAAAACCACCCGCCACGGCTGCCACGGTTGTGGTTAACCGGCGTACGCGCGAATAAAAACGTGCCGCGGCGTTGATGCTGCTGTATCTTCTTCGGCACATGCATTTCATACGGATGACTTAGCGCATTGCGGTTTTGCATCCCGAGGTGCATCTTCCACCGTGGTATCAGTATCGACAAAGCGTGCACGAACCAACCCAGCCTCAGAAAGTAATTACGGAATCCATCCGACCAACTTTAGATTTTAATATCCCATCCCCGGGTGATTATCCGATCGTTTCTCGAGTGGAAAGTGGAGCAGCGTTGAGTGGAACCTTTGATTAAAAGAGCTCATCTGTCCTCGGCGCTCATTAGAAGTGCATATCCCGAGACCCACCGTCGTGATAGCAGGCGTACGGAAAGAAAAATCCAGCAGCACAGTTGGCAGTGAACCGAACGCAGTAGAAAATCAATAACCCATGATCTAATGACACAAACCAATCATCCGTCCGCCCAGTTCGATCGCAACGGAATAGGAAACTCGGTCAGAATTGCCATTGACGATTATTTTACGTTTTTGCACACACACACACACACGCAAAAAAACGCTCCCACCAGACACTCATGTGGGACCATCGGCCATCGTAGCGAGCAGGAAAAGCTCTCAAAAATCCACTCGTTCGGGACCGGCGAGGTCGATTTGGTGCCGTTCGTGTGGAAAAAAGGCTCTCCACACGATGGGTTTGTCGTCGTTACGTCGGATCGCGATAATCCACCGGGGGGAATGGGATCGCATCGCTCCATTTGTGATTGTCCATAAATAAAAAGCGGGACAGGAGCCAGGAGGAAGTACAGCAAATACATTTTCGTGACGGTGAGCTGTAAATTAGACGGCAAGATCTCTACCGTGCTAACGATACGCCCGTTTCAAGCCCTATTCATGTGTCAAACACGGCCCAGACATTAGAATACATCAGAATGCTTACTTTCTCTACCCACTGTAAGGCACGTTCGAAGACATCAAAGGCTACGCGTCCCGCTCCCACTTATATCAATTCAAACATTCCACAGCATCTCCCCACAAGTAATACCGCGGAACCTGCCCTGACAGCTGCTGTCAGTTCGAATTATCTCCCGTTCGAACTTTCGCAAATGCAAATAAAGGCCCCCAACCTTTTGCACCATATGTTGCCGCACTGACTTACCTCATCCCACTTGATGAACTTCTCGCCGTCTTGCAGCGCCTTCGGGACGTCCATAATGCCCAGCTTGACGGCGGTTGGATTATTCGTTGCCACCGTCGTCGCCGCCGTGCCACCGGACGTCTGACCACCGGCGTTCGCGTTCGCTGCGGCCGTGTTTCTCGGCGAACAGGACGACAGGGACTGGGGCGACTGTGATTGCTGTTTGCCACCGCCGCCGCCGCCGCCGCCACCGTCCGCCGCACTGCCGGACGTTGCACTTCCGGCCGTCAGCATGGACGCCATCTTGGGCTCACTTCGACTTCGAGCGCTCACGAGCCGGGATCGATTGCCGATAATTCGATCAATGCGTTCCGCCGCCGCCCCACCGGACACCGGATGCACTTAAAACCCCGCACACACAAACACACACCGACACAGCGGGGACGTCACGAAAAGTGAGGCACACCTGCAGAAAGCTGAAAATGGCGGCGTAGGTGGCCAATTTTCACCGCACGACCGATTTGAACCGCGCAGACACTTCACACACAGACACACACTAGCGACACGGGCACATTTGTGGCCACACCGGGCACAGAAGGACGCACGCACACGCGCACAGCTACACGCACTCAGCCACGCACGTGCCAGCGCGACACAATAGGTGCCGGTGGGCCATTGTTGCCGTTTTAATTAATATTTACACCCAGCCCGGATTCATTTTCCATTAATCACACCGTTCGATCCTGTGCGTTGGCGCTTGTGCGTGTACGTGCGTGGGGTCGTGAGGGGGAGTCTTAAATCCTTTGAAGAATCTCACACTCCTGCTGCTAGTGTTCCATGCGCGCTCTTCGTTTCCTCTAGTCGCTTGTTCAATATTCACTCAGCCGACACCTGCAATGGAGAAGGTAGAAAAGTGAAAGCATCTGTACTACGAAGCGTTGTGCAAATCGCAGTAAGTCAGTCTTGCGATACAGTATCGGTTCCAGCGACAAAATTGAGACACCACGCTCGTCAACGTAATGTATGTAAACTGTCCCACTAACCGACAGAGAGCCCGAGCCGAAGGGACAAAACGAGCAGATTTTAAAAACCACACCATCCCATCTTCCGGCCCTTAAGGGCAGCCTGATAGCAGAGATTTATGGTGGAGACACGAGTATAAATTATGTGCAACTGTGTGCACGCCGCGCAGAGACAGCGCAGAAGGAAAAGCGGAAATCGAAATAAAAAGCGAGATAAATAGTTGTGGTGGTGTGCGCTGTGTGGAGGAAGAAAACAGCCCGCTTGTTGCTCGTTGGGTGGGTGAAAATGAGGCTCGCCGTAGATGGCAGTTTCAGCCTGCCTGCCTGCCTTCCGGCCGCTAAGTGATTGATGATGAATGGACGTCAGTCGTCGGACGCCGAGACGGATGGAATGATTTGATTTTCGACGTATAAATGTTTTGCGGATTTATTCCTCATGCGTCGTCGAGCGTCGTGGTATGCGCCGGGAGGGAGTTGCGTGTTTCGTTTCGCATTTCCCACTGAGATTAAGCGATTCGCTCAGCTACTAGCGTGCGTTTGTTTATTCTTTTTTGCTTATGAATAACATTCAGAAGATGGGATTGTATATGCACATCTAATCCACGGGGTTTAAGCATCTTTATAATGCATTTCAAATGTACTATAGCTATCTGATGCAGTAACAACTATCGTAGTCAGTGTGGGAGAAGTTTAAACGATTCGAATGTCACTCAAAGGCACGATTCCGATACAGCAATCGATAAGTGCGCCGTTTGCCGCACCGTACGTCCTGGGATCTATTCTTGAAAAAGTTATTATCAAACCACCTTTTCCGGAACGTAAACGAGAAGACTATTAATTATTGAAACACGATCTCCCGAATCCCGTGTTGTTTCACACGAACAAAGACCATCGTCTTCGTTGTCTCGTGGTGCTAAAAAGATGTTTTGTCACCTTGCCCGCACTCGCACCTTCACACCGGCGGAATTATCCTTCTCAGTTTTCGGTAGCACACTCGCTCCAGGCGGCGGCGCTATGAAGCGACCTGAGAAGATTGCACCCCGTCCGGCGGCCACCTGTTGTCAGGTGCGCCATGTATCCGGTTACCTCTATCTGGCTCCTCCTCAAGGGGAGCGGATAAGTGAGAGTGACCCCATCAAGACAGCTTGTTGTCGCGCGAGAGGACTAATAAACCGATCGCATTCACCTTGGCGCCTTTCCGGTTGTGTGGAATTGATTTCGTGCTTCGGTGCGCTATCGCATCGGTGTCAAAAGCATCCTCTGCCAGCGTGGCCCACATGCGTTGATGGCGTGTCATGTTTTCCAAACTGTTCCGAGCGCCCGGCCGGTGGAGCGTGTGTCTCCGATGCCCGAGCAATGTATGATCCTTTTCGTGCACGTTTTACGGAACGTTTATAGCGTTCGATTTCAAGCACGGATCGACACGGATCGGCGCATTCGATCGGGTTTAACGCCGCATGGTCGCAATGCGTTTCGCATTTCGCAACAGCCGCACGGTTTTCCCACGAAAATCACTCGACCACGTATCGTACGAACGTTAGAGAAAACAAAAAAAAACACACACACACAGAAACAAACCAGAAAGGAAAATGGGTGTGTTCTTCTTGTGCGCGCACATACCATACCATAAACCGGGCGTCTAGCGTCGGTGCTGTGGCCTTGCGGTGGCCCACTCCGCCTCCGTTGCCCCGCTGATTGGCTCGATTGGCAAGTTTGACAGATTTGAAATGGATCCATCATCGTCTGTTCCCGCGCGCCAGCCTAACGAGAGAGAGCAGGTCGCTGCCGTGCGCGCGGAACGCTACTTGCCCGGGTGCCATTTATAGACACATGCCCGCCACCAGCCACCGTCGGCGTTATCGTAATGTGAGCAACACGGCTTCCACGGAGGCTTCAAAGCCACCTCCTCCGCGGCCCACAACTACTAGGACCGGCACCGGCTTCAGAGTATGGGCTAATTGAAAATGGAACCTTCGTTCGCTCGGAGACGACCGGCTGGAACCATTTTCCCCGAGTGCGGTGACGAGGTGGAAGGCCGGGAGTCTTCTAATGAAATACCTTTTTCATCAAACCCTTCCAGCGTTTCCAGCACTTCCTTCGTCTCGCTCGGGCGGACTCAGGAACCAGAGGTGAGCTACGCACAGATGTCTCCGTCCCATCGCCAATGAGCTGGAAATGACTGAATCTGAAACTATTCCAATGTTCCTACCACACGAAACTTCAAAGCGATTCGAAATGGAACTGAAATCCCGCAAGAATTTATGTATGAGAAAATGTAGCAAAAACGGATTGGGGTGATACTTTTAGTCGTTTTTTTAGAGTTCTTGTTGAACCATGTGAGGCATGTTTGGATTGAAATACATCGAAGCCTCGAATGTCCCAATTAGAACACTTCACTACCAGCCCGAGAACAGGGGGAAGTTATGGCTTTTGTTGGTTAATTTCAGATTTTCTATGCGTTCTTTTTTCGCTCAAAAAAAAAATGCATAGTTTTATTGTTATTTCCACGTGGCAAGCGGTAGATAAACTTTCTTCCAATTCCGAATGCAGCGCCGGGCCAGATTGTGCATGGCATGCATAATCGATAACCGATGGATGGTTGGTGCGCTGTTTTGTCGGAAAGTTTCCATGCAGACAGTTTTCGCGTAAAGTTCAAACTAGGACTGACTTTTTCGGGCACTCACACACACACACACACACACACACACAACGAAAGAAGAAAAACAAGGAAGCAACAAACCGTAAAATAACGATACAAAAGTTCGCTGGAATAGAACCGATTTGGCTTTCGTTTTTTTACGTGCTATTTTTGAGCATTTTTTTTTCCTCTTCGGTATGTGCCCGTGGTGAAAAACTTTCCTGCCAAGCGTGTAGATAATTGGGTGGGGGAAAAACCCACTGCTGCACAGTTTTTCTTTTGGCCGAAATTTCAACTATCTTCAAACAAGATTACATCACAAGAAATTTCATCTCCAGCGCCCAGAGTTAATGGCCAACGGAGAAGAAAACGCATAACCTATAATTTTTCAACTAATGTTACACTCGCCTCTCCCGTACCTTCATCGGACCGAAAGCGAACCGAGAAAAGGTGCCGCCATTCCACATAAATTGAGATGATTTAGATATAAAAATCATCATATTTTAGTCCTACACTAATTTTGCCCGCCCACGGAAAAGCATCCTTCCGAAGCTTCCACAAACAGAAACTAAATTTAAATCAGCCCTTCGGAGGTGCGGAGCCGGGGTCGAGAAGAAAAAACAACAACACAAACATCTCGGCACCGGCAATAAAAAAGAGCACTTTATCGTCGCACCCATCCGAGTGGCCGCACTGGAAACCCGCCACACTAATGGCGCAGGTCCGAACAGCCGCGAAAAGGCGCCCGAACTGTCCGGACCCTTCTGATAACTTTTTGTTTTACAGTTTACCGGTTCCATCCGACCGGGGAAGATAAAACCACGATCATTTATAAAGGCCGCCCGGCGCAAGGCAGCAGGCGTAGGGGTGGCCGCGGCGCCGGCGGGAAAGTGAGTATTTTCGTGTGCAAATTAACCTCAGCAAATAAAGAATCATTACGAAATTAGTATTTATACAGCGCACACTGCAGCGGACGTGCCGAATCGGACACACTCACACACTGCGCCGCGACAGGGATGAAAATTGAAATAATTTATGACCGCTCTTTACTAATTGCAGCTCAGATCGCGGCGTTCGTTCCGCGGCTCGCACGAAACGGCATCAGAAGATTAGTTCTTTCCCTTTCCTTTCGCAGTCGCAGACGTCAGAGCAAAACAGGAAAAGGGATGAGAAATCTATCGGGGAAGACATCAATTTGAGTTTTCTTAACATCCCCTGCCAACGCGAACGATTGAGCACGCCCGTGAATCATCGGCAAGGTTTGCAACAACAGCGAATGGCTGAAAAGCGTTCACAATCTAAGCGATCGTGTCGCGTTCACCCTCCGCAAATCAGAAAACCGCAGCGTGTGCGGCGTTAAATAAAACCATAAAAAAGCCGACCCCGCCGGTGGTTGCATTTAGCACCTGTGCACATGCACCGCGGCACATGTGCATAAATATATCGGGTCACATCTCTTCGCGGCGTCCGCTTGGTGTAAAGTAACGTGTCGGCGTAACGCATGCAACTGCCGATTTCGCTCAGAAGCCGGTTTTGGACGCTTGGGCGCGCGCGCGCCATCGTTTAAGATGCATTAACATGGCCTGCTATGCCGATGGTAGCCGTACTTCTGGGTGTTGATTCGCTCGGCTGCATGGTTCTGGTCGCCGATTCCAAAACCGTTCGTGTAAATTTAATTGCGTGTTGATTGTCGGTCGGATGCGAATCAACTGCGTCAAGATGGATTTCGCTGGACTCACCTAACGACCGTGTTGCGAAACGGCGGTTAGGTTAGGAAGTAAGTCTTTGACGGTTTTGGTGAGCGAGATGCTTGCCAAGTTTTTCATCCACATCGTAGTGTGCCTAGGAAATGTTGCTTTCCTGAGAAGACACAGTTCAGGCTCAAACTTCAAACTAACCATATTCTCCGAACATTTCAAATGTATCACACTGCCAAATTGATGCTGGCCAGAAGAATTTCCCCGGTCCCTGTTCGCCGGACCAAAAACGCAACATTCATCGATCAAGATCACTTAGTTTTGAAATAAAATCCCCCTCCCGTACCGGACGGTAGCGTGACGGTGATCGTAACAGTAAACGGTTTATATTAATAAAACATTCTTACGGGCAGCGTCTTTTTGGGGACGCGAACCCGTGCACGATGCCGAGATGCAATTTAGTGGCCGTGGGATCTAAATGCAAACACCTGCGCCGGGTGGCAGACACGTCACCGGTAGCGCGGGCGATGTTTGTTTGTTTGAACCAGAGCTACTACCTCTTCTACAGCTGGAGCTCGGCGAGTACGTCTTTCCCGCGGAGGGTAATGAGAGGACTTTAGGCAAATAAATCGACGCTACTTTATGGGGCTAGGAGCGGCCATCTTTTGCGGGAGCGAAGTTTTTCGTCTACAGAACGGGATTAAACTGTTGTAATCCGATAAGTCTACAAGAATGCTCTGTAGGATGAAGAGAGAAAGAGAGAGTGAGATAGTACACACTCTACGCTTGATCTCCACGACTGGCCAGAACATGAATTATTAACGCCGATCAAACAAAGCGGCTCATCCTCAGCAGAAAGCAATCCTTACGAATTCGTACCATTTAAAGTTTTCCCCGACTTCTTGCACGATGAATATTGCATTAGGGATTATATCCTTAAGCTCCGCGGACGATTCATTTCCTATTCAGAATGCAAATGTCGAACGTTTCAAAGGGATCTGGAAGGAGCAGACGAGAAGGTAAAACTATTATGAAGTGGAATTGTGGAAGCCGAGCACTTTTTCTCGACAGCGTCTCGTTCTTTTCGAGGAAGCTGTATCGTTATTCACACTTTTGCTCTCTTCAACGGCTAGCACAGGTCCATGTTTGCACAAGGGATGCTGCGATTCCTGGACATTCCAGTGTTTCGGACATGCAGTATTCATCAAGTGGTCCGTGGTTCCAACATCCGAAACTGTCCACACTTTGCAGAGACATGTGTCAAACCCGTGGACCGCACTGCCTGATTCGCACTCCATTCGGAGACACTCTTGACGGGTACACTTCTGAAGGTTTTGACCATGTGGAGGAGCATCGTCCATTTTAAGTTCGGCTAAGTTGTGTTGTCGTATGACATCGAGCGCAAACACAGCTTCAGACCAACGCACCGAAAACAAACACACATTCTTCGTGCACCACGGCGCAAACAACACACTCTAGCCCTGCCCAAAAGTAGCTCCGGACGGACTCGAACACACACCGACCGAGCGAGCGAGCGAAACGAAAAACTGACCTACACACTTGCTCGGGCTGCTTGGATGATAGATGATGACGACGGCGACGATGCTCGCGCGCGGACTTGGCCTACTGTGCGTTGTGTTTCGATAGTGCACCGTCCCTGACCACCACTGCTGTTGATGCTGCTGGTGGCGGCAAAAGGAACACCAAAATACACCAAAACTAGCGAACACTACACACTGCTGCCTGGCGTTCAAGCGCGACTTGACACACGACACGCACGGCACACTCTGTGTTGGGGGGTTCCTTGGTGTGTGCCCGGATCCGCTGGTGAGTGTTGAATGAATGGAAACTTACGCAAAAGCGTACCACTTGGCGTTGGGGACCACAGTCAGTCAACCGAGCCAAGCCCTTCGCTCCAAAAAAGAGTAGCAGCTCTAGATCGCCAGAGGTGGCCTGCATCTGTGTGTAGCATGTGGAGCTCGCCTAGGTCTCGGAACGGGCGCGTTTCTCTTGCGGAGCACAACCTTGCGCGAGCGCGAGCAAACGTCACAAAAACATTCACCGAACGGGAGAGAGAGAGAGAGAGAGCCCCACGCCACAAGAGCAAGTACGTCCACTCTCTGCTCAGTACACGCGGCACAATCATCATCTCGCGCTATCGCATGATTAATCCCATCTTCCCCTACTCAGTCCCTTTTGCATTGGGTCATCCAAGGTAAAGAAGGAATTCAAGCCCAAGCGGAAGGAACTGCTCGCAGACATCGGTGCGGATCACTCCCAGATCTTAGGGACGTAATCCGCACTAAAGAAGAGCCTCATCCATGGACCAGAAACATGAATATGGTTTTAAAAAGACACGCTTTGTTGTTAGTCGTACGACCAAAAGGCGATCCGAGGAGTCCTTCGTGTTGGAGATGTTTACATGGCCCTGGGGACCACCCCACTCCACAGCCACACTTACAAGGTGAGATGCTGTGATGCACACGTACACGAGCGACGTTTTTATCGTCTCGTTACATCTCTCACCGGATCCATTGTATACACCTTGAGGAATCGCCGGAGTTCCACGTACGCAACGGGTAGATGACATCTGCATCCCTCCCCCTTCCCCTTCCCTCCTTCACGATCACCACGGAATTGGATCCTTCAGCTGTTAGACCCTGCAAACACGTGAGCTGCTAGCCTATCAGCAAAACTGATCGCACGCTCTAGCATTCTTCGTCGCTGATAAGCGCAGCCCAGTGTGTTTTTGGAGTGTGGCAGAGTGATTCACGGATGTAATCTTCGTCCAAAACAGCACCATTGGTTCAATTCACTGCAGCAACGCACTAGGACAGGGTTTCTTCCATGCGTCGTGCGAGTTCCGTTTCTTTTTTTGTACCACTCTCTTAACACTCTTGTTTACACCGATGCGCGTCACAAACATGCCCCGTCTGCTAGAAGAGTCGCGCGATCGCGAGTTTCATAACATTTGTTTGCCTCCCCGTCGCGTTAGTACGTACGGTCAAGTTGCGATACACGCACGCACGCTAGCGCACACACTACTTATAGAACATCTGTGAGGAGCAGCAGTAGGCGGATCGACAAAAACACTTTTCTCCACAAGTTCACACTCGAAGGGAAGCTACCGGTGGCCAAGTGTTACCATGACAACGGTCGCACTTGCACTGAGGGCTGGAGTTACGACCAGCCCGGGGGGAGACGTTCCGACGTTCAAACCCTCAACCAACACACAGAGATAGCGTCATTGATAAGGGAGGTTTATGGGGAGGTCACATTGCTGCTTTACTGATGAGCAAACGTTACACCCCCGCCAAAAAAGCCGGGTGGCTAAAGGGGCCAACTCTGCACCGTACAAAAGGATGTCCTAGCAAGATAAACACCGCATTTCCTTCGCCAGTTTACTCTTCGCAAGGGGGTTACCAAGGGAACGGTAGCAGTAGCCTCTCCAAAAAGGCGGCCACTTCTGCTGCTGATTTCGCGAGAGAAAAATCAACAACGACGGCCAGCTTGACCTGAGATTTGGATAAGCCAACACTTCCCCCCGGTTCTAAGCATGGATTGTGCGTATCCCGTGGAAAGATGTCGATATGCTTTCAACAGCAGCAGCCAAAAGAGCTCCAGAACCGCGCGATGATGGGGCAGTGTAGCGAGCACAGCAGCGTGCGCGGCGTCGATGGTTACTTTGTTTTTTCGCCAATATTATTGTTTGCACTCTTTTCTTCCTTTCCTGTTCGCTTGTTCACTGACCTCCACGAAGTCTTTCCAACACATCGCCCCACTCTCTGTCGCGCGCACCGTTCGTCGCATACCACTACACACAGCGCGCCGACCACACCGAAACCACCTGAGCTGCACACACTCACTCGTTTGCTTTGCAGGTTCCTTCGCCTCTTGCTTGGCCGAAACCCGGGGGATGTTGGGTTTGTCCGCGGCTCAAACGATCTCGAATGACGTTGATGCTGCGGCTGGTGGTAGTTCTGCTTTGCAACACATCACACGCGCCTTCTGCCTTCTGCAACAAGAACCGTCGTTCGTTCGTTCGCTAGCGAAACGCGTCTCTCGGCGCGAGCTGGTTCTTCACACTGGAAGCGCGGGCGGCACAGATTGTTTGCTCCCCCTAGCGAGCTATAGGGTGCAGCAGCGGCAACACCGATTCCCGAAAGAGAGATGGGAGCGCGAACACACATACACACACGCACGCACTGCAACCCCACATGACCACGGAGAATTCATCATCCCCCACGCGAAATGAGGACCACGCGAGAACAAAACTCACGCCGGTGAGCGTGTGTGAGCGAGCGTGGAGAGCGTGTTGGTGCGGCTGAGAGCAGTTTTAAGGGTGGCTCACTCCCGGAGGGTGAGATTCGGGGAGAATTGGGGAGAAAACATCCCTGCGCTCACGCTAACCAAAGACCGCTGGTCAGTGTGGTGATGATTGTTTTTTTTTCGCTACTCCCCTTTTGCTGTCGTACACTAACAGATGCTATTTAGTTACTAACAAAAATGACACATTCGAGGGGTCAAATGACACCTGAGAATTTTGACACATTACCAAGAAGAGTAGACATATGTAGACAATTTGATTTCAAACTTTGAAATTTTGGTTTCAAAGAATTGACGGTCTTGCCATTAAAGCTCGCTCTCTTTTTGTTTTTTTTTTATAGGAAGCACGTAGAAGAAATCATGAATCAAAAATAAAAAAAATAAACTAGTGCATAGTTAACATTAATAGTTACGTATTAAGATGTTTCCGTTTTCCGTTAAGATGCTCCGATTTCAAATCGTAAAACATAAACGTATCTAACGTATACGTATCGTATCTATAAACGAAACTCAACTACAGTTGCCGGTATTAGAAATAAACCGATTGTTGCCACGGTGAGCTTTCCTGTTTTTGCACTGTTTGCAAAATCATTCTTACAGAACGACACAGTTCTTCCAGGGTCGATATGTTACCCCCGTTGCCGAGGAAACTACCGTTTTAGCAGTCATGAAAAATCAATATTAACAACGTGATGAAGCGGCGTGATAAACAGCATCATCGGTGAGCATGAAAATGTCGAAGAAAGAATGAAGAATGGAAATTTTGAAAGAACCGCTGTTCAGGTCTCGGTACAAACAAATGTTTGCTGGTCCTTACTTTATTTACCGTATTATTACTTACACTTGAGAGTATTCTTTCGAAATCTTTGGCTAGTGGAAGTTACTGATTTGAAATAATAATTTAAACTAATCTATATGCGCACATTACTATCGCCCCGGCTCATGTTGCGAAAAGCGAAACGAGATTCGTTCGGAAGGTCATAATGCCCTTTCGCACCGCGTCTGTATGTTTAGAATTCTGTAACGATTTCCTCCTCTTCGTGCCGCCTGATGGGATCTCCTTTCAGCAAGGCGATTATCATACTGCAATGGTAACAGAGCTCATGTTAGAATATACCTTTAATTGAGAGCCTCTATGGCGCTTCCCATTACTCACCAGTACAGATACACGAAGAAGATAATCAAATAGAATCCCAATCCTATCATCGTGTCCCGCAGATGCTTTTTCACCATTCCCCGGTTGTGGATTTCGGCCGGATCGTAAATGCCGATGTTGCCGGGTGGCACTCGATACTGTTCGTAAACGAGCCAACCGAGCATGGGCAGGTTCACGAGACACAGGATCCAATTGCCATGGATTATGAGCAGAAAGGCGAGGAATCCGTGTGCCGCCAGCTTCGGGATGGACCAGAAGTTGAGCTTCGAGCAGCATTCCTGTGCGTTGAGATAATCGCATTCCAGATCGGACAGTATAATCAGCTAGTGGTTAGTTAAGTTGTTAAGGAAAAAAGCACTTTGAAATATGCAGTATGTAGCAAATAGAATCGTGTGCCACGGTTTTGGAAAAGGATACGTAGTAGATCAGCAGAAACAGTACAGCTCCCGTGATGAGGAGCGCTATCGCAAAGACCAACGTTTCGGGAAACATTTTCTACCGTTCGTTCGCACTATTTACAGTTACTTTCCACGCGAATATCACCGGCGGGACTGAAAGGATGTTCCCGCACTTTCTCTCACGCTAGACGAAACAACTTTCATACATCTTTTTAGTGGAAATACATTTATGGAAGCGAATTTTCACCAAAACAGAATATTTTAATTGTTGTTGTTTTTTACTTGCCACTGTTTTGACAGTGGCATCGAATTCGAAAATGCCTTTTTCGAACATCCACACCCAACGAGCCCTTGCGAAAAGGAGAGCTACAACCTCAATTAAAATTTTCTTGCTATTCTCGGCAATATTTTATCTGCATATTAGCGATATTATGTTATTTCTCATCGTAATAAAAAGAAAATATATATGTATATGTAATGATCAAAACTTTTATTCCTATCATGCTAACGGTCGTTTCAAATATTAAGCCGCAAGCCAACTGTCAAATCCATCTTTTGCTGATAGTAAACAAAATATTTTAGAAATTGATTTTAAACAGTTTTTATTGTAAATGGTTTATACGAGCCTAGATGAACCGTGCTTGCTTTATTTTTAAACACCCCGTTCCTCTGCTTCCTCTTGCCCTTCCTTCATACCGCCAACCCCTTTACCCAACAAAATGGCCCCTTTTCAGATGAGGTTCGCTCTCAGTTGTTAGACAGGCTGCGTATATATAATGAAGAAGTGAGATTTATCGATCAAATAACATATAAATGTAAGGTTTTTCGAATTAGTTCTGCGCAACTTAGAAACCTTGAGTCATTTTCAAGTAGCTTACGCTATTAACAATCAACAAACAATTTAACTACAATCAAGCAGCTCTCACATCCGACGGCCCAAAGAAGTGAATTGAAATGTTGAACTGGTATTAAAAAATAATCCTCGTTTCATAAAATATTCACTCTGTACCTCCATTGAAAAAGTCCATTTCGATCTGCATGGCAATGAGCCGCACGGCAGAGCAGAACAATACACGAGCGACGATTCGCCTCATCAAAGGCTGCTGCGATCGGCAGGTTGCTATGGTAACCGTCTATAAATTGCCTCCTGGTTACGCAAAATATTCCCGTTTTCATACACACAGTT
This sequence comes from Anopheles dirus, assembly GCA_000349145.1. Classification (NCBI taxonomy): domain Eukaryota; kingdom Metazoa; phylum Arthropoda; class Insecta; order Diptera; family Culicidae; genus Anopheles; species Anopheles dirus. Next base: position 5,080,391 of record KB673423.1, read on the forward strand.
GGAAATCGGAAGCCACCGGCATCAGTGTTACCGACGCTGTGATTCGCTTTTCTGTGCAAAAGAATTGTTAAAATGGAGCGAATCAAATCAGTTGCAACAGCGGAAAAACAAGTCCATTGGTTAAAACAGTGCAGCGACATTCGTGCCAGATTTGTGTACATTAACAAATTCTTCAGCTACTTTGTGCGTTTGCTGCAAAATGATTGCGAATATGACGACGTTTACCAGCAGACGCTGTCCGTGTTTGAGGTTAGTATGTTGGAACCAAGGGCAGCATAATTCCCAGCACAGTATTGACCGTATTCGCTCCATTCCACTTGCAGGGTTCTGTCGTCATGAGCGAAAGTGCGCAACGGGACGTTGAAACGGTGTGCAAATGTCTGAACGTGATACTGGAGCTCAGCATGCGTCCCTACGTGTGCCAACGGGTAATCGTGGATTCGCTGGGGGCTATGCACGAAGTCATCGCTAACCTAGAGAGCGAGGAAGTGCAACGAATGCTGGAGGGCCTGGTGAAAAAATTGTAAGCAATTCATCGATGTAGAATGTGCTCCACAAATCTTAACGCTCACACAAAAACACCTTTTGCTGCATGTCTCCACCAATAGTGCTATGCTTAGTTCCCATTTTTTACGAATGGAAAATGTAAGCATTATGCGACTTGTGGTGGCTATTCTCTTTGAGTATGTATTCAAGCACAGCAACGAAGAGCGAAACGATGCGTACGCCCGGGTCACGGAAGGTTTCAAGGACCCATCGGGACGGTTGCAGACTATGCTACAGTGGAAATCGGAAACGTTCGAAATTGTATGTACCTGTTTTTGCGCAATGCATTATTTCTCATGTATTATGTAACTCTCAACACGATTGTTTTACTGTAGCGCTGCCTAACATTCCTGAACAGCGTGCCCGGAAGGAAATATTACTGGCTCTCTGCAACCTCGGCAAAACTGGGGGAAACCGTTATTACCCCAATTCTGGTACAAACTTCGTTTTAATGTTGTATAGTATCATAGAGTCTAACGAAGGTACATCATACGTTCTAGGGTCGTGATTTTATTTCATTTGAATGGAATTCGAATCCATTCGAACTTACCTTTGAAGCGAAAGGACCAACGGACACATTGAAAGCTGTTATCCAAATGCCCAACGTTCAGAAGATCGTTTTCTTTGAGTGAGTACGGAAAAACTCCCGCTTATTTAGTCATTGATACTAACTCTTGCATTTTTCCCGCATCAATAGTGATCCCTACAAACCACAGGTGAAATGTTACTACGAGGGAATCATCGTAATGGGCAATGACGCTATCGAAGCGTTTGAACTGTTCATCGATCTCGTAAACCAAAACGAGTTGCACGAGCTGAAACGATTCCTGACGCCCCGAATCGCACCCAATCGTATTAAAATCGACAAAAGCTCGTTGTGTGAAACAATCTGCGACGAAACGGTCATTCGGAGGGAAAAATGGTACGACTCAGCCGATTTAATGCGGCCTAGTAACCTGTGGAAAGCGCCCAACGACGCGAAAATACCAATTTCAACGAATAGCGTACGACCCACGGTCGAACCGCCTGTACCTTCCTCCATCCGAGCGGAGAGTTCGGTTTGCATCGAAAATGTTGCTCCTATGGTTGATGGCTACGAGTCGGATGCGTCCTCCGTGCGCGATTCGAGACCTTTGAAACGAACCTGGTACTCTAAGCTGCACGAGCAAACTGTAAAACAACAACGACAAAACTTATACGACCCGTACGACATCGAGAACATGCGCGAGTACGAGCCGGCGCAGAAGAAGATCGGCAAAAAGTCAACTAAAACGACCAAAGCACGTGCGGGCTGTAAAGAAAACGTTCTAACCAACCGAAACACGAAACGTTCGGTTACTCCGCCATCATCGACTCCAGTTAAGCGTATACGACGACGCCCGGCCGTCGAGTCGAAATACATCGACGACATATCTTCGATCGGCAGTGACAGCTACGATAGTGATAGTGATGAAGATCGCACTTACGATCCGTACATCGGGTTAAGCTCAGTCCAGAAGAACGGACGACGCAGTCGGGATAATGCAACGAGCGGATCGCGCAAACGTTCGTCACCGGTGGTGCGCAGGCAAACAAGAAAGTCTAAAAATGATACCACAAAAACCACAAAGGTAACAACGAAAACGACCGTTGAAAGTCCTATCCAACTCACGACTTTCCCAATGCCGACCAACCCGGTTTTCGAACCGAAACGCGACCCGAAGAAGACTGGTCCAGTGACGACGAATGACTTTTCGCCCCTCAATGGGGAGATGCAGCCGGACTGTTCGATGGATTCGAACCATTCGCACAGCATGGAGCAGCTGCGCGATAATCTACAGCTAGATCGGCTCATAACTGCAATCGATTCGTCCGAGCTGGTTCCTGCCGTTCCGACCCAGCTGGTTCGTACCGTTCCGGCCCAACAGGTTCCTGCCGTTCCGGCCCAGCCCGTTCCTGCCGTTCCGACCCAGCTGGTTCGTACCGTTCCGGCCCACCAGGTTCCTGCCGTCCCGGCCCAACTATCCTTGTTTGACCCGACCGCACTGAGTGCAAACGTGCAGCGCACGCTAGACCAACTCGTTACGCCGGTCATCGACCGGCTGGAGGAGGATTTCCGCGAAAAGATTGCCACCGCTAAAGAAACGGCACAGTCCATGGTACAGCCGCGGGCAGATGATTTGCGCGCCTTCAAAGCGGAGTACGACAGCGTCCAGCGCGCAATAAGCGATACGATGGCCCGCGTTGCGAACCTGCAGAAACTTGCTATTCAAATCAAGCTGTAAGGAAAGGTTGCCCCTGGGGGGAAACGGCCATTGTTGTTCTCATCTATTTCCGTTCCGTTCTACCTTGCAGAAATAGGAAGAGCTTCGATGACATCGATCATATGGTAGAAGACGCGGGAAGGAGCGATTCGATCTTCCGGGAGAGGCTGCTTATGGAGCGTGTCGCACTGGAAAAGAAGTATAAGGAAGCAGCCGCTAATCATTGGCACCAGCATAAGGTTAACTTTTCGCGTCGAATTAATGAGGTGCTTTTTCCGGGCAATTGTTAGGAGCCTAAAGGAATCATGTTAAAATATCTTTTCGCATTAATACTACAAATACTCTAGATTGAGTACGGTAAAATGTAAATAACCTTTAACAAACAAAACGATGGACTTGCTTTCAAATATAGTTGATTTACTCTGTTAAACAATCGCGATCGAGTCGTGGTTAAAGCTTACATCTATTGCCAAATAAAGGATGTCGATTGCAACAGGATGCTCGTTAAATAATTAATTCATCATAGTTACTCGGGGCGCGTTGAAAAAGCGTACCAAAACTTTAACCAACATGGGCTAATGTTAATGTTAACATGCATTTTCTTTCAAAACATTGCAACTAAAAGATACAGGCAATGTATGTCGTATGCGTAACAAGATTCAGAGATTATGAAAGTTTAATGGCTAGAGTAGAATCGAGCGGTTCGTATAGGTACAATATAAAAGAAACTTGGAGAAGCGTCGTCGTTTCACTTCTCTTGTTGAACTCATCTCGATAATGCCTGCTGTACTGGGGTAAAACGATTTAATCCCTATATGGCTAGGAGTAGATTGCGTAGGTAATGTGACTTTCCTCAAAGGACTTTACGCACAAGGGCAGCGGAAGAAACTTAACGACAGTTTACATATACAAGGCGTATAGAGAAAACACGCAAACGAAACACTATACAAAAAAAAACGTTAGACTCACTCTGTTTGTCTGTTTTGTTTGCAGAGTGGATGTTTGTGTACTAAGCTAAAGAGAATTTGCTTCAGTGCGACGACGAGTCGCAGATAACGAACTTGCGTCAGTGTCTGCTTTTTAAAGATCGAGCAGCACCGGTTTGGTATCCTTGGCACACTTCAGAATCGAGTGCATCAGCTTCACGAAGCCGGTATCTTTCGGCTTTTCGAGACCCCGAAGCAGCCGGTTCTTCATGACCGCGACAAACTCGCGATTGCTCAGCTGTCCGTCCACTGGAACACAGTTAAAAGCGAGAGGTTTCATTTGGCGGTCTGTGTTTCCATAACCCATTCTGATACGTACTGTTCTCATCGAAGATCGTGAACACGACGTCGATCACGTGGCTCGAGAGCTCCACCAACGCCACCGTTCTGGCCACGTGCTTCAGCGTGTCCTGGTCGATAGAAGCCCCGGCAATGTGGTAGAACGTGAGCGCCGTATCGACGTCGTTGATGTTGTTGAGAAAGTGGAAGAAGTTCAAGTAATCCTCCTTCGAAATGCCCGATCCGTGATCGCGGAATCTGCAGTGCAGGAAAACGTTCATTAGAAATGTATGCCAAAGCAACGACGACAACGACAATCCGTACCGCTTCTTGACACGCTTGATCTTCTTGACCTTCTTCTTCTGCGGGTAGCCCGCGTATGCCAGCAGCAGCTCGGCAAAGTCCGCCTCACTGATGTTCCCGTTCTCGTCCGGATTTTTGCGCAAAAACTCGAGCGTCAGTATTTCGCGCTGCAGCTGCTGCTGAAAGTCGAGAAACTTCTCGATCGTCAGCTTCTCGTCGTTCTTCGGTCCGAAGAAGTAGGTCGTCAGGGCCGAGTTGACACCCTGCGGACCGAATCACGCCCATGAAAAAAAAACACACACACGCACCGACACAAGAAAACGGACAGAAAAACAGAACAGAAACCAAAAGAAAAGAACCCATTAATTCAGCATCAATCTCTTGGATAGTAAAATTACTTTTTTTACTTTAAACGTGTTGCCCGTGTTCGCGTGATCTCTGTGTCTATTACCAATACTCGTTTGCTGGCGGATCAGATTGGCGACCTTCTCAAACTCTTCACTGTCGACGTCGCCGTCCCCGTTCAGGTCGAACATCCGGAACGCAATCTCAAAGTGGCGCCGGGAAGCTGTGGGGATGGAGGGGGAGAGAGAAAAAGAAGAAAAGGAGACAGAAAAGGGAAGCAGAAAAACGCGTTTAGTAGTGTGTAGAACGGTGACGAAAGTGGGTGTAGAAAAATAACCATTTGAAAATATTTTATGAATAAATGGAAATAAATGCTAATATGAATCAAAGTAGTGCGGGAATCCAGTGGAGGCTATAGTGAGCAGTACAGAGCCTCGCTTATTCGACTCACTCGTTGTAAGTGAGGTGAGTGGGTGAACTCACTACGAAGGCAAATGCTCCTTCTAATAGGATTATTGGTAAAAGCTATCTCTTTACCCAAACCAATTTTCAGTGTTACAATGCGTAACACAACTATAACGGAACAGGCCTAAATGGGAAGTGTTGAAAATAATTGGAGATACCCAATGTTCCCAATGTTCCCAATTCCCCAATGCTTAAGAATGTTTTAACGAATATTTTCAAATTGTATACGCATTGCCCAAAGTTAAAGTTGCGTTATGCATTGTATTTATCGAGATAACTATATTTCACTCCTCACCGTATCGCTCCGCTCTGCTCACCAAAGTCAGGCACAACAGTAGGGGAATATGTATTTGAAAATAACACGCTAGTATTTCTAAGAGAGACAGAAAAGAAGTTTCAAAAACCATATATCTACAAAGTTTTACAAAGGAAGGACACACATACGAAAACGAAACAACACATAAAATCAGCTCCTTCGCTCCATCGATACCTTTTTTCTTGGGTGTGTTCCTGTGAGCTTTAAACAGTTGGTTTACGGTATGACTCTACACCTAACCAGGTACGCAACAGCTGCAGCTCAACTCTACAAACAGCGAGCAGTGAAAAGCATGTTCCTACAACAAGCAGCGAAGACAGCGGACAAAAAAAAAACACATCGAGAACGTGGACGGTGGTGGTGGGCGTATCTCATTCCCCGAAATGGATCGAAAATTGCTTTATTTCCTTTCCTGTGTCGGTGGTGCGGACCGTCGTGGAAATGCTAACCCAAATACCAGAACCCGATCGTTGCTGTGCTGGTGGTGGTGGTCTAGGCCACAGGAAATTGCCTCATCTTTACCGTGTTCCGCCAACCGGGAACGACCTTCCGATGACCAAACGATGATATAGCACAGATCCCCCCCTTTGGCGTGGCAGGAAGTTTCGACGGGTCGAATTCTATCGTACCACGTTGTTGCAACAAGCATAAAATTGCACGTCCTAATTTTCGGCGCCCGCTACCATTTCCCCATCGCAGCGCACCGCAAAAGGAAACGTTTAAAAGAAGCGAAGAAACGACGAAACCTTCACATTTCCACGGGTTTGTGTGGAATGAAAAATGGCAGAACGGTCGCGGAACGTTGTTGGCACCGCAACAGCGCAGTTCTATTTTTAGCATCCTTTTAAGGACACTCCCGTACCGGAGCAGGCGAAGCAGCTCCGATGGATCCGTCATCCAAGCAGCCCCCGGTGGTAGTAGCTTCCTGTTTCCTGCTTACACTACCGACGACGGCCACTTGAAGGACGCGACGTTCTTGCTTCTTCCAGCAGGATCGAGTAGTCATTGCCTTTCCGGGGGCCGGCACACTACGCTGCCAGCTGGCTACAACATTGTGCATCAATGTGTCAAGCGGTGGACGGGCAAAACCGAACGCGAATGCAACAGAGAGCAGTGGAAAAGGATCGGCAGCCCCCGAAAAAGGTGGAACCTCACAAAGAAAACATAAAGCATCGCCCGTTACCCGTTTTCCGGCGTCCGGTTCCGTTTCGAAGCGCCTGGTGCGAACAAGTGGAACGGAAAATGTACCCTCGAGGCGCAACGGCCAACAAAAACATTCGGTTTCGGCGTCGGGAAACGGCGTGCGTGGTTGTGTTAGTAGCCTCACTCACACCGCCTGTTGTTGGATGAAACGGGTTTCCCTGTGTGTATGTGTGTTCGGGAGCTTTCGGTTGACGGTGATAAGGATGCAATCCGCTGGTCGATGCCTCTCCCCGGAAGGCATACGTGGTGTTCGCGCTCGCTCCGAAAAGGACATACGTCATTCGAAGCGACATGCTTTTTTGCATTGCTCCGGACGCACGGTGAGCGGTGGGTGGGCCGCGGTCCGGAAGAGAGGCAAGGCAAAGCAAAACAAAACGTAGAACACATATACCGCCGCGGCGTTCTAAAGGACATCGTACGCGCGGGGAAGGATTTTCCATTCCAGCGGGAGTCCGGCGTGCGTGCCATCACCGGGGCATTCCAGGAATTTCGCGCGCGCAGGTCACAATCGATACTGCATGCATACAGGACGAGAGAGAGAAAAAGAGAGAGCGAGAGACAAAGAGAAAGAGAAATTCTCCTCATGGAGTGTTAAAGTGTCCTTTTTGGCGAGGAGAACGAGGAAGATGAAGCGAGGAATAGAACGTTCCACAGCGTGTTTGTGCCGGTTTATTTTCGGAACTGATTAACCGTTTTATTGCAGTTTGCTAGCACATGAAAACTGGCGATATTGAATGGGGAGAGTAGTGTGTTTGCAACATAGAAACCGGATCCGGTAGGGATAATGGAGAATGCGTGTCAATGATGTGTCGCCAACATTCCCGGAGTGCTTGGATTGAAATAATTAGCCGTAATAAACGCGTCTGATCAACTGTGGCTCTTTCGCCCACTGGCAAGGTATCAAACAGCTAAGAGTGCGACGAGCGCGTCAGAAACGCCGTTAAATAAGAACGAAAAATATTCTATGATTCATATTTCGATTGCACGGGAAGTGCATGACGCATCGCACTGGCGAGGTTTAAAATAGCATTTGCTTTGCGTGACCTTCAAATTAAACGACGTCCTGAGCTGGACTGGCAGGCTCATAAACGAACCGCCACCGTCCGCACAGAAATACACCACGGGGCACATTAATCCGCATAAACAGTCCCGTCAACAGCAAATGAAAACCCAATAAATTAGATAGCATTTAGCCCTAAAATTGATTTTAAATTGTGAAGAGAATTTAAAACGCCATCGGTCCATCAGGGACATGTGCATGTGGAACGCAAACTTAATTAGCGTGCAGCTAATGCAGAACCCACCCGGTGGTTTTCGGTGTTCCCGTTGCTACTGGGTCCCGTTGGGGAGTTATTTCCGCGTCCCGCGGGAGTTTTGCGCGTCGCGTTCCCTCGATGACGACAGCGGACAGGGCAAACACATGCAAATCTTGCCTAATTAGAGCAAATCGTACACGCAAGGACAACCCCCGGTGTGGCGATGAACGTCATCGTCGCGAGCATCGTGCGTGTGCGTGTGTGTGGAATTGGGAAATGGTTTAATATCCACCAATCTAGAATCACGCTAGCTCGTGCATGCCTTTAACGATCCGCCTATCCCTCCGTTCTGTTCGAGCGCCATGAACGGGAGGAAAATCACAACTCATCACCGACGAGAAAGCCCCGTGTCATAATGGACGGTCGCCACTCATCATCACGTCGTCCTCGAGGCGGCTACCGGAACCTCCGCTTCCGATCGTCCGAACGAACGGCTAAAACAATGGTGTACGCCTGCCAATACCCGGGGAAGATAATTTATGATACATTCGTGGCGCTGGATCAGTGCCAAGAGCTGCGTTGAGTGTGTATACCAGCAGCCGGTGGCGCCCCGGCTCCGGTTTCTGACGCACCCAGTGGGGGGAGGCCGGCCACACGCGCGGCCGACAAACAAAAAGCGTGATCGAAAGTGAACGCGTATTCACGTACCGGCCGCCCATTCTCAGGCGCTCCCATTGGAGGCTGCCAGGGTACTCGTCACTTTGGCCGAAAATTGTGCCACCCTATAGCTGGGCGGCTCCATTCAGAATGGCCTTCTTGTTTGAATCAATTAGAGCCAGCGGCGGGGAGGCATGCTCGCGCAACCGGACAACCGCACCGACCGCACATCCTTTTTGGCTGCAAGCCCACACCGAAAGTGCCAAAAGTGGCGCCAAAGTCTCCTCTCGCCTCCACGGGCTTCGGGCGTGATTTTCGGTGGTTTCAGCGTCGGGCACAGTCAATCCGGCATGTCGATACACACCACAGCGGAAGGACGACGCTCAGCTCGAGGTCGGGCAGGCTGGCTGGCTGGCTAGCGGGCTAGGGTTGAAAGAGAAAAAAAGAAAAGCATTAGAGAAAGTGAATCCGATCTCCGTTTCGTTCTAGATCCTTGCGAGATTGACGCACACACCGACACGTCCCGCACGCACACAGGAAATGTGGACATTGCAACGTAACAAATACCAACACCGAGCCGAAAGTATATACAGGCTGCGCAGTAGTCCGGGAAGTAAATCCCGTGTGGAGTGCTGATAACCTCCCAAAGCAGGCATGCCGCCGTGCCTCCTTTTGCGAAAAGGAACGTCCCACGGCCGACGGTGCGTCGGTATTGGTGAGAGCGCGCTTTCGGCCGCGCGAGCATCAGTATGTGTGTGTATTGGTCGAGCAAGGATACAACACAAAGGCAGCGCGACGCGCCGGAGTAGACGACGAAGGTGGAGAATATATACGCAAATTGCAAAACCCGACCGAAGCGAACGGGGAGTCCGCTGGCAGGCGAGCATTTGAACTTCGGCCCTGCTGCATTCAACAAGGTGGTGTGGCACACGTTCAGGCCCTGCTCACAGGTATATAATTCCGGGCTCAACACGGCGGACGAAAATCCTCCACCACAAAACACAACATTCATCCTCGTCGTCGCCAACTTGGATCGGGAAAGTGATGGAAACGAAAGCGCGCTGTGTGAGACTTTTCGTTGCATTGACGTTGGTGTTGTTGTGGTTGCGTGAACTGGAGACTGGAGTAATGTAGCAGGTTATCAGGCGCAAAAAAGCATGACTCACAAGATTGCTGCGGGGTCACAATTTGCCCATAAAGAGCAGCTTTTTCCAGCAGTTTTTCCTATCAGTGTGATGCTTAAAGCTCCTGTTTGATTGTGTGTTTGATGGTATCGCTGTTCCCACCGGAGCACGGAGGGACGAAGACGGATCGATTTGCGATTGGTTTGCGTTGATTTCATTACAGTGCAACTGTGGCCGAAGAAAACGTCTAGTGATGGACGGGTGTGAATTGTGAACGGCTTGTTAAAAAATTCTTCAAGTATCGTCGTCTTCGTCCTGATTGTTTGCATGGCTTTATCAACGGATGACGACAGCATTCACATAGAATCAGAACCTTCAACGGCCTCAAAGGATAGTGAACCGCACTATACGTCCAATCAAATGCACGGTGGTTTAGTACGGCGTGTTTGCAAACAATCCAACCAAATGGCCCTCGGGCCCGAAACAACACCAAACACGGTGTCGTGTTTTAGTCTGTCTCCCAAATCCCACTCCTCCTCAACACGACACTAGTGCTTTTGCAATTTTCTAAGCGCGCACGAGCGAGAGAGAAATAGCGATGCCTACTATGCCTTCAGTGACGACAAGTAAAACGAGGACAAGAAAAAAAGGATCCCTGCTCCTCCAGTCGAAATGGAAACGGGTTCGCGCAAAAGGCAGGAACTAAATAAAAACAAACAAAACCCTTTTGCACACACACTCACACATACACCAACCTACAGGTTCTTCATTATCATTTCCATTTCGGGGGAAACACGACGGTTTTAATGACTCAATTAGGACGAAAACCTATCGTCACCCCGCTGGGGGTTGGAGTGTGTCCCGGCGGAGTTTAAATTGAGGAGCGCTGCTCAATACGTCCCGTGTACTTAACGATATGTAAACTTCCCATTGTAGCCACCTTCTCGTGACCGTCCAGTGTGCTGAGTGTTGGTGTGTTAACATGTGAAGAGAAAAAAACGATTCGAAAAAAACGATAACGACATCCCGAATCAGTTCGTTTGCTTCTTCTGCTTCCCGGATGTGAGAAGTCAAGTCTTCCCGGGTTCTCCGATGGTGGTGCTACTTAGTGTTACTTCAACCGCTGTTACTGCTAGTGCTACTGCTTGCAGAGTAGGCTGTGAACAGACCGGTGCGAAATGTTGAAAAAATCCACCTTCCTGAAAGGTGCGACGACGGTGCTGTGTCCCGGTAGCGGCAGCCTCGGATCCGGCAGCGCCGGCACCAACTCCGGCGGTGTTTCCGGTGCCGGTGGTGAAAAACAACGACTCCGCAAAATGAGCACCTTGCTGCTGCTGCCACCGGTGAAGCTGCTCAGTAGGCGACGGTGCTACCTGTGTCTGAAGATAGCGGTGCTGGTCGTCGTGTTCGGGCTATACTTCATGCTGCTTCTGCGGGAGTCGATGAGTGCCCTGACGGGGAGCTCCGGATCCGGATCGGGATCTTCGGCGGCGTTTTCGTCCTCGTCGTCGTCAATGCCATCGTTTGCGGCGCTAGCGTCACGCGGCGGGATGGCGAAGAAGACAAGTGCCGGCGGTGGGAAGCTGGATTCGGTAAGTAAGAGACGCACGCGGTCTAGACAGGAACCAGACTGGGACGATTCAATTTTTCAACCAGCTACAGCTCTATCACCTCGCCAGGCCAATTCCCAGTCACTCACGGCCAACCCTTGTATACTAGGTCATACATAAATTATCCCCCGTAAGACGCGTGCGTTCGATGGGTTGTTCTCTGCCCATCAAACTACTCCCAAAGTGCCATTCTGGTACGGTTTTCTCATCGACCATCATCGATCACACTCCCAACGGGCCGAGAGATGGACAGCGATAATGGAAAGCCCTCTCAGCCACATGCATACCAACTCGTATAGCGAATAAAATCCCACCAGGATAATGTCCGCTATTGCCCATCAAAGGATCAGTTTCCAAAGACGGTCGCCCTTCATCTTAAAAACATGGACAAGGGTGGTTTGCTTGGCGGAAGTAGGGAGGGACTCGTTAAATATTCAAATGCGAATTTCTGTCCCAAGGACCCACCGCATACAACAAACACACACACACACACAGACAAGCCGACTCTAGGATCTATGATGTTAGTGTACGATGCTTGAATAGATTTCTTCAGGCGGGACGACCGGGGACGGCCAGTTGATTGCGAGCTCCGTTGGATAATGAATAATATAAAGAAACACACCGCACACACTGTGGAACGCTTTGGGGTGAACAATATAGTAGACGCCGCGCTTCGCGCTTTCTGCAATGAAAATGCAAAACTACTTCCCACTCCAATCCGCGCGCGTGTGTGTGTGTGTCTGTGCGGGGAGTCACTGTGTCGCGATGAAAAGTTGATGAATATTTGCCAATTCGTTGCAGATGCAGAACAAGCGGCATGGTCGTGGAAAGCACTCCGCTGGTGGTGGTGGTGGAAACGCCGTTAGTGATGATGGTGGAATCGACGGACGCTTAGCTCGACCGCTGAAGCAGCGACGGCAATTCCCTCCGCAACAGCACCAAACGGCCCCGGATGGGAATGGACCGGGTGGTGGAGGCAGCAATCATTCCACACTGAATCCGGTGTACGAATACTCGGACGAGATGAATGCGGCCGCCGAAACGGACTTTAACGAGCGGCGCATGGTGCAGTGGAATGTGTGTGCCGACCATCGCATCATCGGGAAGTACCCGCCGAATGCGTGGGAATTTTTCATCTCGCCCGGCCACGGGATCGCTTGGTGCAACATCTTCAAGGCGGCCAGCAGCACCTGGATGTACTACTTCAACATACTTGGTGAGGGAACGCATGGCCGCTGGAAAGAGAACTCGCCTTTAACGTAAAGTCTCTGCCCACAGGTGGATATAGCGTGAAGTACCTTCATCGAACGAAGGCATCACCGATCGATCTAGCGCGAAAACGTTTTCCAAGACCCACCGCAACCGAGCTGAACGACTACATCTCCAACACGATATCGTTCCTGATCGTGCGGGAACCATTCGAGCGGTTACTTTCCGCCTACCGGAACAAACTGGAGGGCTGCCGGAACAAGTACTACAAACTGCTCGGCGAACAGATCGTGAAGAAGTTTCGCAAAACGCCTCCAATAAAGGGAGCCGTGAGAGTTGTTCCAATGCCACTACGATCCAACTCCGCAACACACCGAGCTAACGTCGTAATGTTCTTTCTCCACCAGAAAACACCTCATGGGCCTACGTTCCGCGAGTTTCTCGAGTTTCTCGTGAGCCACTACCGGTCCGGCGGACGGTTCGACGAGCACTGGAGCCCAGTGTACTCGTTCTGTACGCCCTGCAGCATCAACTTCACGCTCATAGCCAAAATGGAAACGTTCCAACGGGACAGTGAGTACATCATACGGCAGGCGGGCCTGGAGACGCTGCTCCTGAACAAGATGCCCCGGTACAAGGCCCGGTGGATAACGAACCGATCGACGAGCGACACTCGAAATCTCATTCCACGGTGAGCTATTCGTGTGTCTTCCCCTACCATTCAGTGGAGAGTGCCTCCTTACTGTTTTCGTCCGCTTGACAGGTACTTTGCCCAGATCGATGAGAAGCTGCTCACGGACGTGCTGGAGATCTACCAGCTGGACTTTGAGCTGTTTGGCTACAACAGCACCAAGTACTACGGCTACGTCCAGTCGCCCGATTACGGATAGCAGCGGCCACCGTACGGCGCTCGGGTGATGAAACATTCAATACCAAACCAAGAAAAAGACTAACCACAAAAGCTGGCAGTGAGCAATACCACCACAACGCGACGGCGAGTGCGTAGAGATAGAGACGAGTTTGTGAAACAAAAGACCCGTTTAGAACATTGTTTTAGGATTCACCGAGATGAATGTTTTCCTTATACAACAAACAAACAAAAAAGTATACACCGATATATATATATATATACAGACATATATATATACATTTCTTGATTCAGTGAAAGAGGAGGTGCGGAAAGTGATCGGAACTACGTCTAGGAGTGTTTAAATAGTTCTATTTTTGTACACCCAAGAAGGTGACTTTTGCGTGCGCGTCTGAGTTTAGGAACGAATTTCGACCACTTTGGAAGGACTACCCATCCCACCCGCCTCTCTTGGTTGATTATTTGTTACATGTTTCGTTGTCGGTACACAGGAACGTTAAGCCTAGCTGTGAAAGTTTAGTTAGCAATACCCGCAATTCCCGTAGTTTGGAGATAGGGCAGGCACTAGTTGAAGAGAGGAAGCGCGGGAGAACTTAACGATGCATTGTGAAGAATTTCACCACCGGACACATACACACGACCTGAGAGCAGGCGCTTGTATATCTGCAGTACCTACAATAGTCTTTACTGTTCCGTTAAGCTTCTGTTTTTGAAATGAAACAGGCCGTACACACAAATCTCCTCGCGAGGTTCAAAGTGCCAAAAAATGGAAAATGAAATCTGCGTATCTTCTGCACACAAACGCGCGCCCGCGTGAACTTGATCCGTGGGCTACTAGAGGTTAACATTGTGCTAGATGATGTCGTGCGTGGTGTAGTCCTAGAAGATAATGTGCGGCTAGCGAAAAGCGCAAAAGCAGCAGCAGGGTAGTGGAGTACAGCTAAACACACCGATCGACGGATAATGAAGAGACAGCAAAACATGACACCGGTGCGTTTTTAAGTGTTCTTTTCTTCCAACCACGTGTAGCGAAGAGACAGGACGAGCGGAGAATCTCGTGTCCGTGCATCTAGAAGGTAGTGGATCTATTTACACCCCCGACGCACGGGCAACACACAACAACGCTTGCTGATAGTCGTTTGATGTTACTTGCTTTCCTGCGAACGTAACGTAAACAAACAAGAGAGTAGTATATATGTAGCGGAAGCAAAACCCTTTCAGAACAGCGGGGAACATTTTCTCGCAAACAATGTGCGTGTGTGTGGGGCCGTTCGACAAACACAGATGAGACTAACTAGCGATGAAAAGCAAATATAGCGAAGCACAGCTGGCCGGCGGTGGGGGCACGCGTGCGGCATGATTTTGATAAACATATTTACCACGGTTCGGAAAACAAAAAAAAAACAAATCAAAATTCTAAATTTTGACCCATGTACTGTTTGTTTAATGTCTTTCTTTTCCAAAACGTTTAAGAACGGCACGTTTTCTTGTTGTAAGCGAAGCGAAACCCGTAGCTAGAGTTGCGAGACGAACGAGATTTGGCGGAAGGATGGACACACTGACGTAGCGTTGAGCATAGGAGGTGGGCAACGGGAACAGAAAACAACCCTGATGCTAGTGACTATATAAAACAACACACACACACACACACACACACACACACACACACACACACACACGAACACACAAACTACAAGTTATATATACATAAACTTTTACAGCCCTCTATCTTCATCTGTAAATCAATTTAAACACTGTTTTTGCGAGCCGGAACAATATGAAAGTAAATGATTATAGACCCCAGTAGAACATATATGATACTAAACACGACAAACATACACACACACACACACACACACACACACACACCGGAAACATGAAACAAATATAGAACATTACAAATCTAATGAGTAAAAACATGAAATCGCATCAAAAAGATCGATTGCAAACGGTAAACATAACGAAATACATACAACACAGAGCAAAAGGAGATAAAACAGAACAGAGCGAAACAGAATTGTAACTTGTACCCACACATTTAAATGGTTCGTATATATATATATATATATATATATAGATATTAAAGCATATAAATATGATTAATTGTCGTTGTCAACTATGTACCTTTGATATTTGAACAGAACAGAAACCCAACCCGTTGTAGAGAAGAGAGCGAAGAGGCAACAGAAATGCAAATAAATCATCGAACAGAACTCCCGCGAAAGAGTAAATAGAGTGTTGTACGCAACAGCAAATAGGTTCTACATAACGTCTACAATTGAAAATATCACATACAGGCCCTGATACTAAATAACAAAGAAACTTATAAAGAACAGGACATCTGTTAGATCGTTTATAATTGTAAAAAAGAAAACACACCACCACCATCACACCCTTCTCAAAAAATAGAACAGAAAAACAGGATCAAAATGCGGAGGTAGCTCTGTTACACCACCTCTCTCACGCTTTCTTCACTGGTGGTGACTATCGATCGTATGTCGGGCAGATCAATAGGCGAGAAGGTGGATCGATAGAGATCGCATGATATGTTTGGATAGACTGATTCAATAAAAATAAACGAAATAGATCATACGCTTTTTCGCGATTAGACTGAACGATCTGCCAATGGATTATAGAAAGAAAGAAAATGTCTCGGCAGATAGTTCAGCAGTAAAGTAATTGAACAAAATGTCTTTTTCGTTTTCAGCACGCCGGTACGGTTGGATGAACCGGTAAAGAATTATAATTGCATGTTTCACTTACTCGACAGAACGGTCAGCAGGAAGATGTAGTCAGAAAACGAGATCAACCCGTACGCACCGAGCTTGTAGAAGATGCTATCACTGTCCAGATGCAGATCCAGGCGGGTCGAGACGCTCTAGAGAAATGAAACATCACCAACGGTGGACATTAGTACGTGATCATCCTTGCCCCTAGCTGCTACGTTGTTCTTCTATGTTAAAGGCAATAATGCTGAGCGAGACAGGCTTAAGAGAGAGAGAGAGAGAGAGAGAGAGAGAGAGCGGGATAGTAGAGTGGAGCAGAGAGATAGAGGACCTTTTGGACGGGATGGAATGGTTCAGGAGGAGGGGAGGTTTGTTAGAAAGCAAAGCAGAAAACGTAATGAAATTCACAACTCAAAACTTCAATCATATCGGGGATCCCAGGCTCGCAGGATACACAGGAACAGGAGCGGGAAGAAACAAAACCCAAAACATTTGCAAACCTATTGCACCCGGTCCCACTTCACATACACGTCAACACATAATTCTAGCAAAAATCTATCTCTGGACGCTCTCCGGTCTGCTTGGACGGAGGGAAATGTTTCTGATTTTTGTTCTTTTGGTTGGCGCTAATGGTTTGATTTGAAAGGGCACCTCCAATCCTGCCTCCAATATACGTACGAAGTCCAATTTCTTTCCCACAAGCTAGCAGAACGAGAGGGTTCGGATTACTGGCACATAGTAAGCAAACATCACTAATAGAAAATATCTCTAAATATCATATTTAGACGAAATTCGCATCTAACGAGAACGGAATGCATACTGCAAAACGCAGAACCTAGGTCATTAACAGCCACGCGCCAGAAGTTCTGCACCTTCTAGAAGGTGGGGAAGGCACACAACAAGATGGAGCATAGAACATCGAACCAGTGCGAGTAGTGAGTGCTAATGGAGTAATTGATTATCTCATGAGTTTAT
Organism: Anopheles dirus; assembly: GCA_000349145.1. Taxonomy (NCBI): domain Eukaryota; kingdom Metazoa; phylum Arthropoda; class Insecta; order Diptera; family Culicidae; genus Anopheles; species Anopheles dirus. The sequence continues at coordinate 5,097,502 of KB673423.1, forward strand.
GGCTGAAGTAAACAAAATATATTTTCTAATCGAAAAAGAATAGTGCAGCTTCGAAGCTCGATGGAGAACCGAAGAAATACGCTCTGTATTTGCACTTATACTTTGCTACTTTCCATTCGACGCTCTATTGCGGCATTTGTGAAAGGCAACCATGTTTGTGGACGGTTTAAACTCATATTAGGATTGAAATTATATATCAGATTTTGTCAGTTTAACGTTTTCTTCTTACTCTGTACATTGCGTTTAGTTTGCAACTAGTTCTTTATATGTATTTTATTAGAATGATATGATCTTTTGATGATACTGTAAATGAATCAGCGTTCTTATGAGTGAAGTCTCCCGCAATTGAGACCTTCGATGGCAGTAGATCGCGTGCATGCAGTAGCAATATTTGATTTAGAAGGTCGTGCATAGTAATAAGCTTTTAAGTTCATTCCAACAGCCATACGAATGTGTGCATAGGAGTGCTCCGTCAAAGTTGTGGTGCGCAAAAGACATAGAAGAAATGTTCCTTTATTATAGCTACTATAATTTTGGTATTTCTTTAAAGTTTACAACAAATTATTATGTTAATATTCACCAAAATATACAGAGATCAATCAACACACACTAAAGTAATTAATTTATAAAATTATTGTTTGATTTTTTAGATAGCTCGAGAATATGAAAGAAAACTAAACAAACACAAAACGGCAATCAAGAAAAGAACCACAACCACAGCAGTTAGATATGAAGAGGGGAGATTCAACAACAAAACGGAATCGTTTACAGCATTCAACAGCAGATACATAGAATCGGAGGTAGAAAAGAATGTAAGAAAGAAACAAATAGACAAAGATATTGATAATAGAGTAAAAGTTGTAGTCAGCGAGAGAAATAGGGGGATACTGGCTTGGCTTTTTATGTTCGCGGTTCGCGCAGTAGTGTCTGAGCGATCTTTCGAAGCGGTTTTTTATTCTTTCGTTCGCTTTGTTTATGGATTTAATTTCCCCCATATGCAATACCTCTTCAATGCTCTGAAAGTACACGAAATTAAATTTGATGGAGCATCAAAAGCAATAGATTAGTTTCATAGTGTTCAGGCAGAGATAAGACAGTTGACAAGGAGAGTATGGCGCTACAGATGTTGCGTGAGAAGAAATGAACGAAAACGAATGAACTTCAACAAATCAGCTTGTGACGTTTTTGTGGTCTCATTTTGCATTCAATGGGTTCTTGTATTAGCGTCTGCTATACATGTTCACTGTTTTGTTCACAAACTAGTTCGGTTTACAGCTCGTTAATGTGTTTTTTGGTATAAAAATGGCCAGATGAGGATGATGGTGAGCTAATCGCTAAACTCACTCGGGTATGATAGTAACGAAACAAAACTTAAACAAATTGCGTAAAACGGAACCATTGTTAACGACAAAAAAGTAAGCAAATGAGTTAAAAATACACGGAGAAAACAGTTTGATCCATTCCCAGTGAGCACAAGAACATAGCATGAAACCATATAAAAAGCATATAATGAAAAAAGAAAAAGCTTTCAAAACATCTAAACCCAGTGACGAATGAACAAAAACACAAGGCCTGCCAAAAATGAGTATAACTTTTAAACCACATTGATAACAACTTAGTGTGACATAAAAGAATATGAAAAAAGAACAGTGAACATAGCCTTTAAGGAAAAAGGTGAACGAGATAGAAAACAAAACAAATACACCTGCACACGACGACCGAAAGAAAAGAAGAAAGAACATTGCGAGATAGAGACAGGATGAATCTGGCGTTGGGGGGTGAGTAACCAAAAACTACGAGAGTTGTCATTGTCTCGAAGGTAAAAAACAGAGTAAAGTGGGTCGAAAAAGCTGAATTCTCGACTCGATAGTGAAGTGTAAGTGGTTGTATTTTGCGATAAAAAATCGTTCGGTGAAACATTCTTGCATGAAAGAGACAGAGAGATAGAGAGATAAAGAGATAAGATCGAGAAAGAAGATTTTGCTCAATGTGAGATATATTTAAAAAAGTGAGTGTAGGAGCCAAAATTTATATCCGCAATAAAATTGAGCAAAAAGAAGGAAAAATTTACCACCGAATCGGCATGATGGAGAGTTTCTAAAGGTGAAATGGTGTGTATGTATATGTGTGTGTGTGTGTGTTTGTGTTTTCGTAGTGTAAAATTGAACACATCTAGTCGAGAGGTTTGATCGTTTGCTTCAGTGTGACGATTGGTCTAACTGGTTGGACTTACCTTCGCATCGTACCGCTTGTATTGATCTAGTCCAAGTCCTGAGTCCACGTGCGCGAATGAACGATCCGTGATTCGACGAATAAATACAAAAAGAAACGAATTAGTAACATTTCAAATGTTTCGTCCACCATACCATCATGCGTTAACATACATGTGCAGAGAAAGGACATGCTTTGAATGTGTGTGTTTTAATTATAAACAATTTCTGACAAAACTATTACAAAGCCATGTACCAATATCGTAGTGAGGAGAAAAGAAACATAAAATTGCGTGCGGAAAACATTATTAATCTTGGAGCAGAGCTTGCATAAAACTAAAAAAAACATCAATGTAAGCAACAGGATTAAAAAGTAAGAAAATGGCTACGCTACACAACGAGTAATTCCAAATACCCTCTGGTTGCTTCATTCCCGGTGTCATGCTAGTTAGGAAGTCTATCGGAGTCATGAACACCTCAACGCCATCGTGTATGGTGGCAAAGTATCTGAACACCTTGTCCGGCGTGCTGTACTGACGAATGCGATTCTCATATTCGATAATCTGGCGAGAAATTTTAGCGCAACAGTTGAACAGCGTTATCATTTAATCAGCGTGTGCGAGAAAGGAATTTTATGACAATTTTCATAGCATGACAAAGGATGATCAGTGACAAAAACAACACGTGAGGTGATCATGCAACAAAACATTATCGTTATGAGAAAAATGTTTCGAATCGAGTTAGTGGCGTATAAAATAGAGGTAGGAATAAAAAAAAACAATTAATAAACACAAACAGATCCTGTCCCGCTCTTGATTAGGATTGATCATTAGTTTGCATGTCAATGGAAACTTATCTCCTTAGCAATAGACAATTCACAATTCAAACATGTACTAGACTATTCGCTATCATTTTATCATTATACACTTACACAATTCCTATATGTTAGTTGACACGAGTGTTAATAAGCTATTTGCCCTTGCCGAACCAAGTCCGAACCAACTTCCCTAGACACTCTCTTTCTGTCTCTAGCTAAGACTACAGGTTAGTGTCCATCTTGGTTTACCAAATACACACAAAAAACGATGTTATACGAGCAAAACGAACGTTACGGAGAAGCGGATAAACGGTGCCAAACATTACCCTCCGGCTGTTTCATTCCCGGTGTGATGGCGCGCAGAAAGTCGTACGGTGTCATATAGACCGTGGACGTTTCACCGTGTATCAGCTTGATGGTGGAAAAATATCGAAAGACCTTGTCGGCCGTCGCGAACGTGCGCAGCCGGTTCTCATACTCGATGATCTTTCGTTCGTGACGATCGGACAAGTTGGCATTTAACAGCGGGCAGGGCAGGGAAATGTGTGCGCAATTGTGCAAGCAGTTGTGTGTACATCGAGAAACAGCGGGACAAATCGAACACGGTATCGCAGGTGTTCGTAACGGAAACGGAAACATTCGGCGATCGATATGCAGGAGAAGAAACGAAACATAAAATAACAATGACGATTAACTGTACAACGCATGAGGAGTGTTGTGCCCGCAAACACACCGGAGTAAAACCATAAAAAAGCAAACGAAATCATAGTTAAGCTAACATAATCGATGACATCTATTTTGAAGACTAGAAAGGATACTTTTGATCGTCATAAAAGTGAATCATTGCACTCTTGCTCTCCATCGTCTCACTGCATTACCTTGCGATCACGGAAACCGATCTTTTCCTTACGACTTTTCTTTTTGCCTTGTGCGTCCACCTCACCGTCCGGATCCTCTTCCTCCTCCTGGTCTAGCTGCTGCTGTGTGTCGCTGTTCTTCCCCATTTCGACGCCCGCATCCGCGTCCACCTTTGGCCAATCGAACGCTGCACCCAGTCTGCATTTTGGAAGCGAGAAGTGAACGGCGCCATTAAGGTCACGCTAAGATATGTGCATTTCCGCGGATTACTTACTTCTTCCAATCGACACACGAACCGACAATCATGGTGCAAAGGAAGATGTAAAACAGCTTCGTATAGCGTGGTTCCTTCTCTTCCTGATGGCCGAAGTTTTTGTAACCTCGCCGATTGGAATCCTGCCAACGGGAGGATACCAGCAGCGAAGAGTGCTCTCCGGTGGTTGCGATGGCCCCATGCCGCCGTGTTCCGGTGGTCAGTGTTGAAAGGAGTCTCAGGTGTACCGGATGCACTCCACATTTGCCGCTGGTCAGTGCTGGACAGGCAGCTTTGGTCGCACCGCTACGGTTCAGCACTCCGGAGATCTGCCGCAGCAAGGCCATATCCTGGCAGGTGCTGCTGCACTTGAGCAATACACGGCAGGATATCGAGCTGCTAATTGTATCACAGACACCCACACACGCGTTATAGCACAAATTAAACGAGTAGCACAGAACACCGAGAAACGTTTACCTTCACCACACTATCGGAGGGTCGTCGGAGGATGGCCAATCTCGATGTTCAATCGGAAAAATCCTGCACCAAACTTTTCCTATCCAATAATCAATTTTTTGCACGTTAAAAATAGAACAACACCGAAAACATACTGGATGACATTTGTGCGACTGACCAAGGTGCCTGCAAACAAAGATATCACGTTTTGTGTAGCGTAAACTCTTCCTAGTCTTTGGGTTTGGGTGTAGCTTCAGAATCCTGGATTTTTCTAAAAATAAATTATGCCATTCATTAGATAGAGAGGGTGTTGTGGAATATTCCCTACATGCTTCCTCGATGCTACTTACAACTGTAAACAATAGGCTCCGCTGCTCATTCCTGGCTATAGCAATCTTGGTCCAACAACAAACACACACACTTGCTCGCACGGCTACGAAGAACCTTCTCGTTTTTCTGACAGTCAGAAGCTGAAACCGGCAAAACGCGTAATTTTCCGCAGCAAAACAATTGTTTCACGTCCTCCATAGCAACGTACCCGCGAGCGACGCATTAAATCGACCGCGAGAAAAGCCTGTCGCTAAAGGGTAAGTGAAAACAAAAGAGCGATTCTTCCGGGCCACGCTTCTAACGGCCTAACCTCACGCAGGGCGTGTTACGCAGCAAAGAAAACAACACAACCATCATGGAGTGTCCGATCAATCCGGCCGAGCTGCAAAAGCTCAAGGTGTTCATTAACCTCTGCCAGATGACCCCGCAGCTGCTTAACCTGCCACAGTTGGAGTTTCTGAAGACGTTTATCGAAAGCCTCGGTGGAAAGGTGCCGGAAGGTCAGCCGGACCTTGCGGGCATGATGGGCGGTGCGGGTGCGGGAGCAGGAACAAAAACGGCGAGCGGCGGTGATGCAGCATCGGCGGAAGCTCCGAACAAGGACGCGGACGAACCGAAGGTGGTCGAATCAGACCCGGAATCGGATCTGGAGCTGGACAATGAGGGTTGCGTTGAGCCGGACACGGAACCGGACCAACCGATGGGCGACGCATCGAAGGAACCGACGGAGGAGGAGTTCGATCAGGCGAACGATTTGCGGTCGCAGGCGGCGTCGGCGTACGGCGAGCAAAAGTACGACGAGGCGGTCAAAGTGTTCACGGACGCGATTCAGCTCAACCCGAAGAGTGCGCTCTACTACGCGAAGCGTGGTCAGGCCTACCTGAAGCTGCAAAAACCGAACGCCTGCATCCGGGACTGTAACCGCGCGCTCGAAATTAACCCGGACTCGGCAACGGCATACAAATTCCGTGGCCGCGCCAATCGCCTGCTCGGACACTGGGAGGAAGCCGCCAAGGACCTCCGGCAAGCGTGCAAACTCGACTTCGACGAAGAAGCGGACGAGTGGCTGAAGGAGGTAACACCGAACGCGAAAAAAATCGAACAACACAAGCAGAAGCAGGAACGCAAGCGTCAGGAGCGTGAGTTCCGCGATCGGCAGGAACGCGTGCGTAAGGCACACGAAGCGAACCGGAGGGCGGCCGAAGAAGGAATGCAGGGCGGTGGTGCGAGTGCGGGTGCTGGTGCCGGTGCGGGCGGCATGTTCGGTGGAGAAGGAGCCGAGGACATTCTGAAAGCTTTCTCCGATCCGGAAGTGTCGGCGGCTATGTCGGACATCTTCTCTAACCCGGCCAACATGACCAAGTACCAGAACAACCCGAAGATCATGTCGATCCTGATGAAGCTCTACTCAAAGGGTGGTGGTTTTCCGGGCGCTGGTGGCTTCCCTGGATTCGGAGGAGCTCCGGGTGGGTTCCCTGGCTTCCCAGGCGGTGCTGGTGGTTTCCCTGGGTTCCCTGGCGGACCCGATGCTGGTGCCGGAGCGGGTGCTGGTGCCGGAGCGAGTGCCGGTGCCGGAGCGGGTGCTGGTGCCGGAGCTGGAGCGGGTGCAGCAAGCGGTGGTGGAGCTCGTGTTGATGATCTGGATTAGGCGATCCAAAAGCCAGTTGCATTTTTCTCAGTTTTCTCTTTTACCAAACGCCACGTGCCGTAGGATTATATTCTTTCCAGTTTTTGCTCTTGAAATGCGCTCCATGGGGAGAACTGCTACTTCCTAAGCATTTAAATAACGGTAATTACACTGAAAACACACAAACACAGACTATAACACCAGAGAGTAGTGTTTTCATCGGGACCCAATTCTCGATGAAACCCAATACGTAACCAAGCAATTTGAAAAAAGCACGGTACATAATAAGAGCATGCAAGCAAGCTGCAAAAATATTAAGAGAAGCGGACAAAATCATCTCGCCATTAATAACGCAAGTTTTAGAAGAGTAAACCATTATACTATAATGCCACATTTCCGGTTGGGTTAATGTCTGGGGGAAGCGTTCTCCTGGATGGTACTTGAGTATAAAATAAACTTAATCAAAATATGGATTCTGATATTCCTCATTCATCTGACATCCGAAATTTACTGAACGATCATGGCTGCCTTAGATTAAAGCACAGCCTCCTTGACAAGTACATACAAGACAAAAGCAGATGGCTTCCGTCTGGCACATGAGCGTTCGTTAATGCACTTATTCGCAAACCGTAGGAGACTGAATCCGATTGCATCATATTGATACGTCATAGATAAGAGGTGATACAACAAAAGATCCTCTGAAACTACTTTTAATGGCGCTTAGTTTTGGAGAAACATGACATTCCATCTTCTTTGTTCATGTGGACGGTCAGAAAACATCTTCAAGGACGTCAGATTTAGGCAGGATCCATGTACAGTAATGGGTTTATGTATCGTTGCGAATCGAAGCATGACCAGCCATCTAGCATCCTGGCTTTTTTTTATTGCACAGCGTATCCCCTTAATTCCCTATTTATTTTCCAGATGTCAGAATAACTTCATATACCATCAAGTAGTTCTAGGCCTGCCATTTCTGGATTTCATTGATTTAATTATATTATAAGAAGTCTAATAGAACTAAAAGTCCGCTACTGATCGAATATGTATGTCGGCTGCGGATTCATCAGGCTCGGATTGAGCACTGTCGATGCGGGCATACTGTAGCACATATCGTATCCACCGAGCTCGTAGTGCGTCTGCTGCGTGCTCGGTAAGGCCGTCGAGTGGTATGGTGGAAGGTACTCGGTGGAGTAAAGATTCGCCCCAGCCATCTGCTGATTGACCGCCATCGATTGGTGATGGATGATCGGTGGTGGTGGTGGTGGTGGAGGTGGTTGCGTGTGCTGATGATGATGATGATGATGCGGATGGTGATGCTGCTGCTGGTGATGGTGATGCCGATGATAGGGATGATGCTGCTGGGGCGGTGGCGCCAGATGCGAGTGATGTAGATGGTGATGCTGGTGTGCCACGTGGCTAAAGTGTTGTGATGCCGGTTGTGGAGGTTGAGGTACGAAGGTTTGCGCGTACGGCATCCCCCCGTATGAAAACGGCTGACTATCCATCAGCGAGGTGGCAACTGAAAGCTCCGAGCTGGCCGCACTTTCGAGCGAACGATTTTCGTCCACCTCGATGGAAAGTTCCTCCGGTTCGCTTTCGCGATTGATTGCTGCGGGCGGAACGACAGGTGGAGGCTCCGGACTCGGTTCCTTTGGTCGGTGCTGCTGCCGGATGTGTCGTGTCAGGGCAGACGATTGGTTAAACTTTGAGTCACACTCACTGCACTGGTAAGGCTTCTCGCCGGTATGCACTCGCCGGTGTGCGATCAGGTTGGAGCTGTTGGAAAATTGCTTACCACACTCTTGACACCGGTATCGCTTCAGCCCCACGTGCACCGTGTTCATGTGCGTGTTCAGGTACGATTGCTTCACGAACGCTTTACTGCACAACCGACAGGTGTAGTTTTTCTCCTCACTGTGGGTTTTGCTGTGGTTCACCAACTCCCGGGATGTTCGGAACGCACGATCACAAACCTGGCAAGGGTAATTCCGTTCGTCAGTGTGGATTTTAAGGTGCGCGTGAAGGTTGCTGGACGTGCGGAACTGTTTGCTGCACACTTCACACTGAAACCGCCGTTCGTTGCTATGTATCCTGAGATGCAGCCGTAGGTTGCTAGATCGGTTGAACCGTCGCTGACATATTTGACACTCCAAAAGGGAAGATTCTGCTCCATTTTTCAGCCGCTGCTGTTGCTGGTTTGTCTCGTTCTGTAGCGTTCCTCTCTTCCGACCGAAAAGAGATTGCTTGCGATCGGACCGTTTCGTGCGTATTATTTTCACCTTCGTACTCTCGAGCCACAGCTTCTCCTTATGCTTCACAAGCAGCTCGTCGAGCTGTGATTTTCGTTTGATCTGTTTCGCCTTCACTTTGGGGGTTTTCACTGTGGTAGTTGAGCCTTTTGGCGTTTCTTTGGTAGCTTCCTCGAGGATGCTGCCCAGTGTTTGTGGCGTAATGGCGGCAGGAGGTTCCTCTTCGGGGCCAAATATTTCCGACATTGCAGCGTAAATATCGTCCTCCTTGCTGGCATCTGTCCGGTCGTTTATTGATAGCAACCTTCGGAAAAGGGTAGATGGAAACGTTTCATGAGCAACCACATATTGGAACAGGCCCACTGAAGAACTTACAACTCGTTTTTGTTATTACTGGTAGGAATGTTTAGAAATTCTCGCAACTTCTGATCGGACGATTCGCATCGGTTTCGAAACTCGAATGCCATTTCCAGCTTGTAGTAACAGTCGTTGCATATTGCCGGTGGAAAACCATCCTTTTCGTAAATCTGAAAGAAACCAAAAACGCAACGATTGGAGAGCATCAATCGGAGTGTGTTTTAAAGCTCCACGACCAGTTATCTGACTGTACCTCTATCGTTGCACATCGGGTAATCATTTCAAGTGGACTAACGGGGAGATTTATAGTGAACAGATCGATGAACGATCCATCCTGCAACTCCTGAAGGCATAGGCGGCATATTTTTTGCACATCGAAAGAGAAATCGTCCTTTTGCATCGTTTTTAAAAAGAGAACTGGTGTTGATAAACACCAGTGGATTCACTGGGCTGAATGATATTTCTGGGTATGCAAAGCGGGACACCTCACTTGGTTACATTCCTATTTGAATTTGTTTCACCATTTTCACTTATTCGCCCTGATTTCTAAATGCAACCGCCAATAGAACGTTTTTTTATAAAAAGATTCTGGTTTCGTTTGTTTACAATTACTTGATCAAGCTTTTGTTTTGTTTGCACTCGTCGGATTTTGACAGCTAGACCAGCTTCAAGGTTTATATATAACAAGATACTGCATGGGAAGTTACGTTCTCTGGTGGTCGAGCTTAGAAACTAATGAGCTTGGGTTATGAATGATTTCAAAGCATTTAAAAAGATGTAAAATTTCTTGAAATATTTCGGTGCGAAGGTTTCGCGCATATATTCGCAAACTAGTTTCACCAACCGTCAAAATTAATATGCCGACGATTGAACCACGTGTTCTGATCACTCATTGTGATGCACTCAGTATTTCATATTTCAATATCTCAGCACCCAAACTAGCAGCACACAGTTCTTGGCAAACTTCTAACCCAAATGATAAGACATGTTACTTATCGCTCATCTTATCTCGCTCGAAACTGCCCACCTGCTAAACAAAATCAGATGTTTTGCTATTTACGTACATCATCAAACGTGCGGCCATTTCGCGTCGATTCGAAACTAATCCCATACTTTAATCATTCCCGGCCAATTGAAGAACCAGTAGTCCAGCCGTTTGATTTACTTATCTCGTGCTTATCTTGTAATCACGCCGTACCGTTTTGGAAGCAACTTTCCAAAAATTCCCATAATCTCTGCGTCCTTCTGCTGATAACGGCTGGTGGAGCGCGACTGTGACGTCGTCCAACGGTTGGGTTTTCACCAGATAGATTTTGGATGCCGGGAGTCCGATAAGTTTCGGAGCAGTCTGGCCAGCGGCGACCGGCGGGGAGTTATAAAAGCGTTACGCGAACCGAGATCGATCTGTAGTTGCTGTTGCTGTTCCCCCAAAATGAAGTCGGTTGTTGCTCTGCTGTGTCTGGTGGCGCTCGCTGCCGCTGCACCTCGTAAGTACCGGCGCTCTGTCGCTTCCGTTTGGTGGTCGGTGTGTCTAATAAAGCGCGTTCCGTTCCCTGCCGTTCCGAAGGTGCGGTGCAGACCAAGTATGGTTTCCCGAGTGGACGCATCGTCGGCGGTATCGATGCCCTGCCGGGTGAGTTCCCAGCGATCGTCTCGATCCAGCGTGTGATCCTGGTCATCTCTACCCACGTGTGCGGTGGCAGCATCCTGAGCAACTTCTGGGTGCTGACCGCGGCTCACTGCATCACGGAGAACCCGGCCACGGCCACCTTCCAGATCTGGGCCGGCACTCACGACACGTCGGTGGATGAGCCGACGCGTCAGGTCATCGGCGTTGCCAGCAGCACCGTCCATCCGGACTACATCGGTGGCGTCAACCCGACCGACATCGCCGTCATGCGTCTGGTCGCGCCGCTGACGTACACCGCGCGCGTCCAGCCGACCGTCCTGCCGGTGCCCAACAGCACCCCGACCGGCTCAGTGACCCTGGCCGGCTGGGGCTCGACCGGTGGCGCCCTGCCGATCCTGCCGTCCATCCTGCAGAAGGTTGCGAAGCCACTGATCACGTACGAAGAGTGCGAAAGAGCCGCCGGCCCCGACTCGCCGCTCGGACCGACCAACATCTGCACTGGCCCGCTGACCGGCGGTGTGTCCGCCTGCTCCGGTGACTCCGGTGGCCCGCTGTTCTCCATCCAGGGAGGCCAGCAGGTGCAGGTCGGTATCGTGTCGTGGGGCTGGATCCCGTGCGGTACGATCGGATTCCCGTCGGTCTATGTCGGTGTGTCGCACTACATCGACTGGATCAACCAGAACACCAACTAAGTCGGCCCGCTGCGCCAGCGTAGCACAATAAACTAAGCGATAGCAATAAAACACACTCAAACACATGCCGCGATCATTCCACTAACCTAACAAGCAAACGATTCTACGAATGTTGTATTTGATAACGGGGTTTGGAAGCATTGGAAAAAAGAGGTTAGAAACTTATAAATAATGAGATATTGCCCACGGAACGGTGTCAGTTTGCGGCACCGACAACGACGACGACGCAGTGAAACGATGAAGTTCAATTTCTGCTACGCAATACTTCTGCTGCTTATCGGCGCGCTTACGGTCACCCGGGCCAACCCTGCGGGAAGAAGAAGCCGAAGACAGACCATGGAGCAGATGAAACCGTGGATGGAGTGGGGCATGAAGTACGGCGGGATAAGTAAGTATCGCAAACGCTTGTCACTGGCGGTAACCTAACACGGACCATTCGCGACTCCAGTGGGAACGACGGTGGTCATACCGGCGGCACAGGAAGCGGCCAGTATCGCATCCGCCGGACGGGAAGGTGGCGGCGAAGAGGGACAAAGTAGGCGCTGATGTCCCAAGATCTGAGCTTTATTATTGTTACCCGAAATGAGACGAACGGAAATAAAAACCACGCTTCCTCCCCCTAAATCTGCGAGTTGAGATTGATCCACTCGATGAAGGCCGAAACGCGCGTCGTGATCGTCGGGATGCCCGGCTGTCCACAGGGTGACACCTGCCACGAGATGATGCCCACGATCGTGTCCAGCCCGTTGATCTGCTGAATGGCGGCCCCACCCGCGTCACCGGAGCACGCGCCGATACCGCCGGTGGCCGGTCCGAGACACACGTTGCGCTCCGTCACCGGTCCGCTACCGACCGAGCCACCCATCATGACCTGACACTGCTCGTTCGGCACGATGCCCACCTGGAACATCTGCAGCTGGTCCGGCATGCTCGGCAGCAGCCCGTTCGTGGTCGAACCCCAGCCGGCGAACTTGACGATCCCGTCCGGGATCGCGTCGACCGTGGGCAGCAGGATCGGCGTGATGTACTGGGTGTACCCGAACGGGGACGCGAGCCGTGCGATCGCAATATCGAACGGGCTGACCGTGCCGTCGTACTGCGGGTGCATCGTGAACCGCAGCACGTTGATCGTCTGCTCGGTGGGCTCGAAGCTGTTCAGCAGCACCTTGCCGGCCTGCACCCGGTAGCGGCTGTTTTGGTTGGTGAAGAAGCACTCGGCGGCGGTGAGCACGTGGAACTGGTTCAGCACCGAGCCACCGCAGACATGGCTGGCGAGGACGAGCACCAACCGCTGGATCGATACCATCGCCGGGAACTCACCGGGAAACGCACGGACACCGCCCATGATGCGCTGCTGCGCTCGCTTGTCGCCATCGTTGGTCGCTTCCGACGAAAAAGAGAGTTCGTTGTACACAAATGTCTTCAGTGCGAGAGAGTTGACCAAACTATTCACCTGCAGTGCAGCTCAAGCAGGCCACGAGCAGAAGAGCTGCTATCCTCATCAAGTACGCCATGGTTTGTTTCTCGAAACGGACTGATAGGATCTGCCCACTCGCTGTCCGATGATATAGATGTCGGTGCTTCGGGTGTATCTTATCACCGATGCGCTAATGAGCGCCCAATGCAGCACAATTGACGGAAGAAGATCGTCCGGTGCTGCTGCGATAAGATTATCCAGTGATTAATCGAGCAACCATGGTTTTACATGGGCAGATATAGAGAGGTGTCTGAATGTTTACGAACGCCGGATTGATTTTTAATTCAACACGTGTCCGTCGTGCAGCGGAATGAAACGCGTTAGTCATGAAACGCTTTCGCACTTGCACTAACGATTTGTACTAAAACGCTTTGTTGTTGTGTTTTTAGTACAAGCTTGAGTAGGTAGGTGGTTTGGTTATTACTAGCATTTTCTTTTCCCCTCCTAGCCACAACAAACTTTACATAACTTCACCATGTTGTCTGTTTCGATCTTCCAAGTTCTAAAAGAAGAGGCGAGTGCAAGCGTTTAAATAAAATAGGTTAAATAAAGCGACAATAAAGTGGTAGACGGTTTGCTGGCATTCATTTGGGTTGATTTAGCAATTTAATCGCTATTTCCAAAAGGATAGTTGTTGGATTTGTCATTCCGATTGCATACTTTTTGGCGTCTGATTGTGCGAAAAGGTGCGAAAAGGTTTGTTTTTGTTGCTTATGCTTTCTTGGTTAAGGAGTAATCGAGCCAGAAGGCAGTGCATGCATGAAGTTAGGACGATAGCACATCCATGTTTCATTGCGAGCTTCAACAAGATGCTTTGCGCCGTTAATTAAACAGCCCATTACTCAATCCGCATGCTTTCATACGTTCCCCAAACATACTTCCAGTGTGCTCTACAATGAGCTACAGTATTTATTTGTGTGCTGTGTGTATGCCTTAACGCCACTCTCCGCCCTACAAGGCCGAGTTCGCCTGGATCCAGTCGGCAAAGGCCGACACACGCGTATAGATCGACGGCGTGTTAATTCCACCGCAGGGCAGTACGTTCCACGTAATGATGCCGACCTGCAGGAAGACATCGCCGGCGAGGTGCTGCACGGCCCCACCGCCCGCGTCACCGGTACAGGTCGAAATGCCTCCGCTCAGCGGGCCGGTACAGATGTTCCGCTCGTCGAACGGCCCACCCGGCCCACCGAGCACACTGAGACACTCGTTCCAGGGCACGAGGGGCACGTTGATCTTTTGCAGCACGTTCGAGAAGTTGTTCCCCGGCAGGATGCTCGTGCTGGACGAACCCCAACCGCCGACGCGCACCAGCCCGGTCGGCAGCTCGTCGAAGGCGGGCAGCGTTACCGGCCGGATGAGCTCGGTGAAGAAGAACGCGGACGAGGTACGGATCTGGAAGGAACGGGTTCGGAAATGTAAAGCCCGCACAACGAAACGCCACCGTCTGGGAACGTACCACAGCCACATCGAACGAGCTCGTGCCACCGGGGTAGCCCGGGTGCATGCGGATCCAGAACACACCGAGCACTTGCTGCGTGTCGGCCGCCCGGTCGATGCGTAGATTCCCGGCCACAATCTCGAACCGCGACGTCGAGTCCGTCCAGAAGCAGGAGGCAGCGGTCAGCACGTGCAGCTGGTTGAGGATGGTACCGCCGCACACGTGCGTCCTGGACGTCAGGAACGCCCGCTGGATGGACACCTGGTACGGAAGTTCGCCCTCGAACGCGTCCGTCCCACCGAAGATTCTACGATCTACATTTTGCGTGGAGTTACTGACAGTTTTTCTGACGACATTCGGGACACGTCTCCGCCGAACCGAAAGATCTTACCGGGAGCAGCTCCGACGCCAAGGACGAGTGCAAACGCCCACACGACCACCGTATTCGACTTCATATCTGCAATTAAGGCCACACTTGCACCTGGGTGCACTTCGGCTAAACCACTATCTAATCTAGGCGAATGGCGCTGACGCTTTCCTACACCGACTATACTCCTAATTGACGCCGATAACGTCAAGAATCCAGTCGAGATGCGACGCAACACGCACGCTCACCGATAGGCTGGACGCGTTGCATGGGGCCACCGTCCAGGAGGAGACCGCCAGCAGGTTGTACGGTTGCAGGTCGGTCGCCAACATCACCGGCGCTCCGGAATCGCACCAGTCGAACGGTTCTGGCACCGCGCCGTTATCGGTACAGATGCTTGCGTCCGTCAGATAGGCGGCCAGGTTGGGGCCGAGCCGCAGGTGGCACTCGCAGGATGATAGCATCGTTGCCTCGACGAGCTGGCGGGAATGATTGCTTATCGGTCAGAAGACGGTTTGTGGTTGATGGCACAACAAAAGGATGCTTTTGGGAGTATGTTGTTCAAACAAACTAGAGATGTATGTGAAAATGTACGTTCAAAAATCGCAAAAACGCGCGAGGAAGAAAAAAGTTCCAATACCGCACAATAGGTGGCGCCACTGAAGAAAGGTTGAAATCTTCCAGCGATACGTATTAGCCATGGTTGCCAAGGTTTTCGCGAAGTTGTGATGTGATTGGTGAAGCTAGTCTTTGAAAAACAGTTTTACATAACTACCCGTTAATATCAAAATCAGAGGCCTGTCCAAGTTTTCATACGAAGCTATCTTGTACGTGTTTCCAAACTTAACAAGTAATCGATCAGCATTGAACCATCTTCCTAGCAGGGTATTTCTAAGTATATTACTCCGTAATAAACTTTTTGCATAGCTTTCCATTCGCCCACATCCAAACAGCGTCATTCTTGCTCCTCCTCTACCCGACTTCTTCACCCAACCTTTTGTTCCATCCAACCCTAAACGTTTGCTTACATTTTTAACGAACTCGCCCCCACAAGGTCAATAAGAAATCATCAGGAAATGCGCTTCACCGATCACCGTACCTGCAGCGATGGATTCCACCACGTTGAACCACCATCAGCCGGACGCTCAAAGCCCGCCGTGGTTACTTTTGCTTCCGGAAGTTGCGGACCGCCGTACAGTGGAATGGGCTGCACGGTGCTCGTAAAGTTGAGCTGTTTTCTCGTCCGAAGCTTGCAGTGTAAGGCGAAAAAGTCCTTTCGTTACTGAAGAAAAGGAAAAGCACCATCTACCCTCTACCTACCAGCGCCAGATCGTTTGCCAGCGGGTTCCCAGCGCCCGAGTTCGGATGCGGTACAATCTCCACCACTGTGCGGTACATGCGGACGCCGCACACGATTGAGAGCGTATCGAACGGGCCAAGGCCGGTCGTGCAGTGGCCGGAAGTTAACAGCCAGTTCGGATTCAATATGGTCGCAGCACAGCGACGAACGACAGCAGCAGCCTGCAGGCGCACGGAGCAGATGTAAGGCAATTCCGAGCGTGATACTTTGACCGGGTGAGAAAAGGCAGCAACGCGAAGAAACGAGTCTGGATTACAAACAACGCCGGAACGAAAACAAGCACCGGGCGCCTAAAAGCTCGTTAGCTTACCCGGTGAGCCGGCGCTGACCAGAAGCAAGAATTGTAACACTGAGCACACCAGAGTCCAGCGGGTTCGTGGCATGTTTATTCATTTGCATACCGTACCGTACTGGGAGGAGAATGCCTCCCTATTCCAACTCGCAACACAAACACACGCGGCGCAAGCGGAAAGTGAGGTTAGAAATGGATGACGTTTCGCAAATTGGTTTGCTTTGTTGAGGCCCACAGCTCCACCGGTACGGAGCTAATGGTCCTCATCAGCATCCGGACGCAACTGCGGTGGCGTGCTGCTAATAAGCCGATCTTTAACTACACATTATAGTGCCGGGGTCTCGATTCCTCACTGCTGATGCTCGGTTTACTCTCGTTCGAGGAACTATCGCCGATTGCACGCTGAAAAGAAGCGACACAGGGGCACCCGATTAGCCCAACGAGCGTGACCAGCTGTTCGGAACCTACCTGGAGCATATCTCGCAACGAGTTCTGGCTGTACGGTTGGGGCGTCGGTTGTAAATCGTCGGTAGGGATCGAATCCGCAAAGAGCACTATTCTAGGAGCACCGGCTAGCAGCGCGGGATTGATAGGGCGTTCGGTGGGGTGAACTCAAATTCCAACAAGTCTTTTCTAACACACTGCTTAACTTACCTACGGTGTTGAGCTGCACGCAAAGCAGCACGGCCACCAGCACAAACAGTGAGCTCTTCCAGCTGAGCATGGTTGGATGGATGCGACTTGATTCGACGAGAACTTTCAATAAACTGATGCACCCTCCGGAATCAGCTTCCGAGGGTGTGTGCGCGAAACCATCTGTAGCGATAACTTTCACTCGAAACGCAAATGGATGAGTTCACTGTCGAAAGGTTATCACGATTGGCACGCTAGGCTCACCGTGCCCTTCCGCCTCTGGGCTGTGCGCCAAGATTGCACCAAAATAGAACTAAATTAGAACGAAATGGGTCGTTTCTTTCCTTTGTGTTGACGTCATAACATCCAGACAGACACAGGGAGCACTTCGTAGGAAAGAGCGAAGCAAGGGATGAGTTTTTATTATCACCAAAGCCTACTAAGTCTCCACAAAGCGGTGGATGGGTTGAAAATGTTTCATGCTTTAAAAAAATAAACCTAAACATTATGGCAGTGTTGGGTTCCACGCAAACACGAGCGCTTTTGAGTATCGTTTGAATTTCGATTCGTTGGGATAGGTCTCCTCACATCCAAATGGCAGTACGCCCGTTGGCGTTTGGAACATGCAGCTCTTCAGGCTTTCTTGGGCTGCACCTTGGCCTTGGCGGCCGCCGCCGCCTTGCTGATCTTGTTCATCTGCTTCAGCAGCTCCTTGATCGCTTCCTTCGCTTCCCGCTCGTTCGAGAAGGATTCGTTCGAGTGCGAGTTGCTCTCGCTGCTGAGCGAGTCAACGCGCGGTCTGGAGGTGATGTCGTTCCGAAGCTCCTCGTCGCTGCTGGACTCGGACGAGAAGCGGACGGGGCGGTTCAGTTCCTGTCGGGAGATGTACCTCCGTTAGCTAGTTCTGCGTACGCGGCCACACCCCGCCGTGCCTACCTGAATCAGCTTCCCTCTGGAGCTGCGGCCGGAGCTCTCCTGCAAAGCGGCAGCCAGCTCGGGACTGATCTGTTTGCTGGGGTACTGTACGTAGACCGGCACGTAGCCTCCCTTCTTCGGGTAGCCCTTGTACTTATCCGGCCGTGATTCTGTGTGGTTTCGAGAGGATTGAAATGAATTATTCACACTGCGCTGTATTGAAGCTCCGAAATCTGCTCATAGTTCAAAAGGGGAAGAAACAAATAGAAACACCATTTCGTTCAGTTAGCTCGCGCGTCAACCTTTATTGGCCTACTAGATCGTTTGCGGACTCTATTAGTATTTTGCGTTTAAAAAAATCTCTTTTGCATATAAAGAAATAAATAACATTGGACGTGTCTGTGTGTGTGTGTGTGAATGAGTCTGTCTGCATCAGTGTGCGTGTGTGCATCATTTGCACAGGAGGTAACTGTGCCGGTTAGTTTCTATTGGGCCCACTGTTGGGCCCATTCCTCGTTCCTCGTGCCCCATCCTTCTGTCCCGCCTATCGGTCAATGGACCGGCTTGGGTTCGTGAGCTGCTGCCGCCGGCTTCTTGGCCGAACCCGCCAGTAGAACCTTGTGCTCATCCGACGCCGAATGGGAGTGTGAGTCGATCAGGCTGGACGAGTGTGCGACGCCCTGATCGGCTTGCAGTGCCTGCCACGTGAAACGAAGGGGTCATCGGGGTCAGCGCGATGCGTCAATCAATCAAAGCCGCGTTTCGGCCATTTGGGACTTACCTGCGCGAGTTCCGCACGGCTGACGCGACTTACGGGCTCGCGGAAGGCGGCCGCCAGCTCCGGATTGATGTCCGCCAGGGGTTGATCGCCGAGCCGGATGTACACCGGGACGTAACCTTCGCGTGGCTCCAGCACCTGGTAGCGCGGGGCGGCGTCTGGGAGCGAGAGGGAGTATTTGTATGCCGCACGAGGTGCTTGGTGTGGTGGCTTCCAACACAAAAATGGGGGACCGATGCCAGGTGATCTACGCTACTCGCAGGTGGTGGTGATCTGTACAGGGTTTAGTGGTCTAGTGCGGTGTGTTAGTGGAGGTGGCAGGTGTCGTTTGATCAGTGTTTGTGTGCGTGTGTTGTTATGAGAATTACGGAGGCTGACAGTTTGGAACTAGGTTTTTTTCAGGCGAATTCTAGCTTCGTTCACAATAACTGATCAGAACTGTCTTCTGGTGAGATTAGAATCATTCATAAAATGTACATTATTTTCAAAGCGGAAACAGCCTTCAATTTCTACTAATGGGGGATTTAGGTGTACAAACATAGTCAAAAATCAAATATGCCTTGAAGGTCAAAACCTTGTTGGGAATCATCATTTGATCATATTTGTAAGATAATCTAGGAATCTCAATCTAACTACAAAAACAGCTTGAAGGCTCCTATTCTGTCGGTCACTGTGCGTGTGCAAATCAGAGGTGTTCGGTGCGTTGGCTCAGACGAAGTTCACCGAGTCATCCCGGCAGAACTGATCGATCGTTGATGGATTTGATGGATGTGAGACTCCCCAGCGCAGGCTGAAAAACACCTGATCACGCTGCCCGGTGTGCCGCGCGGAGCAGCAGAGACTGGCCGCAGCTTCTCGCACAGGAATGTTCCAGCCGAACGCGAAATCCGAAACGGAATCGGGCGGGAGTTTTATTTGCACTAATGACGGTAATGACGAGCACGGCGGGCTAATGATGATGAGGAACATGATTTCATAAACGTTAATGTTGCATCGGCCGCTGACGGGACACGGCGGCACTTTCGGACACTGCGGTCCGGCTGGATGATGTGGACGTTTAGTCGAGCGAAGAATGGCGACGACGACGACTCGACACTGAACGCGGCATGGCGTAAATTGGAAAACTCTTTCGCTGCGGAGGTAAAGCTTTTACTGCTACGGTCGTAAAAGAATGTTCTGCTTCTTCTCCTTCCGTACGCGTTACTTCTTCTTTCATTCCAGCGGGCCCTCGGTAACGGTGGTTAAATTGTTGCAATTCTATTTAGCGGGTCTCAATTTAATAACCATTGCGCGGATCACTCAATTGACGCTAAATGCTTGCGCCGATCTTTCGACCGCGGTGGCACCGTTAGGCACGGGGTAAGTGTTGTTGTTTGTTGTTCTGGTGCTGTTATTGTTGTTCATGTCGTAGTTTCGATTGCCTTCACTGGAGACCTGGCCGAACTGCTGGCGGCGGTCGCGAGGTAGTCACGAGTTTCGTGCCACTATGGTGGAGCAGAATTCAATATCCGCACTGGTACCACCGGCAGGGTTTATTGTTAAAAGCGCATTCCACAGTGGACCTTGCCCGTGTAAATAATGAGTCATAGAAATCTCTGAGTCAACGATATTCTTGGTTTGGAATACGGTGGAGTTGTCTTGAGCTAATGGTTTTCAAAAATACAATTTCAAGTATATTGGTGATCATACTCCAACTAACCAACATTTCTCGGAACGTGCACCCATTGTACATTATTTCAACGATCGTTCAGTAGTACGACTGATAACCCAGTATCACGCTTTTATTATTCACACTCCGGAACGTGTTTGCAAAACATTATTAGGTTATGATAAGCTGTCACACACGCACATTATCTATTCCGTTTCCTAGGTACGGAACGGATTGCTGCCACAATCAATCAATTCGCTTGCCTGCATGGAAACGCGATCGCTGCGCAGAACCACTACGCCCTGCGCGCGTGGCCTTCAAGGGTGGAGTCAACCGAACGGGGAACCCGTTTCGCTAACTCTAGGGAGCAGGGGCTAGAACATTCTACCTACAACGCCCGATCGAGTTTCCCTCCCCCGAACCGGGCAGCGCGCGGTGATAAAGGGAAACTAAAAATACTACGGAACCGGTAACCAGTTTCAGCTGCTACTGCTGCTGCTGCTGCGCAAAATGCAACGTGAACCATTTGCATTAGACGCAACCGGTTGTGCATGTGGGAGGAGTGACATTGACCAAACGATATGTGTGCGCATACGCATCGGTATGTAAGGGAAAAATTCCACTTCCGACTGGTGTGCAGGTGTGCAGTCGAGCCAGTGCCGGGTGAAGCCAGGGGGTTTGACAAAACAATTTATGCACTTTTGTGTAGTCGCGGGCTTTTTCTGTTGTCTCCGCCAGCCCCGATGCGCAGATGCACACCAGCCCGGACAATAAAAATTGCCTCCTTCCTCCCTCTCGCGAGCTAATGGGCTGGAAATAAAACCGGAACGGGTGTGGGATGGGCGAGCGGGCGGTTTTAATCGACACCGCGGTCACCGCGGGAACCGGTTTCGGCTCGATTCTTTTTCGTGCCCGCAGTGCTCCGGTTGATCGAATTAACGTAGTGGTGGTGGTGCTGGTCACAAGTTTGTCCCGAGGGCTCGCCGGTTCGATCCGGAACTACCTTGCGTATTTTATTCTGCCCGCAGGCTTTAATGCAAGAAAGAAACTCAGTACTTCATTTTCATTTTTTAGCAAACATTTCGCATTTAGAACAAATCCGTTCGTTTTGGCGTGGTTTGAAGGAACTAATGGGAGCTCCAAAATTTTTGTTCCTATATTGGTAACCAAAATCTCTTTTTTCCTTAAGAAATTCTTGAAAAAAAACATATTCAGCACTTGAAGAGTTCAGTTCTGCACGGTCTGATATGAGGGTATGAGTATTATGCTGAAATAACGTCATTAATATACTCTAGACGACATTTATGATGATTAGAATATAAGTGTTCAATGTTCGATAGCTATCAGTACTTCAAGAAATTGAAAATTTGGTTTCAGCAATTGTAATAAAATGGATTTCGAAACAATAACTTCACGCTAAGCTTTTCGAAAACGCAGCTTAAACATAAATTGCGCAAGAAATCTGTATTGGAACAAACGTTATGCATATAAAACTTCTAAAATAGACAATGCGCCCTTTTCTTGAATATTTAAAAGACCACTTTGGCCACTCGAATCGCACTGCCGTTAACACATACCACCGGGCATCTTGTTATCATGGCGCTGGCTCACTCCCTGGCTCACTGGCGATTGTCTATTCGGGATAATGTAATTGCCCTCCTAAGTGATATGCCAGGCGGTCGAATTAGAGTGAAAATTTATCGCCATTTTCTGCCCATTAGCTTGCCATTTGGTCGTAAAGCTATCAGTACCGAGAGAGCTTTCCTTGGGCAGTGTTGTACAGTCGAGACACCAAAAGTACCACAAGTTTGAGTGAGACTTCAGCGATGCATCGAGTGTAGCATCTTCAACCAGGAAGCGAGTCCATCCCGATGGCGCTAAGCCATTGACCGGTTGACTCGTTCTCGTTCCCATCTCTGGGCGAACAAAAATGAAAGGAAAACAAGAAGCCAACAGCAGCAGCAGCAGCAGCAGCATCAGCCGTTGTTGCTAATTATTCCGCACAGTTCTTACCACGTTTTTATCTCTTCCTTCTCGCTCTTTCTCTCCCATTCGTACGGCGCGAATCGTTTCCCGTGGCCAATGTTTTAGGCAGAGTTTATTTTATTCGCAACCATTTTTATTGAGTTTTCCGCTCGGGATGCTGCGCACGGCGAAAGGAGTTGCGAACAATGAAATAAAAGTAAACGTGCCGAGCCGAGCAAAAACCTGGCTGCAGCGGTTCCTGTGACCATGGCAACCGGCGAAGCTTACGCGCGATGGGAGTGCTCTTCGCGGTGTGCGAGAATTAATGCGAAAATGGCCCGTCCGCTTGACGCAATAATCGGTCGGTCGGTCGGGTAAGGTTGCGCAGAAACGAGAGCTTCCTGCTCGCGTCGGGAGCGCTGCCGGCGGAGAGGCTAATTATCCGGGATGGAGGCAAGGGTTAGTTTTGAGTTTTGTGCTGAGCTTTTTTCGCTCTGCTTCTGTTCCCGTGTCGCTTTACACACACACACACACACACTCAAAAAACTTTAAACACGAACGAAACGGTTTTTGCGAAGGAAAGGAAAACATCTTGGAGGAATTGTTTAGTTGCTTAAGCGTACAGCAAACAGCTGGGATATAAATTATAGTGCTGGAAAAAAGCGATTGTGGAATTTAGCTAATGAAGGAGATTTTCTTCTATTATTAGAGGTTAATAATGTATCTTCCCTTTCTTAACGCATGATTATATTCAATGAATGAGCTTTTCAGTGAAGTTCGCTTAAAAAGATCATGAAAAAATCACAAGAATATAACATACAATTCTGCACACATCCACTTTTCTTGCTTAAAATCAACTCAAAACACTTTTAAATGCGTTTTAGCATATGTTGTATATCTGACAAGTTTACAAAGAGTTTTATGATGAAAGTGCAAGTCCAATAGAGAGGTTATTCTCCATCATAAAACTGCAAATAGTGTAACAGTCCACCCATCCTCATCAAAAGTAGCCACAAACAAGATCCATGCGCCATGATCAGATACCATTTTATTGCCTTTACGCTCGATGGACTTATAAAAATTCGACCTTGACACGGCGCAAGGCTGCAGATCGCGAGCAAGCGCCAAGAGTCCATCCGGCCCCGTAACTGATTAGCGAGATTATTAACTAGTTTGAGCACAAACAGGAAGTAAGGTGGGTCCGTACGGTTTTCCTTCGCCTGCATCATCACCTCTTTTCTTGAGCGTGAGCATTTCCAACCATTAGGTCACGTCTCACGACCTGGCGGCTGCGGTAAGATATTCATCATCGGAATCGGAACCCGGACCCGGCGGGGCGTTTCTGTGCGCGCTCGAATACCACCGGCGCCGGAGCCGTTATGAGTCTGGGCATTGACATGAATCATTCGCGCTCCGGCCGACGAGATGTGACCTTGTCCGGTTCGGTCGAATAACACGACCTATAGCGTCATTTCTGCAACATGTACACGAGCGCTTTGGGCGAGCGGTTGGAGAGACACACAGCGCACTGAAGCGTCCGCCGTCTCTTCCACTCATTCAAAACGAACGAAACAATTGTAACGAAGTTTGGAGCAACCAACCAGCAAGAAAAAACGACGTTCTCATGCCGTTTCCGCAAAGAGCGTGCGCTCGTGACGCAAAGGTTCTGACCGCTGCCAAATTTCCGTTTCAGTTGAAATCATACTGCCAGGTGCTGGTAATTACATTCGCACGAAACAATTTGCTGTTGGTTAATGTTCATAAGATGCTTAATTTGGGGTCTCTCTGTATCGGTTACCAGCGGCATAAGAGCAGAAGACGCACATTTTGGCTCATCGTTGTAGCACATGAAGGAACATAAAAAACTTCTTTAAAACAAAACACGCATCTAAGCTCCGCTGTAAATCAAGACGAAAGAGGATTGGGGAGAATCTCCCTGGCACCAAACAAAGGTAGCCACGTGTTTTACAAGAGACGTTGCGTATGAGTTATTACCTTTAACCCCATACCCGGCATTCCGATCTATCATCATAACGTGTCTTCGGGTGGGTAACTTCTGCGCTGTGCGTTAACTTTATTATAATGCTCTCCATAAAACTCCACAATGTTCAGCGAAAAACCATTAAAATAACATCAAAGGATGGGAAGAGAGATGATGAGGGACAGTGAGATGAAGATTTGGCAATTTCGATGAGCTTCTAAGCCAGCAGCACCCAGCTGCGGGATGAGATAGAACAGACACACGTGTGTTGGAAAAGCTACATGATGACGTATGTACAAGACACGGCACAGGCACCCGGAAGAAAGTGGATTGACAGAGCGGAGACGGCATGCGGTGAGGTGAGGGAACGGTTGAGGATCATGATGGCATGTATGTACACGAGATGACATTCACTACGTATATACACTCGGCACTGGTTACACTCACGGGAAGATGCACGGGACTAGGGACTATGTACAGGCGAGTATGTGAAGGAAGGACATGCACATGCAAACACTCCGAGGTGATCCGGACTTACCACCAGCGTGGATCATCGAGGCGATGACCAAGCAGCTCAGGATCACGTACTTCATCATGCCGTTGCCGTGGGTCGTCGGGACGATCGGGAAGATCTCGGTAGTAACACTTCGTGGACACCCTGTTTCCCACAACACACACGCACGCACACAGACACACCTGTCGTTGGAGGGGTCACTCACTCCTTTCGCCGGCGGAAAGCACTCGTACACGGGGACGGGATTGAACTTGACACGCTGCAAAAAAGGCACAAACGGGGACAACACACAGAAAGAGGAGAATGAAGAACGCACACTGTCGGTCCAGTCGGTAGGCAGGTTCGCGAGTAAATGATTGATCGCGACCAGATCTCGGCAGTCTTTAAGGCCGGCTTTAAGGTGATCGTGCGAGTGCGAGCGCGCGCGAGAGAGAGAGAGACGCTGCGAGATGCGAGCGAGCGCAAGCAGAGATCCGGGAGGCTGGTGGATCGATCGATCGATCAAGTTGATCGCGCTGGTGGTGCGCTGAGTCAGCAGCTACCTCCAACTCCAGTGTCTGTGATGCGCTCTCTCTCTCTCTCTCTCCGTTCAACTAACGAGTCTGCAGGAGATCGCCCTGGTGGAAGCCTCTTGCCGGCGGTGTTCCGGTGAGATCGTTTTGGTCGGAAGAAGTGGGAAAGAACTGGCCGAAAGCACGCTGAGCGAGAAGGTTCTCTCTCTCTGCAGATCGGTGTGTTGATCGCGCGGGAGCTGCCGTACGAATAGTGAAAGGAGATGGAGTGACTCTGCAGCGGTCTGCTGTGTCTTATGCGCGTTTTCGTTCTTGTTCTTGTGTGTCTCTCCATCGTCGAGACCACTTCCTCCGCACGCCTCATTACCGGGAACCCGTGTAGCGTGTCGAACATTTCGGTGCTAATCAGCTGGATAAACCCCCAACGAGAGGAGCCAAAGTCCAGTTAACCTAGATTTATGGATTCGCGAGCGCCAGCAGGGTTCTAGCCGGAGATTAAATTACTCATAATTTGTCTAAACCGGCGTCTTACCGGGCTGTGTGTGTAAACAGCTCTCGGTCCTCTCTTGACAACCCTCTTGACCTGCTGCTGGAGACCCGGGGTAAGCAAGCAGGCAAGCGAAAAAGAAAAGACAGAATCGCACACTCCGGTTTACAGTTAAACCCAGGTGGAGCGTTGATAAATGGATCAAAAGTGAAACACGAGACACACACGGAGAGAAATGCGTTGGGATGTAATGTTCGCTTCCTGGATGAGGTCGGGCCGGGTGGAGATTTGACATTTCCCATGGCTTGCCCGGCCGGGTGGAAAGTGTGAAGTGCCCATCCGGAGCGGCAACACTGACCTATCTACCTGGGGCGGGCTCCTGCGGCGGACGTGGACACTCGTTCCTCGTGGAGCGATGACTTCAAGCGCTCTTCAGTGGCGTGCATTGAAGCACGAACGAACCGTGAGTAGGGGCGATTATTAAAATAGTTGGAATTGCCCGGACCGGCAAGAACCTGAGCCGGTCGTACTTCCCGCACTCTCTTTCGACTCTCTCCCAGCACTAATAGTTTTTGACGCGCTTTTGACGCGCTAGATCCTGAGGAACGCGTCTGGAAATGCTAGCAATGCCGCCTCCGGACCGGACACGCTGCCGCCGCTGCGTTGTAAGTGATATTGTTCGCTTCCCGGTAGAACTTCCCGCCGGGACGGGTTGAAGGTTGTTAGAAGTAATTGGCACCGACAATCCGACGGCGGCCCAGCCGCCTAACGGTAGCAAACCATTTCGGTCCCCCGGGCGAACACGTGGAACGAGCCCGATCGTTCGATTTTATTCGTCCACAGCGGGCAATAAACGGTGGCGGATTATTACAGCAAATTCAATTAGAAAGAGGCCTCCCGTCGGTCGATCGACACAGTCTTCACAGTGTGCCTTAATTGTTGTCTTTCCATCAGGAGACGAGCCGCTTTTAACGAGCCGCTTCGTGTGTGGCGCACCTGACACCATGACTAAGGAAGAGGTGAAATGAAAGAAAACACTCATCAAACGACACACTGGAAACGAATGGGCAAAGATTGGAGTGTTCTCTGGATGGATGTTTTGGCATTATCTCTCTAGCACAGCCACATTTCATCCCGGAGGTACTAATATGGGCTCATTTTTATCATCTCTCTCTCGCTGTTAAATATCTTCTTCTCGGCTCGGAAACGGCAAATTAATAAATTACTCCTATGCCGCTGCGGTTGTGTAACGTACGCCAAAGCACCCGAAGCTGCGACCATAAATTCTAACCAGCGCGTAGTATGTAGGCCAATTCCCGGCCCGGTGCGTACGGAAACAATTTGATAAACGGTGACATGTGGAACATCATCATCATCATCATCATCATCTCCATCCCCGACGCTACACCAACATCCACTCAGCAGCGTACGGTGGGTTCGCCAACGCGAATCCCTTCGAATTGGTCGCGCATAATCTTCGCCTGCGCCTCCGCGAAGGTCACCAGCCAAGAAAGAAAGCAACAGCAACACATCGCCGTCGTCGGCGTACGTGCGAAGAGAAAAAAAAGCCATTCTCTAATGGACTTCGCACACCGCCGGAATATGAATACGAACGGGGATTGGGATCAGCGGATAGCAAAAGGTGACGATGGGACCCCCTCTTCCCGCCGTCACCCTGGGATATAATGATGATGTTAGTGACGGTGATGATAATGATTTGCATAATGGAGGAAATCCACGCGCGCTAGACAACGCTTGTTTCGCGCCCGGAGGGTGCTTCCCTGCCGTATACGCGGTTCCTTCCTTTAGTCTTCTTTTAACCCTCCGCCGCATCGGCGGAGGCAGATAGGCCCCGGTTCGTCACGTATTTGAGAATATTTCCTTGTTTTTTACCCGCTTGCCGCCCGCAAGATGGAGTAGAAGGAAAATGGATACAAAATGGGGATAACGATTTTTTCCTCTCATTGGAATGTATGTGAGAGAGAGAGAGAGAATGAGTGCCAGCACGTGCGTTTTCCGGTGTTGATGTGAAATCGTTAGTGACACTTGATGCGTAGTAGTAGGCTGTGATGTGAGAAGGAACAAGTGACGTCTCGAACGAAATGTTCATTAAATTAAAAGCAAACTTTTAGCATTTTTTATCAAAACTTATTACTTTTTGAGGCTCTTCGTCGTATAGAGGTTTCAAGTAAATTTCCTAAGTTTTTTATTTCTCCAAGGTTTATTATGAAAGACTGGATATTTACTTTCAAAGTGTTGTTGTACTTCAATTTTTTCGATCTTTCTATCAATTTATGAACTCCGGATCAAACCATATGCTCATATCTTCAGCTCAAGACCATATCGATCCAATACATCTGTCGATAATAGCCTGCTTCGGTAGTAGATATTGAAAAGAGTATATGAGACGGAACAATTGCGCAGAAGTTCTCAGATGTCGCAGTATCCCATGGAATGTTTTATCACAACAAACATGGCGCTGCAGGCTTCAACAACTATTTTGTATAGACTTTATTTTCAATAACCACCTCGTGCCACTATAATTTCAATTTACAACAACCCTCGCGTAATCTTGCCCATGAACTCGTGCGCTTTATCATATTTATTAGCTTAAGGCTTACACGCCGGTCCGTTCAACCCACAGTGGCCCGGGCATCCCGGGCGAAGG
Source organism: Anopheles dirus (assembly GCA_000349145.1). Taxonomy (NCBI): domain Eukaryota; kingdom Metazoa; phylum Arthropoda; class Insecta; order Diptera; family Culicidae; genus Anopheles; species Anopheles dirus. The sequence goes on from KB673423.1 coordinate 5,126,019, forward strand.
ACCCGAAGATACTTACCTCTATCTCCGCATCATACGGTGCAGGATCAAAGTGTAGATCGGTATTAGCGTGGCCTCGCGTTACACGACATTATTGCACTCGGCTGCATCCGGAAGCCCGCGCAAACCCCCGGCCGAGTCGCGCGGTGATAGCATTCTTTAGCCGCCGCAACTCGAACTCGCAAAACACGAGTTACGTGGGGGGATTAGGAATGCAATTTAGTGCCGCCAGTTGCCGGTTGCCACGAACGGTGGCGTGAACTAACCCGTTGGCCTCCCGCCGTGTCCCGTGGCAGCCCGGGCTCCTTGAGCGAGCGGGTCCCGATTTGCTGGTAAACAGTTGCGTTTTATGTGATTCTGGTCGATCATTTGCGGAGGTCGGTGCCAAAGAGAGAGCGAGAGAGCGAGAGAGCGGTGCTTTGGCCCGTGTCGTGGTGGTTGAATCTAAATCAGGTCTGAGCAAGCCTGAGGCCGAGAAGCCCCGGCATGGGAACGCAGATGAGAAAATACGCGGGGCTAACGTTATGGTAATGCGATTAGCTTCCTACACGATGTTAGGCATGGAAAGCGTGAATTTATCTATCGAACGCAAATGGAGGTTATCGTCGGGGGTTAGGAAGCAGCAAAAAAAAAACAACGTAGGAAAGGAAGATTCTGCAGTTGGATGAGTTCGGTGACATCACTCGGCTCATTTGCAACATATTGTTCTTTTTTTTTCTGAGTACAAAACAAGGAGAGAGTTCGTCCGAATTAGGTTATTCTGTTTGGAATTCGGGAGAAGATTATGATACAGGAGGTATCACAGGAAGAAAGGCGTTTGTCTTGTGCGTTGGATTAAAATTGTCATAAAGTTGGGGATAAAGCCATGCCAAGGTATTCGCAGAACACTGTCTGCCTTGATCCAGCTGTCACACGGAGTCGCCATACGTCATCATACATGTCAGTGCCTCCTACGACTCGCGCTACGTACAGTCACCTGCAAGACGTTTATGAACAAAGAATGTGAATCCTTAAAACAAGTTGTGAAGCAATTATTATTCTCTACCGCCTGCTGAGCGCCTTTTTGTTTCGGGATATCATTATATCTTCATTTACTTCCCGAAGCTTTCTTTTCACTTTCGCAAAGTTTTTCGCACAGCTTCCCTCCCACCAGGCGGAGGCATTAGGCACGGCGTGCGCATTAAAATTGATGATGATGTGTGGAAAGAACGTCCCGGAGCGACTAATCACGATGATAACTTTTACTGCCAGATATCTCTGCCTCCAGAAGCGCCGAACAACAATAATAAAATATCCACGCGCCTATCTCTCCCACTTTCGTTCACCAACCAGAAGATGACGATGTTGATAATGATGACGACGACGAACGGTGGATCCGTATAAAGGATAACAAAACATGTTGTACGGCGTTTGGAGCGCAGCAAAAGACGCGCGTTACTTGCCCGAGTTGTTACTCGCCGGGCCACCGTCGCCGGGATCAAACGCTGCCTTTAATCTTCAAACACAGCGCGCTGATGCGACATTCGGAAGGCTTCATCTGCCTTCCGCCAACAACGAACCGGTGAGGCTGCAGAAAGCACGTGGTTTGCAGGCGCCTACCGCAGGCGAATGTTGTATTGGATGTTGTGTTTGATGTTTGTTTAATGCGGCGCCCCGAGGTAGCAAACCACGGACAAACGTAATCGAATTTGAACCGCTCGCTCGACTCCCCTGGAAGGCTCGGTGAGGACCCGATCCTGACAACCGGCGGTGTCTCTCGGAGCATAAGATGCGAACGTAATAATAGAATTGTGGCAAGAGTTCTGTCGGAAAGCAGGCGGCACAGGCAAACGAACCGACGATTGATCGAGAATCGCTCCGAAGCAAACCAATTTGCGCTGTCGCGTGAGTCAAATCCGGTGATTGGTTCATTGTGGGAGCTGAGCACTGGATGCCGGATGGAATAAATTACACACATCGGTAATGAAGCTTGTTTTGCAACGGGTAGAAGCGCCAGCGGGAAGATTGCTTCCCTAGGTACAGCTGAAGATTTGGGACGTTTAATTGGAAGAGAACGAAGCGATCAAAACAATCCAAGCGCATGTGACAGTTTGTGGAAAGCTGTCTACTTGCAACCGAAAGGGAAGCGATAGCAACTGGGTCGTCTAGCTCGTGGCACCGGCAATGCCGACCCAACCGGTGGGTTCGTAGCTGACGTGCCTGATCCGTGATGAAAAGCTGGTTGAGCTTCTGGGAATCTTTTCGCACCGGCACAAAACGGTCTGTGGTCGAGCTGGTTGATTTATGAGACGTCATGACGACATCTGCCCACTGAGCAGGCCCGACTACGTCCGGTCTCTTCAACGTGGGTCAATATCAATCAACGTGGTCAAAGATGCTTCAGCCACACGTCAGAGGGAGCATCGTGTTTGTGATGATTGAAATGTAATTTAGCTTTCGTGATGTTCTCTCTCTCTCCCTTTGGTTGTCTATTTTTTCACCGTCATGTTTCGGGGGTTTCGGACGACTCGGAGCTTTCGGTGTCATCATCGAGGTTATCCAATTGCCTTCGGGGTGGGCTTTTCCAAGCGTCAGGACGTTCGGGGTTAAATGTAATTAAGAGAAACTCCCTAGGATATCAGGATTGGTTTCCGGGCAAATTCGATTTGCCACCGGTTCGCTGATTCGCGCCATCCGTCTACACCGGTACAACCCATTTAACCCTCCCGGTGGGGAACTAGGAGGCCAGCAGGGACAGCGATGTCGTGCGAAAATTAGTTTGCCAAAATGGGTCGCAATCGAAAATGGGAGGCAATAAATATCGTACACAAAACTGTGGAAATCTGCACCGAATTTTGGCTGCGATTCTTCTGCAGTGATTAACAATCGTAATCGCCGTCCTCTCTCGCCGGCGAGCGCCGGTCGCAATCTCGCCCCAAACTTTGATTAAGTTTCCGAACTTCGGAGCCGCACTTCAAAGCGCTCCAATAATAACTTCAAACCACGTCGCATTCCGAAGATATAACCCTCCGGCGCTGTAACTTTTCAAATATCCACAGCCACACCATTTCGCCGGCTAGACGGATGCCGGGTTCCCAGGCGGGATCGAGCGTCGAGAGCCGCCGAATCATTCGCCACTCATTGCCGATGCAAATGGCAGAAAAATCTGTTGACTTAAAGTTTGGCCCAACGACGAAATGGGTTTCGTGCGCCCGGGATGTTCTCGACGGACGGTGAGATTGAATGGAAGGAAGGAAAAAGAATGAAATGGAGGCATCATTTTCATCATTTTCACCCGAAAAAACAGCCCCACCGAACCGGCAGAACCAATCAAACAAGTTACACTGCTGGTGTTGTCATCGCCGGCTCCACGTTTGTGCCGGGGAAATTGACATTTTCTTTTACGATCTCACATATGGCTGTGTCTGTGTGTTTGTGTGCAGATTGAACTCTCTTTCTCTCTAGCACCGGTGCCAAAGTTTGCGAACATGCGTGACTAGCTACAGCGGGCGGCTAAGAAGAGAGAGTAAAAAAAGTTCTAGTAGATTTTGCATTTTTATCTCCGCGCCGTCACGAGTGGTGGCGCGAAAGCAGCAGGTATCTTTCCAAGGACAACGGACAACCGGTATGGTAAATGGGACGTGCCCGTTGGAAGCAAAACTTCATCCTTCGGAAGCAACCGCGGCGGATCGAAGTGGGCGCTGAAAATTGGGAAAAGTGTCGATTGGTTTTTTGCCTGAGAGTGGGACAGTGGGCGAGTCGGTGGACAAAAGAGTGATTTTTTTTTTATTTTTTGATAAATTTGAATATATATTCTAAAATATGCGATTATTTTATATGCAGTATTGTAATATTGAATGAATTTATTTGGTCCGAGAGTTTTGGACGATGCAAGCGATGGAATATTCAACGGTGGCAAAAACATCCTCAAAATCGATCACTTGTTAGCATTGAAAATCTGAAAAGAATATAAAACAACCTCCTTTCAACAGCCGAAAAGGAACAAAAAGAAAATACAAAAAACAATTCACTCTATCATCGTACGGATGTGTTTATGGCACGCATATCGATGAGTAATCGCATCTACGCCGAAAGAGGGATCTGAACGTTCCTCCCAACAAAGCGTCCCCGCTCTTATAAGCTTCCCCGATAAGTAGCTTGAGAAGGCTTTCCACCTACTCAAGAGATGAAAAATCGCTTCCACAAACACACACGCGCATCACGCACAAAACACGCGCACCTAAGCTTTCCCAGTACCCATCCCGGGCCTCCAAAAACAAACCGAAAAATGTGTAAATATGAATACTAACGCGCAAAAAATAAGCAATCTACACAAACAAGACGCTCAGCGCGATGGCAGCGCGCGGAATAAACATATTCCGTTCCCGGAGCGCGCCGAACGAGCCTCGAGTCCTCCGTCCCGGATGAGATTGAATTTCAGGTGCGGCATTCGATTGTATTCGAGGGGAAGAGCGAAAAAAAAACCCGCCTCACGTGTGTATTGTCGAGATTTGTGGCCCAGCCCGGCGCACGCAACCGCTGTCGCTGTCCATCACATATCCACGGTGTCCTGGTGGGTGGCGGGAGCAAAATCAATACGATGTCATCTTCTCATCCGGTATTATCCGGTATCATCTCATAATCAAGAGTGTGTGTGCGCGGCATGTATTTATTGCCACCAATTCGCCGCTACGAGTGTCACACGCCACACGCCTCCGATGCTGATGGACTTCGATTGTTTTGGGCACCGTGGAACGATGTCTTTTGGCGTACACGGAACTAGCTCACGCAATCAGGCGTGCTTGTCGTTCAATAAACCGAGATTTTATGGCTAGAAGCGAAACGCTGAAGTGATTAAGCCCGGCGATGGTCGGGAAGCAACAGTCTCCTGGTGGAATGTTCCTCTTATCGATTTTATTGTACTGTTTATGACCGTTTTTATGGAAATTAAATCAAGAACGTTGAAAATGAAGCACTATATCTACTACGCTGTTCGCTATCTCACTAATGTACTGAAGCTTTTACGATGAATACGTTATTCAAACGGCTAAAGTATCATTAAAACAGCTTAATTGTTGTGTGGCTTTTTTGCGCCTGAAGGTATGCAATCCGTATGACAATAACGATTACAGTGCTACATTACTATTTCCAATCATTGTATGGTACACGGCAGCCAAAGGGTTCAAAAAGGAAACACATAGAGCTATATCGTTCGTGTCTTTACCAGGAAAAATAAACAAAGAAGTGTCGCCACACAAACACATCCTCTGTTCCGGCATTCGTGCCATGATTCGGGAAGAGACACATTTCAAACCAAAATGACACGAACATCACACCATCATCATCATCACATCCCGATCACCAGACGGCGATGCGGAAGTGCAGATAAACGAATCTACTTGCGCGTAGTGCGAAGAGCAAGAGAACCCGTGTCGGAGTATATTTGTCCTTCGATCCGTTGCCCCTTTTTCCTTACTTTCGTACTATCTTGTCACTCTGTATGTGTGTTTTGCCAGTGGCCCACTTTTCCGAACATCTTACGACCGCGCCGTGCTTCTTTTCCCGGCAAGGATACGTTTCGTTTTCATTCATTCATTCATTTCACGAGCACCGCGCACATATGCCTTTCCCGGGAAACGGATCTCCGCACGGGAGTGGAGTTTTCCGGGAAATCATGTCTTCCGGGGCCGGGTTTGTGTTCGCACGTCCTTCGCATCGCCAGCTCAGCGGGAACGGCCGTCGCTTTAAGAGCATTTAGATGAGGTTTTTCGCACTCACCCTTGCTCCGGGATAGTTCTCGTCGCCGTGGTCTGGTTCAATCGCAGCCCCGGTCACTTCCGGTCGCTGTCGCTGCGACGAGGTGAAACGTACGGTTCAACGATTCCATAAATCTTCATATCACATACATTCCGACTTTAAGCCGGTGCAGGAAATGACTTTGAAATCACGAACCGCGGGAGGGGAGCACGTGCGAGAGGGAGAGGGAGAGAGTGCGGTGTAAAAGCAAACCGATGCCAATAAATGCGCGGATGTATGTGTGTGTGTGGGTGGATTAGGGAATGGAAATTGATGTTTTAACTGAATAGCGCCCGCGGGTGCGTGTTTGCTCACCCGGACGGATCTGTTGGTGGGACCATATTTCACGCGGAGCTTTAAATAAAACATCCTTGGCGCAAGGATCCTGCAAAGCTGGGTGGGTGGCGGTGGATGATTTCAATTCAACTAGGAAAAAGCACCCGGTAAGCAATGAATATATAGCATCTTTTCGAGCTTGCTCCCTATTAAAGATATTAAAAAGTATGTGGGGGGAAACCCCCGATGATGTCCGCGGTTCGTTGGTATCGATTGGAGCGCGCGCGAGTAATATTTCTTTCATGGAAAATTAATCTGAGCGCCCTTTTTCACTAGCGCCTTGTAAAGACAATGGGAAAGTGCTCGATGGCATGAAGTGCCGGTCGAAAGTGTTAGGATGCTGGGGAGAACAGCAGCGGAACGAGAAACTCATTGAAGAAGATTTAGTATTTTAATATCTTGCACGGTGCAATACTCCGATATGGATGCGCTGATAGTAGCAATGAACATTGGGTAGTGGTTTTTATCATCATTTTGTTACCATTTTTACTAAGAACGAAATCTTGATAAAAGGTACAATAAACGACGGAAAAGATTGTAAGTAAGCTTGGCTTTGAGATAAATGATTAAAAAATGACCTTGTCTTGAGTGTGACTCACTGTGCAACATCTGCAGTGTTTTGCGTGAAGCATACCTTCAGGCGCAAATGGAATACTTTTGGCGTTTTCAAAAGGAACTGATTTATTATGTTTAACAGTGTTTTAAAGTGATGTATTCACGATACAAAACATAAATTGGGTGTGTCTTGTAACAAGCTTGCAAAGGAAGTCATGTTGGCACGGAACAATCCACACGAATGTATAAAACATACAGAAATATTCAATTCCTTCAGCCCTTCAGTATTCCCTTTCGTGATTAATAATAACTAAAACATTTCCCTGGTGTTCCTTTTTCATTTAAAATACGTTCTCATTATAACGATACACTTCAAACGAACCATTATTGCGAAACAAAAACAAAAGAGATAGCAATAATGAGAAAGCTACCACCGGCCACAGTAAAAATTAAACAAAGCGCCATTCAACCATTAAGCAAACGCGTCAGATGAATCCTTCTCAGTTGTAGTTGCAATTGCGGTGAAGAAATAACTAGTTTGACCAAAGATACCGCTTCCATTGCTCCACGCTGCAACGCGAGAAGCAGATCAAACGGGTAAAGATAAAAATATGTGCAAAAATAAAGAAGAACAGAAAACTCACTACGCTCAAACCGTCTTGAACGGACGCTGTGCGGAAGCAATTTGGTACCGGTGCAATGGCTCATGGCGTGCAATAAAAACTCGAGAACGGTCTGTCCAGTCCGGGACCGTCGAACGTCCGGAACGACCGGAAGCAACAGTGCATTATCGTTCATCGACGAGTCACACCGGTGGCTCGTGGCTGGCTGGCGGGCTGGCGGGGACAAATCGAACCGAAGTCAGATTGTCATGTCGGGGGCAAAAAATGCGGGAAAAATCGCTGCCAGTGCTGCGAGGATTACTGGACGTCGTCATCCTCGTCGCCGTCCTCGTCGTGGATGCACTTAACCGGGTGAAATGATGGAAGGATGAACGGCTCGGGGCGTAAGGGAATGCGAGTGGAAGCCGTTGGTGCTACCCGCGATCGTTAGGGCCACCCGAGACTATGGCTTCGGGCACGGAGCGTACCGTAAATCGTTACGGATGGGATGAAAAATGTGACCATTATTATGATTTCATTTTCTATGCACGAGCGTACCCGGCGTGCTCAATGCAAACGAAGTGCAACGGGCAACCGTTGCAATGAAAGGGTTATATTTTATCGTAATTTTTCAAAACGTTTGTCGAAACGTACACGGAACGACGGGATGGGATGGGACATGTTCAATCAAATTCGATAGGATTCGTAACCACTTTTGCCCAATCAATCGTGATAGGGTAGAGCAGGTGCGCCAGGTCGCAATCGTTGCAGAAGCGAACTTTCCGATTGATCGAAATCTAACATTGCATTACGATCGTAGTTTCTGTTACATTGATGCAATTTCGGAATCAATGCAATAGGTACTTACGATTTTTACGATTTTTATCTGGAATAAACATAACAATAAAAAAATAAAAATGAAATCATAAATACTCCTATGCCGTATATGTCAATATCGTTCCTGCGTTCCCGGTCTCTATTTCTAACAGGGTTTGAACTTCACAGTTTTGTTCAGTTAACTGCCTCGACCTTACTAACATTTAAAGAGCAATAAAACAACGGAAGAGAAGAATATGCTTTGTAAAAGAGGAAATGCATTGTGAACAAAAGGAGTAACCTGAATTTCAACTGGTAATTGTCCGAACTTATATGCACGATGAGGCCACTTAAATTAAACATAAATTCATAAAGGTTCAAAAAGAGCATGACCGATCGGCTTTTGAATGTATATCACGAATGTTAAACGTAAATAGCACCCGGAGAGCAAACGGTGGCAGCACTGCAATCGAAAACATCAAAAGGATGTGCATTTTGGTGCAAAAAATACGCCGAAGAGCAATGTTGTAATGGATGCGATAATGGATCGAGCCGGTGGTTGAAATTGATCGTTTTTCGGGTAGATAAATGGCGAATAAAATGGCTTTCTGGTACCATTTTTTAAGGCTGCCCTGGTATTGAGCGGAAATTGTGCATTCAGACAACGTTGTATGTCATCATGTACTGGGCGCATACTTACAATCGTTAAAAATCGTCACACTGTATCGGTTCGTTAGTTTCAAAATCAACTGTTTATTAAATATTCTTTCGCTCTCTTCGTCACATCGCTCACATTCTCGCGCACATGCAACGCTTACACACACACACACACACACGCACGGAACAAACACACTTAAACGGATAGACTTAAAACTGAGTAATAAACATTTCCAATTGCACTACTCTCACTCGCATCACTAACGCAACGTACGCGCACACGTGCACACATAAATTAAACATAACCACAGGAAGGTGTGGAGGAGGTGGGCAGGGGGTGGAAAACACAAAGTTTATACTAAAACGCAGCCCGTCTCACACGCATGGCACACATACACACACACACACACATACGCTTCCCTCCACTCAATCAGCATTATGAGCAATTCGCGGATTTTGGATTTTGACTATGACTTCGGTTGTCGGTTTGAATTATGTGACGGTAGATTCTATCGCATTCGTTTAGCTAATTATTCTACGCACTCTTAAAACGCACACCCCGAGGGGAGGGCGGCGCGCACGTTGCAACAATAATCTGATTATCGCGGAATTATAATTTATTGTGTGTGAAATAATCACGCAAAACACGAAACCGACCAACCAATCGTTAAATTAGTGCCCCGGTTGCAGACCGTTCACACAAAGAAAGAGGGAGGGAAAGAGGGAGAGAGAGAGCGCAGGCTAAAGCTCTAATCCATGCCGTCGCATTAGGCGCGACTGAATTTGAATCGACTAGAATAATCCGATCGGGTTGCGTAGGAATATTCAGCAGAATGACATGCAAAACGAAACAGAAAGGGCTGCATGATAATGTCTGATAAAAGAGCGTGCACAATGGTTCCGCTCTCGTGCCGAACCGAACAACCTGACCGGTAAGACAAACAATTAATTATTCACCGAAGCGCGAATCGTAGCGCGAAATTTGCAATTTAATCAGGACGCCCACCCGACATTCGTTACTTCTTTATGCGCGATTGGGCTCATCGCCGGGCACGTGTTTCTCGTCGGTTAGCTTCGAGACTGGTCCGACAGCACGTGCGCCCGCGGGTGCGAACGTTATTTCCGAGCTGTACACATGAACACACTGTGTGATGTGGTGAAATTAGGGGTTCATTGGATGAGTTCTTTTTTTTTTGTATGCTTGAGTTCCGTGTTTTCATAGTCACTTTTACGCATCACTTCGCTTGGTACACGGTGAAATGAAAACGGGCGTTGAACGGGAGACGCACGATGTACGTGTCAATGGCTACTCTAATCGATGAAACGTCAAATCCGTCAAGATGGCGCTGGTACACGCAACGATTGTATAGTTCGATTTCGATTCTTCCTGTTCGAACACACTTTGATTTAAAATCGACCACCTCTCGCACACCCACACACACACACCTTAAGAGAACAGCCCCTCCAGTAGGTGCAGCGAGATGCACAGGAAGAACTTGAGAATTTTAAACTTTAGTCAAACGGATGTCGTTATCTGCTCGACGACCTGGATCGGCCGATTCGGACGGCAGAAGTTGACCCCGTTCGCGGTGGTCCAGTGGCAGTGATTCCAGTGACAGTCGCCTCCTCCACCGCCCGGCTGCATCATGCCGCCCGTTCCCATCCGGCCCATGCCAGCGCCACCGAGACCCTCGGGGACGCTGCGACTTCGCGAGGGATGATACTGTAGTCCGTTGGCCGGATACGGGGGCAGTTGCTGGTGGTACGGATGGTGATGATGCTGCTGCTGTTGTTGCTGTTGCTGATGAGGATGATACTGGTAGTGGCGGTGATGGTGCGGTGTCGACGGCTGCTGTCCCGCACGGGAGCCGGCCGCGGTGTGCCGCGGTGTCTGACCACGGCTCGAGGCGCGGAAGCTGTGCTGACGACCGAGCGTGTCCGCCCGATGAACGGTGATTGGTGTCGCCTGGGATGGATTGTGTAGTTCACACCTGTCGTGGAACGAAGCGGGAAAATGAAAATGGGTGAAAAAAAGGGACAGCGCACAGAAAGTTTGCTCCGGGGGAGGAGTTTGGGCGGGGAAATTGATCGCTTTTCTTCCGACCGGGCGGAGTGGCGGCATGGCGGAAGGTGGAACTTTTATGGCCCAATTTATTAATGCCCACCGGTTCGATAATTGACATTGATCTACGATCCGCGATCCGTCGCAGCTGCGGGAGGTCCTGCGTGCTACGAATTTTCCGCGTGAAAAATTGCTTTCAGGCGGGAAGAAAAAAGTTAACAACCGATTGGGATTGGTGTGTGTGTGTCAAAGTGTCAACGAGGTTTACTTTAAGTCAATTTCTTTGCCCTGAAATTGCGTCTTGTGCTGTAACTTTGTGAGGTTATTTTCTTCGGAGAGATGGAAGTGTTATTAGCTTTCGCTTGCCTGCTTATCAATTTATGGGATTAGTTTGTGCGTTTCCTGTCGAGGTGTGTATTGATTGCTGGATAAAGTTTCGCTCAGGAGAACGTCCAAAATCGATCCAACAAGATGTTCGGTTTGTAGTTTGACAGTTAGTAGATAACTGGCAGCGTATAACAGTATTGAAACGATATGTTATACGCATCCATGGGAAATGTGATTTCAGCTAACCTACTTTGATTGCAATGGATTAGGAGGAGATGCCATTCTTTTAGGCGTTAGTTTAACGCATTATTAATCGGTTAGCGATATTTTACGCTTTAATGACGACTGATAAAACGGGTTGAAAATTTACATAAAAATATTAAAAGATTAGAAGTATTCACTCCACCGCCTTATTATTTTTGTGACCTGTCCGACAAGATTGTCTGTTGTTGGACAAATGTTTCTGTCTGTCTGGCGGTAAATCTTGCTAATCGCGCCAGCGATTCTCCGAAAACAACCCACCGTGTACCACTTGCCCACTGACAGCCACAAAAAATCTAATCCTCCCCACCTGCAGAATCCGCTAGGAGGATAATTTAACGAAATTTATAACCTCACCGCTGCGTACACTCGCGCCACACCGACGCCAGTCGCACTGTTATTTCCCACTGGCAGAACGTGCCACAATAGCCTAACAAAAGCTGCATTTAAGCAAGCGCGTCCCGACGATTCTCCCCAAATGATTATTGACGGTACCCAGAGGCTTAAAGGCAGCAGCAACAGCAGCACCAGCAAGCGTCAGCAGGGAAGGCCCCGAAGCAACAATGAAAAAATAGTATTAGCGACAAACAACTTATACCGTCGTGCCTCGGTCTTTCAACGGAGAGAAAGAGAAGAGACGCTTTTTTCGACACCTAAACACTCGTGCAGCCGCCTGAGCACCTTTGGGAACGGCTGGGACAACGACGACAACGCGGGAGCCACGGCAAAATGCTTTTGATCCTTCGCAAAAGCCCCGCATCACATACCCTTGCAGGGGAGAGGATATTTTCGCATAATTTCATCTTCATTAGCCTACGGGTCGGTGGTTCGGGTTGGCTTTCTGGGGTGCGGTGGGTGAGTGGAGTCCGTCCCGTGTCAAACAAGCCGGCGTCGAGCTGCCTTTAAGTCGCTGCTCGGTCGAAGCTTGAACCCTTCTGGCAGTGTAAACAACTCCGTGTACACTTTAACCACACTGAACATGTCTTCGCCCGTGCAAATGATAATCCCTGCGTTTAAGACACGTTGGCAACCTTATCCTGCGCTCGTCCTGTGGACACAATCAAGATCCGGAGCAGCTAGGAGCCAGCATGTAGCTAATTATGTATGGATCTCATGTCCGACTGTAGTCCAGCGCGTCCTGCATGCCGGTGCGGCGAATTTGTCATCAAACCCTGCCGGTAACGCCGGCACCATAAGCCACGGTGTCGCCTAATTGCGTCCAATTAAAACGAGAAGTGCACGTACCTGGAGTAGCATCGGCTCGGTGGTGGGTAGTCGGGTGCATACGGCCCGGACGCCTGCTGGCAGGTGTGATGCATCGGATCGTCACTGAACATTGGTGTCTGGAACGCGAATGATAGGCTCTTGTGGAGCCGACCGTGCGGTTGCTGACCGGTGCTGCAGAACGGACTGTGGTAGCTGAAGCCCCCAGTGGTCTGTCCACCCACCGTGGGATTATCGAGGGATTGACTGTTGCCGAGCAGACGCCCGCCGGGTCCACCGGAAGTAGCCGCTGATGCTGGCGCTCCGGCTGCTGCTGCCGCGGCTGCGGCCGCTCCCGTCGTCGAGTTGGGCCCAATGCCGCCCGAGGAGAGATTAAGTCCACCGTTCATGAATTGGCTCGTGGACAGGCAACGCTGCAGCCCGCCGGAACCGTGGCAGCCGTTCGAGAGGTTCGTGGCGTGCGTGTTCGTCCCGTACCACTGCGGGTTGTTGTAGCGCTGCGAGGAGAAGCTCCGATCGAGGATGTGCTGGCAGTCGCTCGATGAGGTCGGTGCGGTGCAGCGCGACGTGATGGAGCTGGCGATGGGGGGAAGTGGAAATATTCGTGGATAAGAATATTCTTTTTTCAAACGCTCCTTTGTTCCCAAAACTACCTACCCATTGGTGGAGTACTTCATGTTCCGCCCGTCCGGGTAGCCGACAAAGAACAGAATGATTGCCGAGATGGCCGCACTGGCGGCGCAAATGTAGTAGCCGGCTCTGCCGTACCGGTGCGACGAGTCGTTCAGGAAGGCGCACAGTGGCACCCCGAACAGCACCGGCAGCGACTCGGCACCCTTGATGAAACCCCACGCCTTGGAGAAGTACTTGCCCCGGATGCGCTCGATGGCAAGCATCTTCAAGGTGTAACGGTAGCCGCCGAGGCCGAGCCCGTAAGCCCATGCCGAGAAGCAGAGGCCCCGGTAGTCGGCCACGGCCGATAATACTAACAACGATACTGACACTAACGTAACACAGCCCTGGAACGGAGAGAAAGTGGAGGTTAGCAGTGATCAGGGGTGATCCTTGGCCAGCTTACCTGACAAACATATTGACGTGATATCTGAACCTTCCGGAAGGAAATCTCCAGCGTCTTGTTGATCGACGATCCGCTAAACACTATACCTAACGCTATCGACAGTCCGAGAAAGGTTTGCAGCAGCACCAGATCCTGCATGTCGTACCCTTCGCTGAACCCGTGCAGGGACTGGAAAGAAACATTTTCTTCGTTAAAAGTGCATGTGCAATCTCTAAATGGCGGTTCGATTAGTCGTACAGTACTGAAGCACTAAAACCGCTCTGGGCTGCAACTTGAAATCTAATAAATAAAGGCATTAGTCTGTCGGTAATGTTTCAGCCATTAGGTCGTTACGGATCCATGTACTGGGATTACGAGCTGGTAGTTTTTTTGCACTCCCTTCCCGCACCCAGTATCGACTAGGGAAGTTCTAAAAGAGGATTTAATGTAAAGCACCGTTTATCCCGCCTGCGTGTTCTCACAGCACGCTTCACAGCAGCCGGTTTTGCTGATGTCGAGCGATGAAAAATCCTCCCCCTCAATCGACATGCTTCGGCGCGGGATGAAAAGCTCATCGAATCAGGTTAGACGGTGCGATTCATTCGTGAAACGCTTTCACGCTATTGTTTTGCACCGCTGCAGCAAAACCGCAAATGCTCTTATTGTTTCGAAATTGAATTATAGAGAGCGAGAGATAGGGATAGGCGGAGAGAGAGAGAGAGAGAGAGAGAGAGAGAGCTTAGGATGAAATTGGAAAACGCACCGGAACCGCAACCACAGTTGCAGCAGTGCAGTGCATGGGGGCGATGGGGACTCGCGTTTGTTCAGCTTCATCCCATACAGCGTTTAAATTCGCTTGCTTATCACTTTTGAACAATGCGTTCAATTTTTGGGGCGACGTTACAGTGGAGGGTCCTGCCATGCGTGACACTTTGAATTTAATTCAATATCGTCTGGTATGCGTATTGCGAGTGAACTAGTTTGATTCCAATCGAATCGTATTAGTTTGATCGAGAAGCGTGAAGAGTTAATTCAATACAGGATAAATTCAATAGTGGAAAAAAGTTCAGTTCAGTTCTCTTTGTTAACACATTGTGTCACGTAACGCTTCTGTTTGGTTTGTGTCCTCGCTAAGCTATGACAGATTGATTGAATGTTTGTTTTTGTGATTAAAAATGACCTAATATGATCATTATATGTTTTGTATTATGCTCATCTAGGTCTAATATAAACTGTTATACGCATTAAACAATAACATCCAGAGTTCAGTTTTGAAACCACAATACTAAGCTAATGCAAATTAACCTTTGGTTTATAGATCTTTCACAAACAAACATACGTGTGGAAATAATGTTACGATATTCAACAATTGGCATGACTTGTTGCAACCATTTCTCATTCGCTTTAAACCCCGAGAACCTTCCGACAGCCTAAGCCCCGGCGG
This sequence comes from Anopheles dirus, assembly GCA_000349145.1. Lineage (NCBI taxonomy): Eukaryota > Metazoa > Arthropoda > Insecta > Diptera > Culicidae > Anopheles > Anopheles dirus. The sequence goes on from KB673423.1 coordinate 5,141,132, forward strand.
CTAGTGGCGTCCGTAAGCCCTTCACAAATAAACATTTACCCGGTAAAACCCGGCCCCAGAGGTTGACGTTCGGCAGTCGGCTGTCATGAAAAAAGAGCTCGCTCGATTTATGTGGGCGAAATCAATTTTCTTTTTTTTCTTCTTCTATCAACCAACCCTCAGAAAGCCACCACGGTCTCTGCGGGACGTTTGCTGCTGTTCGCAACGTTTATCCGAGCTATATCGACGCTGGTCCACATCGCCTACGGAAATCTACGCAAACCACGCAGATCGAGCAAACCGATATGCTGTACCGGTGAAGCGGTGGTGAAGCGCGGCGGAGGAAATTGAGGAGCATTATTTCGCCTTAACATGGGTATCAATTTTGTTCCGTCGGTTTCGGGGAAGGGGTTGAAACAGTTTTCCTACTTCAAGTTGCCCTAAGCTGAAATCGTGAAAGACATGTGAGATGTGCGTCTTGGCCGGGCTGAGGCGGTTCTCGCATTCGGGTCGGCTCGGTTCGATTGCGCACGGCAGACGATGCCAGATGGGGTTGCCAGGACTTACCAGGAAAAATATCGGCGAATAGATGCCGAGTGCGGCCACCGACGCCGATATTGACAGCATCCGCACCGAGGACGATTTGAGGGGCGTAAAATCGAGGAACGGTGGTTTCGGCGTACGGACGTGAGTTTTCTTTTCCTTTACCTGTGAAAACAAAACAGGGAACGGAGGATGTAGCGATGGGGTGACGAGCGACATGCAGCGAATAGTTTTCGGGGGGGCTTGGCAGGGATGAGATATAAAAGCTTGATCGGAAGGGTTTTTTGATTGAAGGTTTATTGAATTTTTTGCTGAGAAGAAGTGAAAAAAAACCTAAGTGCACGTCAGCGGAACAAATTGAAGAAACTTAATTAAACTCCAAGTGTGTTCTTTCGCACTGTTTCAAGAATTCGCTTTTAGAGCGTTTTTGCTATGCTCCATCGGGCAATACGTATCTGGAGCACTGAAAGATAGCAGGGTGTAGTGCAGATTGCATACTTTTGGGCGAATATTTATACGAGCAATTTATACGAGTTACGTTTAATTGCAAAGCATTTTCGTCCGTTTGTTTGTCTAGTCTCCATCAAGTTTGCCAATTGGAACGATTCTGATGAACGCCCAAACCCAGGTTCGCCGAAGTGCCCCAAATAATAAGAGCATAAAGTTATCTCGTTAATAAAACTAGCCCTGTATATCCTATTATATCAAAAAAGCTCATTGTTGTCTTAAGCAATGGCAATGGCAATCGGCGACATTCGACACCGCTCCTGTATGGATGCTCTCCCACCCCCAAAAAAACGGACAAAATAGGGTTTCAATGTCAACATCCAATAACCTCCCGCCACCGCCATGCAGTACGTTCGCTTCGCTAACTTTTCCCAGCAAAATGGGGTTAGGTTTGCTCTGCGGTTGTTGCCCGCTCCTGTCGCTTAGACAACTAACGGAAGTGTAAGTGAAGAAGCTTTCCCGGGAAGCCTTTTACGGCTACGGCTTATTGTGCTCAGCTAGCAGGCATCTGCCGGAAGTGCGAATAAAGCAATCGAATGCGTGCGGGCGCGCCTGTGTGTGTGAGTGAGTGAAACGAAGCCGATGCGAATGAAGTGAGGCTCGATGAAGAGAGCCAGATCGTCTGTTACCTTCTTCCTTTGGTTTTTCAAGTGTAGTATCGCACGCCGCTGGGGATGGTACAGCGAAGCCGGCCGGTACAGCAGCCCCATGAAGAAGCTGAACGACACCAGGCCCGTGACCGCCTGTAGCCCCAGGCGCCAGCCCATCTTCCTGGAATGGCAAAGGCAGTATTGTACATGGTGAAATGATGTGACAGTGTTCTATGCGGGACGAAATGCAATAAAAAAGCCATTCTGTACTGTGAAAAGCGATTCCTTTACCGAGTGCCTGCGTCTATCTATGTGTGTGCATGGCTAAACTGATCCTGAAATCGCCCGAAGGCGTCGGAGCGGTTGATTGATGCAAATTATTCAGCAACTGATGCGTTCGAATGCGTGCGCTCGGAGCAAACAGCTCGTAACCTTTCCCGAAACGGTAACTAATATTTCAGACACACTGGCCAGGCTCATCAACCCTTCCTGGAGGGATTGGGGGCCGCGTGATGGATCGGAGGCAACCGAACAAACAAATCTCGGAAGAACGCTTAAGGGTGGAAATATTTACGGCAGAAGTTGTTTGCCACGAGCGTATCCTTTTTTTTTGCTCCACTAAGCTCACTTTTTTTTGTTGGAAGAAACAAATTCCTTCAGCCAAAAGCCCCCGAAAACTATGATCCTCCCGGCAGATACATATTAACTCATTTTGACTAACAACACGTAATTAATCGTGACTCGGTTATTTTTCAGCACGCAAAACAAACTCAATTCGCCAGATATCATCTCCTTCGCCGCTTGAAAAAAAAGAAACACGAAAAACTTGAAACACCAATTCCACCGCAACACGAAGGATGGTGTACAACGGAAGCGATAATGAATTTCCTCGGCCCCGGAGTCGGTTCGCATTGTGTTGATTAAAGCTACTTCCACGCCAGTAAGTCCTGTGGCGGGAAGGATTTTTCATGAACATCGTTGTTCCGTGGAGGACGAAGGATCGCAAAAGGAATGATTGTCCGTGTGTCGGCATTGACATTGGCTTACGATGGCTGCTTACTTCCTCGGGAATCGTTACTGAGTCGGACACGCTCCGTGTCTGTGCTTGCTAGATATGGCGGAATAAATGAGTTCATATAGTTTGAAGTGAAATTGTGAATTGATTAAGCAATATCAATTACAATCTAATTGATACGAAGTTTAGCAACAGTACAAATTAATTGATTATACTAAAATTTAATTTCTTTTCGTACCTCTTTAAGCACATTAGTTGTCCATTCGAGTTCGAACGAATTGCTTAACGCTGGGACGCACACACGCATACAGGACACTTTTATACCTATTTTGCATGCATGGAACGGAGGGAATAAAAACGGAACAGGCACACTTACCCGACGCCTTCCTTGAGGATGACGGAAAACAGCGCCACACCGACACCCTCGCCGGACATGGTGATCATTTCGACAAATTGTCTCCGCCGTTTGAAATAATGTCCCAGCATAACGGCGGCCGACTCCCGCACCATAGCCGAACCGATGCCGACGATGACGCCTGTCGGGCGGGTGCGGGCGTTGAGAGACGAGCACACAAACACACACACACACACAGACAACCGCAAGGACACGACGATGGTCCGACATGCCGATGGTCCGTTGACGAAGGATGACGCGTTCGCATGGAGTGGGTAGAGTGAAAGAAAGCCGTTCAGGAACGGTTATTAGTGGTGCGAGGATACGGTGGTGGTGGTGTCAAAACGGTGGCTTGGGTGGTGCCGCTGTTCCGCCAGCATGAAATAGTTTTCGTCTCCCCCCAGCGCCACCGTTCCGATGGAATTAGGTAACAATGTTGGCCAGCGACTAGGCTCCAGCATACACACAAAGAAAAAGGCGAAACACGCTGCAACATGGATCCCATGGCCAACGAGATGGAACCGCACCGGTACCGGAAAGTATCTGGGTTAATCGTACGGACGACCGTTTTCGTTCGTTTCGGGCCTGGATGCCTTTTACTCCCGCGCTCCGGCAGTCGGCTCGGAAAGTCGGTCACTTGGATGAAACGAACCGTGCACTGGCACGAAATATAAGGCGGACTTCGGAGCAGCACAGCGCGGATGGGGGGTGCCGCTATGGAAGAAGAAACATAATCCATAACAAGGCCCACAGTGACCTTACACACGGGATCCTTGGGATCCGCTGTTTCCAGTGTGTCTGTGTGCATGTGTCCTCGAATCGGGCGCGCCCACACCGGAGCCTGCATACCGTAACGCAATAAAACAAATCGAACAACAGCCAGCACAGCCCACGGTGAGGTGGAAAAATGAACTCCAAAATAGCACGAGCAAAAAGGGACTGGCCACCGCACTATCCACGCGCGGTACATAAACCCTTACGCAATTCGTGGCGAACGAGAACCGAGTTGAGAGGACAGGTGGCAACCAGGCGACCACTCTCCAGGCGACCATAATTTCCGTGAGTCCATTCACAAGCGGTGGAGCGAGCTTGGGAAAGTGCTTTCGCAATTGTAACACGACCCACCCCCCCGCCCGAACCGAACAAAATGGAGCAGCTTCCGAGCGTTCGCTCCCGAAGGATAACACAAAACCCAGAACGAAGTGTTTTCCAACTGCTCATCCGGTCTGGTGTAGTCTGGTGATCGTACCCTTCACGCCAGTGGCATTCAATCGGTTTACAGCCGTATAGAGTTGCTTGGTTTTGCGCATTTGTTTGCGAGGTTACATATGAGCATAAAGGGTTACATATGAGCATCAATTTGATGTGAAATAAGGAAATAACATTATTTGGATTACAAGCTAAAAGTACAAAATCCTCAACACAAAGTGTCGAAAACTGCTTCTAATCAATGCAAATCCTGCAAATTAAACTAGTTAACAAAGCAATAAAAAAGCGTGATGAAAGAAAGTTTGCATACTCTCTGATGCAAGTGCGCTTAATCAGCCTGAATGTATGCAATCTACACGACAAACTATTGATTTTCAACGCTTCGCTTTGACCAATTGGCATAAATTGTGTGATGAAAACAAAAGTTGGCAGTCTCTGTCTGCCAATATGTTCGGGAATGTATTGGAATCCTTGCACCATCGGGTGCAGTCTGGAGTGGGAAAACAGATAAGTCAGATAATGATGTCGGTAGATCGACCGAGATGAATGCGCCCGGCTAATGGCCATATGTTTCCATGCACTTGTTGAGTGGTGGTGGTGTGGTGTCGAATAAGGCTTCGGGTTTGCTGCACTCGCACGCTTCCGTACAGCAGCAGCACAGTGAGGCGTATGATTTCGGGCATAAAAGTGCCCCGAAAGGATGGCGAGGCGTGGTGTGATTTAGGAGCAGATGCTTTATGAGCGATGTGTTTTATCGGCAATGGATAAATCCTTTCGGGCTTGCTTTGCGCAACATACGGCCATTTGGAACGTGTGGAAACGAATAAATCTACCCGATGGGAGAAGAATTTGATACCGAAAGGAACGCCTGTACCCTGCCCACCAGCCTCAACATGTATTCGCGCCTGAAGGTATGCAAATGTACGCTCCCATTACACTTCCGAACCGCATTTTCCACGTACTTGTGCGCACACCGGTTTTAATTACTACAACAACGTATTCGCTTCCGAAATGGAATATTAATCACCAAACACCGACACCAAATCAGGTGTTCTCGGCCGGAATTCATGGGGTGTTGTTAATTTTTCCTGCCGGAGCTTCGGATGGCTTTCGGGTAAAAATTGCCGTTGCGGTGCCGGTTTGCATGAATAATTCGAAACACTCCTGGCGCACCGCATTCATATTCATCGCGCTGCTCAAACGAGCAGCGCCACTCGCCTCGTGTGTTCCACGGTGCACGGCACAGTCATGGAACAAATGTCCCACAAATGGGATAACAGCGTAACCAACTATTAGCGGGCACGATGCCAAACGCGAGCGACGACTGAGCCTGGTTGGCATTGTTGTTCGGGCAAACACCCCAAACAGGATCGAAAACAATGGCGTAAGCTTCCCGGGGAACGACATTCTCGCCGCCGTACGTAGAATCTTATTGGATAATAAACGCGTGAGGTGATATTGAGCGGTTTTGGCGGAGTTGTTTTATCGGCACCGTCCAAATCGTAAACACGAAAAACACGTCTTTACTGTGGTCGTCCTGTCACACGGTGGCGCAGCGAAATAGCAGCTCATAAACATGCAAATGAAAAAACTCATATTTTAGCACACCTTTCGTCCGTCCGGCCGACGAGCCCACGGGGCTTACTTACCGTAGCTGAACGCGACCTGGTGCAGCTGGGTGGCGAACGATGTGAAGAGGATGCCTAGCGCCAGCACCAGCCCACCGAGGACGGCCGTCAGTCGGGTGGATTTCCGGCGGCAGAGCGCCACGACGATCGTGGCCGAAAACAGGGACATCGCCCAGCTGGCCGGACCAAGCCATCCTAGGGAAAAGTGGAAACAAGAGAAAGAAGCAAAAAGAGAACGACGGTAAATCGGAAATGGGGACGTCTCCGTGTGTAAATAGGAATCGATAATAGAATTACGAAACATGCGCTAGAATCATGGGGCGCGCGGTTTGGGAATTGAAAATGTGAAATTATGAAATGGTAGGCCCTTTTTTATCTCCTTATTCCTGGCCGCACCGTGCAGGAAAAACGTTCCCGTGCGTGCAAGAATGAGCGCGTGGACGACGTGGTGCTCACGTAGCGACGGTTCCTGCGGTTCAAGTGGCGCTTCCAATATGAATTTATATTTATTTATTTATTCGTCGCGTACCGTCGCACCACCACCGAAACCACCGGAGAAATGGATTCATCTAATTCATGGGCTGAATTATGGATTCACTTAGTGGTGCTCCGGAAGGCGGTGGGCTGCCGTCGTGCTGCTTTTTCGTGCTGCCCATTATTTATTTGCATAAATTTTCAGCCAAACTAACAACCGTCCCGGTCCGGATCGGGAAATCCCGCCACGCACGCCTACACGCACACATACACACACACAAACACAGCGCGTGTTCTTCGTGCTTGTGAGGCGTGAGAAAGTGGTTAACAGCTTATCAGGGGACAATTTATGGCGCCAGCTGGCGGTTCTAGCTCTGGTGAGCAGCGAGCTGCACGGTGGCCGTTTAGGGTAAGCGGTTTGTGATTTCTTCTCCATCACGTACGTCGAGGGTCGGCGATAGGCGTGGGAAATAGTGATTAAGGGGCTTTTGATAGCCGCGTGTGGCCCGCAGACCGACCGAGCCGGCAAAACAGAACGGAATGTATATTTGATTCGGGGGAAAAACCAATCGGAGTCGGATTCGGTGGATGAAACAATCAACATTGGTGTTATAAATTGATCGGTGCGTTTGTATGAATCAATTTTGATATTTTTCCGATGTGCTGGATATGCTTTTGTTTGAAATTAAAATTCTCTGCGATTAAGCGTTTTAAAGCGTTTTTGATTGAGCCATTTTACGCCAAAAAGTATGCAATCTACACTACACCATCGCGTACTTATCCCTTATGCATGTTTTTTAAAGCTTTTTACGCCCAAAAGTCAATCGTACAGCTATTTCCCAGCATAGAATGTCTTTAAAAAATCAATCAATATGGTTCCACCGTTCGAATCAAACGCAAGGAGATATTTGGCGCGTGGCCCTCCTTCTTCGTACGTAGCACTGTGTTTACCGACGCTCCACATCCACAGGCATTGTTTATTTGGGACATTCCAACGACCACTGTGGGAGAGACAAACAAAGCGCATTTCCAGAACAGCACAATATGTGACTGTGAAAGTGGCCCAATCTCTACGAACGAGAAGCAGCGCTTGTGAAGCAAAAGCAAACAGGATGCCAAGAAACACATCCATAATCACAGCGTAGCAACAAAAACGGATAAAAGCAGCGTGAAACAAAAGACCGTGCCATGTACTTTACACCCGAGAGCTCACGGGCAGGCGAAAAGAAAAAAAAAAAACAAGTGCAACCACAGGCTAGTTGGGGACGCAGCGTAGAAAGCGCAACACTCGGATGAAAGCACATTATTCACGACGCTGGAGCCAGCCAATGGTTCGCGTCTCGTGGAAACCGTCTTCTAAATGTCCTGCCTTTTCGTCAGGCCAATTCCGCTCACAACAAGTTTGCCGTGTCGTCGGACGGTAGGTCGGTCGTTGAAAAGGGCACGGTGGAAGGATATTCATTTCAAGAAAACGAACAGCGGTCCCCAGCGGGAGCGCAGCCCGCTTGGAACGCGCGACGTCAAACGTGTTTGTTACACTAGCGTCCTAAACATGCATCGCACGGGTGAGCACGGCGTTCCATGCCATTCCGTGCGCTGTTTATGTGTGTTGTGGCTTAGCTTTGACCTCGGTATTTATGGGATCACCGAAGGCACCGCCAGCGCGACACGGAAAGCGGCTCCCCCGGTGGGACCGGGCGCCTGCAAGCGATGCATGTTCGATACGGTTCCTCCTGCGGGCGCCTTGCAACGGGATGCAACGCGCACCCGGGGCGGATCGTGTGTGTGAGTGAGCGTTGATTTATGGCGGAAGTTAAGATGAGGACGAAATGAGGACGTCTTACGACTTCTGGGTGAGACGGCTATTTGAGCAGCGGTTTAGCCTGCACATGCTGCGGTGCACGCTTGCGTCGTGAGGAGCTTTTAGTCAAGCTGTCGAAATTCATCGCTGCAGGTTGAGAGTGTTCTTTATCGTTGTGACCCTTGTTTGTTTTTTTGTCGGAAGATGTTGAGAGGTTGTCTTCAACGTGTTTCTTTAACGAACAAAACACTTTCTATGACAATCATCCTATGTAGATCATTTGATCTACATAGTAACAAAAGATTACAAATAACTATTTAAATAGAGGAATCATTTCAATTATACAATGAATAGATGCTGGTTGAATAGATGCTGGTAATGGTTAGTTGATTACTTAATGAAGCGATACCAACAACATTGATTTATTACTTCGTTGAAGATGTCAAGCAGTATCAAGCTTTAACGACACAAATCCGTCATACAATGAGTGTTTCGGATCATTTTTAAAACAAAACGCTTCCCACTAATGGGTGCAAATTGTGAAATCATTCATCATCACCGCCATCGCGCTCGCGAAAGCAACAATGATGAGCTTCTCAAGCTCCGCTCGATATTGCTCGTTTGGCAGTGGTTCATTTTCTCGAAATTATCGCTTCGTCAGCAGCGAAAACCGCCACCGTCGTGTTGTGAGTGCGGTTGTTCGGAGAATCTGATCCGGCCCAGTAATATGACCGCGCGATATACACACAGGCACACGTTTCGTACCGCTTCCAATTTGGAAACACTCCGATCCCATTACGTTCGCAGGCGGCCTTCCCCGTACCGTTCGTGGTGGGATCGTTAAAAGCGCATACTGCTGTTCCAGTTCAGTTCAGTTGAAAACGAATTCCGGGAAAAGAAACCAAGCCGGGAGCAACCCATGAAAAAAGGCGAGAAAGTCTTAGGTTTTGATTGTTTTCCAGGAAATCAAATTTGGAATGTGGTCAAAGGAGGAGCGTTTCCCGGTGAGCAGGATGCACGGAAGCAGGAAACCAGCATGTCAATATGTTTCTGTTGCTCTTTTCTAGTGGAGATGGCAGCTAACCATAACAAACAAGCTTGTTGGCATAATTTCTGCGGAAGAGTGTTGTAAAATTATCACGACACCAAGGGGGATTTATGATTGGATTCGGAAGGAAGCAACGTCGATCGGACCGAAGCAGCAGGGGATTAGAACGTAAGCCGTTGGATTTTACAAGAATTGAGTGCAAAAACAAAAGGCTCCAAACTTGTTACACGATGTTACGAAAATGTCCTCATAGTCAGTTTCAAAGAGCTTTTTCTTTTGTACATTGAGAAACATTGAGCATAGCATGGTTTTGGTTTCATCCGGACAAAAATATCAAAAAGGGAAGAAATTCTACCAGAGCATAACGATTACTTTAAGCCACCGAAACACAAGGCGTTTCCCCGAAAAAGTAGGAAAAGTACCATGCGTCTCCATCGGCACGGCCGAAACCGACCGGGCGTCTCCATCGCGTGCTGTAAAGAAAATCGCATCCAGGAAACAACAAAAAAAAACTCCACTCCAGGGCGCACGCTCCCGAAGGAGTCCTTTCGTGGAAGAGGAAAAAGAAATTGTTAGGCTTCGGTATAAATCTTCAACAATCCAACACGGAGGAAGAAGTCGATTGTGCGGTAAAACGGCACCACAGTGCCAGTGGCCGCCTGTTCTCGCAGCTAGAGCAAAATAAAAACCCAATTCCCAGCCCGCAGATTTGGGATGCTGCCGGAACACCCGAAATAAAGTCCTCCTCTTTGGCCGTTTTCTCTCGCCTGCATGCCCTGTGCGTACTGTGCTAACGATCAAATCAACGATCCGCCAGCATGACTGATGAGGTGCGTGCGCGAGTATTTGTTTGTGTGACACAGATGGCGCGAGTAGGTACCGTGTCCGCACACACACATGCCGCATGGTTCACGTGTCCAAACAGCCCGATTGCGAGAACGCACGTGGCCTGCTACTTTTTACACAAACCCCGGGCGAATGTCACCCAAGGGAAATTGAGGCAACACTGCTGCTGCTGTTCGCTATTTCGTTTTAATTCCATCCGCTACACATGCGAAACATAAGGTGCCCTCCGATTGTGCTTTTACTGCTTAGCGGGGACCGGACTTTCGGTGGGATGAATTATGGGCATAGTTTCGTTGGCTGATTGCCAGCAATGAGACGTTCGTTAGTGGAGCTACATGGGTAAGATCCCAGGGAGTCGCACCGGTGGCACGGCGTGAAAGGAAGGAAGCAAGGATTGAGAATTTGATCGGGGAAAACGATGGTGAAAACTACACTTTGGGAAGTGTTATTGTTTCCTGCGCGGAATATTTTGTTGTGCCATAAAATCGCTATAAGCTGTTCTTATTATGGTCGATGAATAATATCTTCCATTAATGAAGAGTTATGGCTGTTGGGTGATTGGGGATGTCTGGTGGCATGTTTTCTTTATTGTAATTCGCGAGCGAGTTTTCCAGGGTTTGATCAATCACTTGAATTATGGTATTTTGCAGCTCGTCAAGAAACGATGAGACATTGCATACTTTTAGGCGTAAATCTAACAGTAAGCACTTAGGATTTCACACAGGTTCCTGTATTTATTGGTTTAAAACGTATTTTCCGCCGAAAAACTCATAACTTATGCAAACAGCTTGACAAGTGATAGCTTGGTTAGTTGAAAAAAGCTAAATATTGGAAAAATATGTCAAAAACCCTTTTATACAATCCAATTAAAACACAAATGGGCTATTGTTCGGGGTTTCATTTCGACCAATCGAATGCTCGTTTGGGATGCAACACGGTTGATGGACTCTCGCTAATGGTGATCCTTTCTGTAGCCGATTCACAAATCCTTTCCTCAAAGCAACAGATTTATGGTAAAACTCACAATCATTCATCCAAATCGTGTGTCATTTCGTCTCCCATCGCTCCCCCACGGAAACGGAAAATAAACTCGTTCGCCCGGAAACGATCCGCAATAAAAATCAAATCATCACAAAAAAAACGGCAGACTACTCTGGAAGAGAGTCCCGATTTTATCTGGCGATGACTTTGCCCCGTTCCGTCCCGACACCGAATCACAACCGTATGCGTGTGCCCGAAGATTAGCTCCACACACTGGGCGCACTAACGACATATCATCAATCAACCGGGAACGACGCACGCACGAGTCTTCAAAACAGTCCCCAGCTGAGCTGGTGCTGAAAGAAAGCTGTCAAATTTACGACTGCTAACTGCACGCCGCACATACACACACACACACATACACACATGTGTACGCGGGATACGTTGACGGGTGGTGCTGTGTTTGAATGCTGCGCGAGCGTTGGAAGCCGAGCGAGAGTGATTGATCCATGACGGGTTGGCTCCACTGGTGTTGACGAGTGCCAGGGGGGCTTTTCGGTTCATTCGATGGAATCACCGGTTTGACAGGCACCTCCCCGCGCTGGGGCTTCCGCGGACGGGGAAGGGATTTCAATTCGATTAATTTACCGCAACATGTTTGAATATTTAATCGATCGGTGAGTCAGTGGTGTTGCGTTTTTCGGTAGGGACAGGTTGAGGTGGCGTGTGGTGGCGAACGCGACCGGGCTGATTGAGTTGTGGTGTAATTTGTGGAATTTGCCATTAGATGATTTGACAAACAGGGCGAGAACAGGGCGCCTCCTTTTGCCATGCGATAAGTGTTACGTGTTTGCGTGTAGTTTGACACTGAACATTATTAACGATAATAAATTCTCACCTAATGCGATGGAAAATTGGATTTCGAATCGCAGGAAGTTGCGATCGAATTTCGGTATCGATCATTTCCAATAACTGACGGAGCGTGCAGCACGTCGAAAAGAAGCGATTGGAAGGATTCATCGTGTGGCGCGATGATTCTTCTTCGAAATGTTTCTCAAACTCAATTTCTTCCGCTTCCTCGGCGGGCTTCCGGGGTGTAGCATAGTTTCGCTAACATTGTTCAATAACTGCCATAACTAGGCACGGTTGAAATGTTTGCAGCCAAAACTTTTGTTTCGCCCACATCCGGCATTGGGGCAGCAAAGAAACAAACACGACAGAGAAGAAAAAACTGCTCCTTGTTTCTGTTTCTTTCCGGATGAAACTCTCCAGCAGCTGCAGGCGACGTATGAGTGTTCGTTTTTTGCAGAACAGAACAAAAAAACTTGAGCCGGTTAGTTTTGATGTTGGGGTGCAGCACATTACACTACGCCTCTGCTGCCTCCAGCTGTTCGGCGTAAACAAGAAAGCGCAGTTGAAATGAAGAAAAAAGGGGTTATTTTTGCTCGGGAAAAGGAAACAGCAAGCCCAGAGAGGCCAAGTTATCCGGGGGTTACGGTTGGGTTTTAATCTTGTTTGATGCTACCGAGCTGGGCTGTGTTCTGCCATCCACAGTTTTCTCTAAGCTTTGGTACAAATGCTGTCATTTGTCCTTTCGTTTCGTTCGAGAGTTTTTAAAAACTGTTCATTTGCTGCTTTTGTTGCTGTTGCGTGCATTCTGTTGTCGTTTTTGTTTTGGCCCAGCTGGTGACGGGAGAATCCTTTGCCGTAGTAGAAGGATATTGCTGTTGTTATGTCACCTCTTACGCTTCCGCGTCAGTATTCACTTGTGCAGGATTGAAAGAACAGGGTGAGCGTGCAGAAATGGAGCACTGCTGTGTTTTAAAGGTTGTCTACAGAATAAATCTGTTGCGACTGTGATGGACTGTATGCTTTGTATTAAGAACAAGTCCTGCACGATGGAAACTGCTGACAGTTAAGTTGTATTATGGGTTTTTTGGTAACTTAAACATAATGATCGTTTCGATGCACAAAAGGATCGTTATAATGAAATATTGCTCAAAAAGCTTTTCACAACCCAAATTCGAAAACTTAAAGTATCATACCGAGTAGGTTAATTAAGCAAATTGAATGACTTTAACATTTAAAGCAAAATTCGATCCCCTCAAAACTCCAGCCCATGAAAAGTGAACTAATCGACCCAAACTCAGCAATGGAGCCGCTCCAGCTGTTTTCTATTCTTCTATTGACCGGGCCGGGACTTTGATGGTTTGAACAAAGGGAAGCTTACAGAGCTCACTCAAAAACCTTCCCAACACAATAACCGGTGACCGACAATGAAGCTCCAATCGGCGCGGGAAACGAAAAGCCACTCTTGCTGTCTCTGATTAAATGTTTGCTTCCAAAAGTCATCCTCCCAAGCGTCTCTCCGTTCGAAAGTAATTAAATTTTTGGAGCAGTCTATTCAAGTCGACCGGTTAAAGCCTCCTCGAGACGCTGCTAAAACAGAAAAGTCATTCCAAGTAGCACGGTAAGTACGTATGATAGGCCCTTATGAAGAAAAATGGAAGCCTAAGCGTTTGCTCGATCGATCTTCATTGCCCGATAGCCATCGGTGAGCGTCGCATCGCACTTGAAGCAGTCTGGCCATCGAGCCTGTATCTGTTTGGAGTCCATTACACGCAGCACAGGATGGAGTGTGACACGTACAAACTCCATTCCGAAAACAGTCTTCCGGTCCTTCCGTGGTGCCATGAAAGTAAGGCTACATAATAGCCTTCGCTGGACGATTAGCCCACCGACAAATGGGCTGCACGAAGGGAGGCAGGCGGCAGCTCAGCTACTTGCTTACTGCTCCCTTCACACCCATCGTTGGCGCAATAAATTAAGTTATAATATTTATTTATGTCTATTTATTACCGAAGCGTTCACCAAATGTGATAGTGAATAGCCTCGCCTCGGTGACGATGGGAGCCATACACACTCACTATCGCCGGCGCTGATTTATGTTGCCGCTCGTCCATGGTACGTGAGCGGTTCGAGCACGACCGGAACAGACCGTCGGCCATCGGTGTGAAGTGTAAAATTCATGAGCAACTTTAGCCCAGTTTTTGTTTTTTGCTGCTTAGCTCACACCGTGGACACTGTGCAGAAACACCACGGGACAGGATGGAAAAGTTTGTTCCGCGCACCAAAACGTTTGCTGCCGGGATGACTTCCGGAAAGAACTTTGCTTATTGCTGAAACAAACTACACTCAGTGTGGATGACGGGGAAACTTTTTGCTAATCGGATATTTAAAGCAACAAAAACGATGCGCTAGTTATCATGTTGGGGTGCTGTTTCGGAAGGGTTTGAAGTTTCGCACTATAAGTTGAACTCCTACTGTACTCAGTCTACTGTTTGCTTAATAGCATAGATAGGGACACAATACGTGCAAAAGTAGTTCAAAAATTCACTCCAGTTGTACTCGGAAGTATAGGAATTTTCCTACTTCAATTTTGTCGCAAATTCAACGATGCATAACGATTGCATACCTTTCAGGGGCTTTGTGCACCAAGCAAAACTTTGCACTTTAATTACGGTGGTAACAAATAAAGCTTTTCTATTTACAACAACAACAAAAAACGAGTTTTTATTTCATAAATCAGCAGTCGTGCGCTTACTCACAGCGCCGTATGAAACATGGAAGCACATATTCTACGGAAAAAACCTTCTCAAATACACATGACAACCGAAATGGAAAAGGGCTGTCCAGTTTTTGCTTGCCATGCCGACCATTCTCCCACCGCTGGGGCTGAAAGTGGAGGTTGAACCATGGCCGTGGGTGGTTCTTGTGGCACCAAAGAGGTGGTGGTAAATATTTCAGCTCGGTGGTGTTGTTTTGAGCGCACGTTCCCGGAGCGTTGCGGAAGCTTATGGTACGTGCTCGGTGCTGGAATTTCTAAATTTTGTTCACACAACGTTAACCGATATCTCCGGGCGGTGGTGGTTCGTAGAAAGAAAGGATTGTATCCTTGTGACACGCGGAAAGAAACGAAAACAAAAACAGAAAGCATGAACAAACCGTAAACGATCAGATGGAGATACGAAAAAACGAAACAAAACCGACAGTATAAATTCGTGCGTTTCTAACCTGCTTCGGTATTCACCTCGTGACCCAGATGGCGTATCGCGTACAGCAGCAGCAGCCCGTACGACAGCTGGAACCCGGTGGTCAGGACATGTGCCAGAAATGCGACTCCGCACACAATCCAACCCCAGCCGCCGTCCGGATAGAAGTGCTGCGCGACGTACCCGTTGTGTAACACATTGCATACATTCGGGCGACGCGCGATGAAGAAAACGCAGTCGGGCCATCGTGATGTTGATTTTCCGCGTGGAGGATTCATATACAAAACAGTAAAGAGAGAAGAGAAAAACAATCAGAACAGATCACGTTGGCGCACGCATGCCACATCGCGGTAGCGGGATCCTTAACGGAGAGGAAGTCAAAAAGATATCCACCTGTCATCTGGGCGCACATTCGCCCAACCTACCTGTCGGATTGCGGTCGTATCGACGCCAGCTCGCCGCAGCGCTGGGACATTCCGGTGCAGCGAATGGAGCTCACGTTCCAGCAGGGCCGGGTACGCGGAGTCTTCCTCCTCCAGCAGCCGGTTCCGGTCGTATCCTGCGTGCCGGAAACGAAAACGAAAACAAATCAGTGATGAGCGGAAGGCACACGAACGGGGACGATTTAATCGATATCGATAAAAGCGGAAACACGGATATCAAATTTCGATCAAAAATTCATTTACCCTCGGTACGTACACGTTTGTTGCTGCTGCTGCTGCTGCTGAAGATTAAAGTAAAATTTGCGAGCCGAACGCCGATTCCGGGCTCAGACGGCACAAATTCGGTGCTTTTTGTTTGCTTTTTTCTTCTTGCTGATGAGCTTTTAATATTCCTTTCACCAGGAATCGTGAGTGAAAAACGCGTGTGCGTCAGATTGCTCGCGGGAAGTGAATGATGAAATTTTGATACGCGTTCGCTTCGCTTGCTTACGTGTTCGGGTAGTACACAACGCCGAAGGAAGGATAAAAGAATTTGAAATGAGTAGCAGTGTACTGCGAGTGAGGTAGTACTTTAATATGGAGCTGGTTTAAAAAAAACACGCTATTGTGTTGCAATATTCGCATTTTTTAAGAAAATATATTATAAAACATGCTCATCACATTGTGTTGTCGTATGGAATAAAACGTTTTTTTTCACCCGATTGATTGATTACATCACAACGGGGTAATGAACACGTACGCTCACAATGCAGACTGATTAATCATTAACGTATATCCGATTAGCATGCGGGTTTCTGTGTGGTTTATCAATCATTTCATAATCACACCGCCGACAAACCGTAATATATGCTGGTGGATGAAATTATGGTCAGATAGGATGTAAATCCTTTATAAAACAAATTGCGCAAAAAAGTACAAGCGAGCAAGAGGAACATGTTCAAACATTTATATAATTATTAGCACGTTTGCAAACCATAAATCAAAAGCACCTTCACAACGTGCGGGATCTGGCGTGGGGTGATAAAAAACTACCGCTCCAATGAGACCAGAAACATCACACAGTTTGTGTGTGTATGTGTATGGGAGAAAATGGAAACTTTTTATTTAACACCATCTCTCAGTGTGCACCCATAAAACGCACCGGGCGCATATGCATAAGTGATAAGGAGGATGCAGCAAAACTTCCGCCAGGGTTGCCGTCCCCTGACAAAAAAATAAATCTTGGACACAAGCGGTGAATGTTGTGCATAAACGTAAAACACACGGTTAGGGGTGTAGTTTTAGGTTTCTTTTTCTCTCACAAACCCCAACCACAATTTACCCATGGAAATTATGAGCTTGTGCGTGTGTGTGTGTCGAAACAGTAAGCTTCCGCCGCAAAGGAGAAAAGTTACGACACGGCAACTTTACTGCACTCAGTTATTTATTCGCTAGTTGTAAAGTTTTCTTTTCTGCGGTGACGAGTTTCATCGCACCACACACTCACACATACACCGAAAGGGCGCATGAGTTGTAATCAAAAACAATTTACAACGAATGGGGCTTGTGTGTGCTTTACGGTTGGCGCAAAGAGCGCTCTGAAGCATTAAAGTCGGGAAAATAATAATCAAATTTGTGAAGTTCATGGGAGCCTGCTAATTAGCTCGGTGAAGGCTCGTGGCGTGGAAACGCTGAGGTATAACATGAGCGGGTAATTAGCGCAAAGTTGTAGTTCACTGCAAGACAATGGTACAGCACAAACACATCAAACATCGGAAAAGCTGCTTTGCGCGCTATACAAAATAAGTTTCGTTCATATAAAATGAGGAAGTTAACTAAGCTTACGTATCATCTACCCAGCTTTTTCGTCATAGTAGCATGATCAAACGGTGTGAACAGACTATTAATTTGCAAAGGATTATGCAAACACCGCAAGGGATCGCACCGCCCCCACTGCAGGCAACTTAAAGTTTTAAAAACACTTCCGACAGCAGCAGCCCCAGACTAATTTATCACTTTCCATCGTTACTGCTGGCTCTCACTGCAGTATCGCTTCAATTTGCATGATAATACAGCCACTATACACACATACACACGGGCCAGGCTCGGAAAGCACACACCACCGATGACGCCACACCGCCGTAATTGAGGCGCTTTGTTATGAACTCAAACATCAGCTCCGAGAACGCCGCCTACTACCGGCTCCGGTGGTAAAAGAGGGTTTAGAAGTTTATGGATGGTTGAAATTGAAATTGCACAGACACTTCAACACCCGCACGCCACCGAAACTAGTGACATTTGGCGCCGCATTGTGTGCTGAGCCCGCGAATGTGGTGTGAAATATGCCCACATAGTCATAGCGCACTATAACCGCGCCACATTCCCGAGAGTCTGCGTGTGTAGGTGTGTGCGAACGGCGCTATCCACCAGCGGCACATAAATTTAATCCATTTTTGCTATTTACGACGGAATTTCGCTCCGTCAGGCCCGGTCAGGACGCGGCTTTCGAGGGTGAGTAGTAAAAACTTTCACCTTCAAGCGGGTTGACGAGCAGTTGACGAGCGGGCGTGTGCAATTTTCAGCAGCGGCACCAGGAGGCTGAGCCTCCGTTCGAAGTGGAAGCGGTCGTTGGGTTTTTGGGGCGGGAATATTAATTATCACAAACGAAAGTGCTACGTCAGCGGTGGGTAGCGTAGTCCCGGCGGGATGCACCCGATCGTTTGGTCAGCCGGTCCGGAGATGAAGTTCGCTTTGTTCCGGTGACCGACACGCACAGGTTGTCAATGGAGTTGTTGGGACGTGCGAGGACGAGATGAAAACATCAAGCCTATCGTCGTTTTCCTGGTTAGAGCGCAGTGTTGAGCAACCTGTCACATGTTCACATTTCAAACAAACATTTTGTTCATGCAGTGCATGCTTCACAAAACTATGCAATCCGCATTGCAATTTAGCAAATCCAGATGTAGTTAACACTGTTCTGACATTTGTTTAGTGCATGACATCCTTGGATTTTCAAAGAATTGCTGTCCTCAAAAATGTCAAATCAGAAACTGGTAGCAGACGTAGAAACAATTTCTTCAAGGTTTCTCAACCCTGCCTAGGATGATGACCAGAACAGAATGAAACCTATCCGCGCGAACGACATCAGCAAGCCGGCAAGTATCAAATCCGATATTATCATTATCTCGGAAACCCCCCTCGAGAGCGAACGCTCGCCGTACTCAAACATCATGGTATGACGTTCATCTTTTTTCCATCGTTCATGAGCTACGTGGGCATGGGCAAACATGCTAGTTCAAATAGAATGTCGTTTGACTCTCGATCCTTTCGAGACGCTTTTCATTACTTCTATAGAGAAGCATTTCGCTTGTTTTCTATTATCATATCCTTCAAAAATCCATGAGACGACAAAATTCTGCCGCTGGTCGTTCGGAAATGAAATAATATGAACGAGATGAGCAGGAGCCGCTGTGCCATTTCATTCGCTTTCGAAACATCGAGCGCGTTCCAGTTATTTGTACAGCAATGTACAGCAAAACGGTCCCAAACGAAACGCATCCGCAAGCGTATTGCTTGCAGCTTTCAACTTGACTCCAATAACCGAGGCCGGAATTAATTATTCATGAGCAGCATCATCTTCGTGCAAACATGAGCGTGTGTGTGTGTGTGCTTGGCGCTTCTTTCTTTCCCCACAGAGCACGCAGGACTTTTAGAATTCCACACGAGCATCCATTTTAATTTGATTCCCGTTCTAATCACATTGTGCAGGCAAAGAGCGACACAGCGGCAATACGAGAGACTCCTGGAGGATGTTTAGAAATGTTTGGATTTCTTTGTTCCGACTGATGAAGTCGGTTTAAGATCCTTTTTTCCACCCCACCATATTGTTTGCCGTTTAGATCTCATATCTGAAACTGTTGAGGCAGGCCATGATGCACCATTTCAAGCGAATAATGCGTATAAAATGCGTAATACACCTACCGGGATACGTGCCGTTTCCCGTACCGGCCGATGCCGCCGTGGCCGTCACTCCGCCCGCCGTATGCAGATGGCCCGAGCTGGCCGCCATGTGGTGATTGCGCTCCAGCGTTCCACCGTTCAGGCCACCGCGGTGCGACCGCGGCAGGGTACCGCTTCCGACCGACCCGGACCCGAGCGTACCGCCGACACTGGCCAGATGGGGGTGGGAACGGTTGAGCGTGGAGTTGGCGGACGCCATCGAAAACCGACAGCGCTGGCATCCGTTCCGTACCGGTGGGGGGAGCGGTGGTGGTGCCGGCGGAGGGGACGCCGACAGGGCCGGCGAGTCCTCGTTCGGGTCGTCCAGATCGTCATCGTCGTGC
This sequence comes from Anopheles dirus, assembly GCA_000349145.1. Lineage (NCBI taxonomy): Eukaryota > Metazoa > Arthropoda > Insecta > Diptera > Culicidae > Anopheles > Anopheles dirus. Next base: position 5,160,964 of record KB673423.1, read on the forward strand.
AGCGGATCGTCGGAACCATCGCCCCCGTGGTGGGGTTTACCGTCGTTCACGAGCCCTAGCATTTCTTCATCCACCTGTGACTCCTGGTGCTGTTGCGAGCGTTTCGGGAGTGTTGCTGGCGGAGGTTGATTGGTCGGTGGCGATGGTATCTGCACGCCGACGTTGGCGACGGTGGATTGCGTCCGGGAGAGCGGATGGTGGTGGGACGACGAGCCGCTGCTAGCACGCAGCGATGAGTAGGAGAAGGCCGGATGCGGGGTGACGGGGTCGTGGCTGGTGGCAGCGCTGCCAGCGGCGAACGACACACTCGGCGGATTGCGTATGGAGGACCGGCGCCGACTGAGCGTGGACGGTGCCGACGAGTGGAGCGTCTGCGAGGTGGAGTAGAAGTAACCCAACGCACTCGACGACAGACAGGTGCAGGTAAGGTTGATGTTGTTGTTGCAGTAGTAGCAATTGTTCTTCTTCGCCGACTGGAACGAACTGGTGCCGGTGGAGCTGGTGCCGGTTGGTTTCGGTAGGGACTGTTGCGTCTGCTGTGTGTATGTGTGGGGTAGTGGTTGCTGCTGCTGTTGCTGCTGCTGCTGTTGGTGCTGCTGTCGGTAGCTGTAGTGTCATGGAAGTGTCATCGATTGCTGGGGGAAGGCGGCAATGCCGGAGCTGCTGCGACCGGCGCACGGGTAGGAGGACGACGACTGCTGGGGCAGGTTCGGGTAGCTTCGGTACAAGCACTGTGTTCCACCCAAATTACCTAGTGGTGCGACCGGATAGTTCGGATACATCGCTTCACCTTCCTTCTGACAGGTTCGACAAACGGACTGCTGACTGGGCCGTGGTGGTTAACTACTAGCAGGCGACGACAGGCTGACCTACCGAGAGCAGCGGCTCCTGGCACGCCTACTACGATGCTGCGCTGGTGATGATGATCTACCCGGGCGCTATTTCTGTCACACGTTTGACAGGTGCCAAGAGCGGGTGTGACGTGGCGATATATCTCACAGATGGCGCTGCGCTCAGCAAAAGGAACCCGTAGTACGGCGGTGAGCGTGGCACCGTACTGCTGTATCACAGACAACCGTCGTCCCGACGCTAGACAGCTTGATGATGGTGGTGGTGTTGGTGGTGGTGATGCCGCTGCTACCCTTCGTCAACTCCATGTCCCGCTCGAGCTTGGTGTGTCTAGAAAGTCGGTCGGCATGCGGTCGCCCGGTACGCTTCGCCGAAGGAGACGCCGCAGACACACTTCACACGCCGTCCCGAGCCCGGCTGATCGTTACCATTTGTTGATTCGTCTGCGCTGAGAGCATTATTAGTGTGGCACGCGATACCATTTGCATAATGGCGCGTAGAATATTGCACGAGTCATCCAAACGCGGCGATCCAATCAGCGCGATGAGTTACGATCCTGGCATGGCGCGGCACGCGTGGTACTCAGCTACAGCTACTGCTTTACAGCGCCCGGCGTTCGTAAAATCCCTTCTCTAGCTGCCTTTCCAGAATGATGCAGTGTATTGGCACTAAAATTCCATCACAACTTCACGTTCGCAAACAGTCCTGCAGTTCAAGCGCATCCTCTGTGGGGAAAAACAGAAACGAAATCGAAAGAGAAACACGAATTAAAAGCGAGAATCATTTCGCCGTGCAAGCAGAGGTGACGGTCGTGGTCATACGATACGATTTAGATGGCCGCTGCTTTTAAGGCACGGCCGCACATATGCAGCACGCCCCGCCCGAAGAAGCAATCTAGTAATTTATGGCAGAATAAATTTCGCTTAATGCGACAGCGACAACGGAGAGAACATGGGATTTTGATAATTTAATACACCGAAAACACGAAGCACAGCGTTTGGGACGTTTGACTCTCGAAACAATACGAACTCTGCGCGCCCCGCCGAGCTGCACCCGAAGTGGTCCGGTTGGCGAGCAAACCGGGAGGGAGATCACTTGCATCGTGGGGCGTCGTCTCCGGCGTTCTGTCCGTATCAGTTTCTTTCCCGACCCTCGAGGGGGAATTGCGTCTTGTTTTTGCGCTTCATTTTCGCATGTCTCGGCGAAATTCGCGACCCGTTAATTTTTATGCTTACACGCCCGGCACACGGATATGTCTTTATCAGTTTGTTGCACTAATTTAATAGTGACTTACGATTGCGCCTGCATTTATCATCCCCATCGGACCTGCCTCACTCACCGGGACGGGCGCGAGTGGAAGAAAACAGGCAATTACGACAAACAGGCGGCCACATATCGTTCACGCAGAAGGGTAATAATCGTTAAGAACATAACTTTCGGAGCTGAGCACTGTAATCGTTTTTTGAATCACCTTATAAGTGAAGTTTTAGTGGTATGACGCTTGTCTCCGTGTTCCAACAACGAGCGAGTTGTACACGGTGTGATTTCGAAACATTTCAAAGTATTCCCCGGTGCCTTTGAGGAAGAAAATACAAGAACCTCCAACGAAACAGCAACGAAGGCAAAACAGTGAACATATAAATAGTATTTTTAAAACATTTTTCACCCACTCATACAGCACACACTGTAGCTCAGCGCGCGCCTCAAGCAGCACCTCAAACGGCTTAACGTTTTGTCGTATTTTTTAATGACCATCTCAATTTGTAATTTATTTGCCTGTGTGCAATATGGCTGTCACTTACCGGGGAGTCGCAGCAGCACGCTATCTGAGCACATGATGGTTGTGTATCGACCATTGAGCATTAATGGTCCGATAAAGATGTCTTTTAAAGGAAACCAGAGGACTATGTTTTTTATTTAAAAAAAACACCCAGTCGATGCAATCGTGTGTGTTCAGGACGATAAAGTTTAACACAGTCCCACTGGCCCAGTGACCACTTGACCGGAAGCAAGCGTTTCGTGTCGATAAAATCTTTAACACTCCACAAACGCGAACAGACACTCGCCGAAGAGTGGGGAAGTTAATCCAAGCGTGCGCCGCCGTGCAGAAGCACGCTCGTGTACACTCCTGGGTTCACTTCTTCTGGCTTGTGTGCGGGTAAAGCTGTGGTTGGAATGTTATGCACCAATACCAATTTCGAAAACTCCCTCCTAACCCAGAGGGATGAAAAACATGACGCGAGCAAACGAAGTTCTAAAGTTTCACTGCGAATATCTTCGATATTATTAGCATCATTATCTTTCCGGTACAGTTGGCAAATGGCAACCCCATTCCGGTGGAAGGAAGGGCTTTGCTCGGTCTTATCTGACCGTCGGCTTAATGTGTATCACTCCATTAGGCAGCGGGCAGCGTTATTAATGCAGAGGGACTTGCTTCGCTACCGTAAGCAGAATTTTCGATTAAAGTTTCCAACCAACCAACAACAATGACACTCTGGCTCCGGGTGCGAAAATTGAATTCAGATATTAAATTTACACCTCGGCCGTTTTTTTTTGTTTCGTTCATGCCAAGTTGATACTCCAGGGAGAATTCCGTTCAGTTTTCTTTTTTTGTCCTGCTTTCTCGGAAGGATGAGCGTCTGTTACGAGCTGGCAGTTCAAATCTAGGGCGAGCCTCCGGACTCCGCGCTTCTGTTGATGCTAATAATAATAAAAACCCCAGCTGAAAATACCTCTAGGGCTTCGGGGAGAAAGGGCAATGAGGACATGCTCATGATCTGGTCTGTGCACCAGCATTCCAAGATTCCCCCCGAGGCGGGTGGTCGGGTGGTAAGTTTATTAATTTTCTAATTACAATTTCTAGCACACGCTCCAACTCCCACGCGACTTGTCGCGTTTCGAGTTGCCGATGAACCGATTTTTGCGTGGGACCCGCCTGAAGCCAAGCTACACAGAGCGACCCCACAACACCCACGGGCCAGTCGCGCTTGCGGGGGTGTCGAGATCATTGCGCTTTTGTGGTTGTAGACATCGCAGAATGGCAATCGTCGATGCCCGGATCGGCATTGGTTTCGGTGCACGGTTATACCCCAAAGCACACACAAACACCCCTAAACACGGCACGGGAAACGAAGCAGAAGCGAACGACGGGAAGAAAAAGGGAAATTTAATACGCCTTAATGGTCCAATTATCTTTATGATTTATCGGCACGATGTGTTTCCGTCGTAATTACGTTAGTGCACGCCGTGAAAGGCGGTACGATGGAAAACAAAGCCTCGCCAGGATGTTGCGACCGTGTGCCGGAAGCGCGCGACCGAAAGGACTGATGCTTGAGTAATCGTCATTGTCACGATGGCTTGCTTCCGTTCCGTTGGAAGAGTGGTTTGCTGTTTTGGATCACTTCCAGTGCAACAATGTCGCACCGAGGTGCACGCTTCGGGAAGCTGCTTAAGCGCATACCACACATTTCCTATCTCACTACAAAAAGAGTTACTACAACCGGTACAATTTCCCACCGCCATAAGGACAGGTGATGAAAATGGCGTTAGCATGTGCACCGGAAGGATCCTGGCAGATAAGTTGCTTTTTTCCTCTACTTTCCCTCGAAGGAAACTTTCTCTAGAACGTCGACTATGACTAATTTTTAACCAACAGCCACCGCTTCGTCGTAATCTGTCCCTTTCCCTGTCCTCTTTTTGCTCTTACGCTGCTGCTGCTGCTGCTGCTTGTTTTAAAAACTAGTTAAGCGGGGCTCTTGAATTTTTTACATTACTCCCGCGGCATTACGTTGCATCCGGTGACAAACGTGGGAGTGGAAACGGGTAGCTACGCTCCTAACACGCCACAGACAGGCGCATACTCTTCATCATTACTCTTTCTGTTTCCTGCTGTGCTGCCCCTTTCGTCCATTAAGGTGTGCCACGTTATGAGTGGGGCATTTTAGTGTGCTTCACGTTATAAGCCGATTTTAAGTAAGGGAATTACACGCGGACTTACGGCAGGAAAAGAGCGATTCGCAACCGACGTAACAATAGAGATATTTTTTCCTCTCATTAAGGGCTCGTTGCTTGAATTGGTTTTACAGATTGATGCATTTAGAAGTAGTTTTCACATTTTGGATAAAAAAAAAACCTTGAAAAAGAACTTGCTGTAATCTGTGACGTTGTTTACGGATTGAAAGGAAATGTGTGCAAAATTTAACGTTTAATAGTTCAATGTCAACTTACAGTTCATATTAGTTAGTGTTACTAGAAACTTCTTATTCTTCTTCTCATTCTTATTGTATTGTTCTTCTTATTAGTTTTGTATGAGCCAGGAACCAATTTTGGAATGTTTGTATAATGTTACATCATGATTGTCATGCAGTTTTGATTCCATACAGCGCCACAGAAGAGGAGTCAAACGTTCTCTAACGAAGTTTCGGAATCGTTTTTCTTTCGCCATAAACAGTTTATGGAACCAAATATTCTCTACCATGGATGATTCCATCTCAAGCAACCCCTACGCCCTCCCTAATCTGCGCTCAATTTGCACCGGGAGCGTGTTAAAAGCCTCGGGAAAGCTCACTGCAAACGCGCCCTCCTAGACAATCGTGCCCGGATCGTGAACCGTTCGAGCCTTATATCGGGGCGTTATTTAACATGCAAAGCTGCTGTCTTAAATATCGTTTCGTACTTTGCGCGACACGTACCGACCCCGTCAGTATTGTAAGCTGCTTTATGCCGGCGACAACGGCGAAGAAGGCGAAATAAATGAAGATAGTTGAAGCACCGTGCTCTGAGGAGGAAAACCGCGTGGCAGAAACTACCCGCGTCGTTCCGTGTGCGATGAGCTCTGCGGTCCTCCTCTTGTCTGCTGAAATTCTATTGAAAAGCCGTCCTCCCGTACCGGGCTCAGAATCTTCTACGATTCCGTGCCAGGTTTGAGTGAGCTTAATTGAATAGTCTTACAGCAGGTGAAGCGAAATCACTTTACCGAAGCGCCGTCAGCGAAACGTTCCACCAGGAGTGCCGGGTACAGCGAGCACGATTTAATTCCTCTCTTCGTGGCTCAACTGACTCGAGAGCGCCGGGGACGAGCCGGCGAGTTTGATTTATTAATGACATAACTTTCTGCGGTATTAGTCTGGTGGAGTGTGTGCTCGCTTTCTCCGAGGGATGCTATTCCCGGTGCTGCTTCTTTAAGTATGTCTGGGACGGGGAAAAACACACATATCCAGCCACCGAGCGCAATAATGGAAGCATTTCATCGTCCGTTGCCTCAAAATCGGTTACAAGAACGAACCACACCAGAGCGACGGTGCGAGTTCCCGTCACCAGCGGGCGCGAGTGATGGAGAAAATGCAATTCCTGATGGGAAAATATGAAAAACCACCCCGTACCGTACGAGTGTGCACGGAATTTTTGCTGATCTGAGTAGAAAATCATCTGCGCCCTAGCTGGCTGACTGGCTGGGGTCATAAAATGGTACTTTACCCACACAACGACGGCAGCCGCAGCGGAGATTAATGCTCCTAGCAGCAGCAACAGGGGGGTAAACCCAGCCCGCACAATGACAACCCACCTCGGGGAGATGTAGCCACGAATTTCGGCTTTCTTTTCCACCATTAAAAGCAACCTCCACACATCGACATTCGCATATATTATAATTTTTCACCACATTAAATCTCAGTTGTCGTCATATAATGCCTGTCTAGCATTCCCGAGTGCCATTGTCTTCGCTGCAAGCTTTCACTCCCGGGGGGCGGGTTTTTTCCCCCACGCCATCCTGTTCGGTGACACGGTATGTTTGGCGCTTGTATTTTTTTGTCTGTTGCGTACAACCACATCCATTAGTCCTTTTCGCGTTTGACAAAACGTTCGGGGAGCGTACTCAAGAAGGTCATAAAAATGAGGCTCTTTTTGGGATGGTGGCACGAGTGGATTGCGAAGGGGGGGGGGGGGAGGGGGAACCCTCGGAACAAATCGGGACCGCCCTTACAAAGTATGCACACAGCATAAAAATGCAAAAATGAAGCGACTCGGAAAAGGATAAGCCACCGACCGAAAAAGCATCCTTGTATCGTCGCGACGTGCGCGATGGGTTTGCAAGAGGTTTCTTTTTTTTTGTCGCAAGGATTGCTGTGTTATTACCCCTCCATCCAACAGATTGTTCCGTTCCGTTTGGGGTTTCCGTATGGGCGAAGGAAGGATGGAAAACGACCTTCTGTCAGACGACGGAAAAGATCTCCGGGTCGGGGCTTTTGTTTTGAGTGATTAAATTTATTTCACTTTGTCCTGCGCGAACCATTTCATGGTTCGGGATCGGCTAGGTTAGCTGGGCAATAGATGAAATGGAATAAAACTACGAGCTAAAGTGATTTTCATGGTTTTTTAGCCTCTTCTTTTGAGAATGACTGTGAGAATTCTACTAGAACGATTTTATTTCATTCCACTTATGATGTTGTACGTAGCAATCCATTCTGCTTTGTGACATAAATGTGAATAAGCAACAATATTCTGCAAATATTTGTGCAGATTGCATACTTTCAGGCGGATTGGGGGAAGTTTGCGCCCTAAAGTATGTAATTTTATGTGCATCAGTATTTAAAAACGCTTTTTTTTGAAAATTTAATAGAAAAATCTTCACAGTCTTGCCATAGCTCAAACAAAAAAACAAATTTCTCGCAAAAAGTTAAATAACGTTTCACATCGCGGCCATTTGATAACGAAACTGGCAAGTTTTCCGTAAAGTCAATCCTCTGCCAGATTAATGGCGTTTCGCACGCTAATTTAAGGTGATAATCACCACAGTCAAAGGATGGAGACAAAGTTTCCTCGAGTGATCTCGACGAGCCGTCCCATTCCGTAGGCCAAACGATTCTTTTGACATGCTTTCGGAGAGCGGTACGGAGCTTCCGCCCGGCTGTGCCGTCTTCTACGGTATAGTTTGTCAACTAGTTTCTCAAAAACTAATTACCACTAATCGCTTTTCAGCAGCTGCCTCAGCTGGGCGATAGACAGAGAGCGATTTTGTGATAGCGATGAAAACGATGATGAAAATTATAATCTTCTCCGAATGGCGACCGTGTGTCTCTGTTGTGCTCGTCCTCGGCGGTCTGGAGCCTCGCAGGAGCAGAGTAAAGTTTAATCACAGTTTCATAAACGATCAATTACAGTTTTGTATCGGTGATTGAATAGTTTGTGATTAGTTTCTGGCCTTTCTAGCAACAGCACCGGGGCTGGAAGCTTTCCTTTACGCTTTGCGAGATAAAATTATTAAAAGTGTATGTAATTTAATCTTCTTCGCATACAAATCACTTCTTCTTGTTTGAGTGCGTTATCACACAATCTGTTTTTCCTCCTATCGAAGCAAAACAAACGAAACTGAATCCTTCACGCTTCCCCGGTTCAGGATCTTCCCGTCCAGGATGATAACCGAAAACGGACCGGCGGCTTGACCTGCGAAGAAAACAAGCCACTCGGCGGCGTGGCATTAATTTGCGGGCTTCCGCTTTGCTATCTCAATCTCGATCTTAGAGCGAAACTTTTTCATGTACCATTAAAACTTTAACAACTTCACCATTTCCCGCGGCTTCTGGCGCGGCTCGGCGGCTCCCATCGTTTGACCGACGGTTGCGCATAAAGCGAGCCGGTCGTGATTTCCCGGGAAAAAGGTAGAATCATATCCTGTCAAGCCTGGGATCGTGGTTACACGCTAGTATCCGGTTCGGTATTCTTCATTTGAGGGACAAAAAAATGCAAAACAAGAAAAAAACAATTCCACCTCTTATAGCAGCTTCCCTCGAGGGTGCGCAAGTGTGAATAAATTGAATTTTTAACATAATTTTCGTCCTTATTGCTTCCGGAGGGATCCATGCCGAAAATCGACACTCCGGCACGCTAACGAGAGCGCTGAAGTAGTGTTTTTTGCTTCTCTGCTGGCAAATGATGTTGGCTTTTTTGCACAACGAGATGAGAAACTTTGCGAGAATGTTTCAAACATTCATTCAATCACCTTCGCTGTGCTTCGAGCGCTCGAGTGCATGGTTGAGGGAAATTTGCAAGGCAACAAGAACATGAGCACGAATAAACTCAAACGGATAAATGTAGGTAAAGCCAAAAAGTTTTGCTACAAGAGAATAGTTCGTTCCCTTGCAACCACTTTTCGATTCCGAAACTTTAATAAAATGCATGAACCCCTGTTGAATGAAGAAACCCTCTTTGTGCAATGAAAACATTAATCCTTCTTTTATTACAAACATTTTTTTCGTCTCCGTTTCGCAGTTGTACCTCCTCTTCCCAGGCCTTTAACACTCGCAATGAACTGATAAAGAGTAACAACATGTAAATAAAACGCCCCAATGCTATCGACTGACCACCTCGAACGATAAGTCGACGAAACAGAAGATGACGGCCTCTCCCTCCCTTCGAAACTCTTGCGTCCTGGAGAGTTTTAATTAGACCATGAATTTTTCATTTCCTACCACGCGGCGGGTAAAAAACTTTCCGGCGAAGAGTTTGTTTTTTTCTTCTCCTTCCGCTAATGAAGTTATTACCGTTGCGCGGTGGCTTCCGGCGGTGCGGTTTTAACAATAAAACCTTAACGAAGATAAAAGAAAAGCCGATACAGCTTAACGCTCAATGAAGGAAGCCTTCCTCCCCTCCCCGGAGCAGGCAGACCACAAACAGGAAAACGAATAAATATTGGCATTCGGGGTGGTGGCCGATCCTCGGGGCCTAGCGAGAAAAAAACACAACCACAACAGCTTTTTCGGTGCTTCCAATCAAACCCCCGAACGGTTGATCTTAATGTGCTCGATTGAGTGTGTGTGTGTGTGTATGTGGTAGCGGGTACGTGTACGTGTTCGGGGTAGCAAAAAGGCTTGTCCGCACACATACACAGACACAAAAGATTGCCGGCGAAAGATTCGGACAGGCTTTAATCGGAGGAATGATAAGATTGCGCGTGGCAGACGATAAATACGATTAACGTTAAATATAATTGAATCCAATGGGCATTTTGGGGTTCGGCTGAAAGCTCTGGGGAATGTTAATTATTTCAACTATGGTTTTTGTGAGTATTGTTTCGAATTCGAATAAATATTCAATATTCAATGAAACATTGCCTTCTATAATTGTGATTTAGTTAGCTGAGGATAAGAAGGATGAAACATTGTTTCCATACATAAAATTCAGCAGGAAAAAAAACGTTGAACCCTTATTTGATGCTCCTCAAAAAACCGAACCCATCCTCTCCAGGTGCACAATTAATTTCACCCAATTTATCACCGGCTCAATCAAGCCCCCGGGTTAAGGATCGTGTTAAATTGGCGTTCCTCTCATCAAGGATCACACGCTGGCAAAGAACAAACCAACGAAACATGAGCCATTTTTTGCCCATTCCTCAACCCATCTCAAAGTCACACAAGAAGCAACGATGAAAAATCCTTACAGCCCCGGCCCGTACTGACCGCCGCACATCCCCGCGGTAACTTAATGCCTTTTTCCCCGACTCGTTCGATCACCACATGATGCGATGGGCATTAACAATGTGTTTCGGGCACGAATAAGATACATAGTATCCCGCTGCAGCAGCCCACAGGGAGGCGTAACTCGTTAATTTGTGAAGCGTTCGTGAAATGGAGCAACGGGGACGCTCGTAAAACGGACGGCAACACTTAACAAGCGTTTAATGAAACCTATTCCGGTGTAATTTCATTAAAAGCTGGTGCCCCGGTTCGCATCGCCATTGGCCAATCGTTCGTCACTAGCGGTGTGCGCAACAAGGTAGAAACGGTATGGCCGCCGATAAACCGTTTTGCATTCGTAAACGCTTCAAGCTACGCTTCGCCATCGAACGAAATTGGTATTGCTTTATCAGCAAGGCGTTCGACGAGAGCACTGCATTCCGGTACCGCGGATAGTACGGTTTGCACCCGTAATTTGGCAATTCACACAAGTGTGGGTACAAAATGGAAATGGCTCTTTTTTGCGTAAAGTGATGAAATGTGTTGAATGTAAATTGTTTGCCCAAGTTGAACACTCGTCATACGAACACAGAAGAAACCCAATCCATTTGTATGCAGTGTAACCAGCGCACTTCTCCGTCGCTTTGAATGACAACTTTGCCAGCACAAAACCTCAAAGTGGTGCAATGAGAAGCATTATTTCACGAGTGTATCGAACGATTCGAAGTGCGAAATTGTAAAATGGGAGGAAAAAAGCAACGAAAGCAAGCGAGTAAAGAGTCTCTCCACGCTTCCGTCAGTGCCGGGGGAAGTGGAATGCAACTCATCCGCAGCACAATGCAGGTGAAAATTGCCGTCCGGAAATATCGTGCGCTTTCTGGTGGTGCTGTCACTGCAAACAACGCACCGATAATGCAACCGGGAATGGGAAGAGAGAGTGAGAAAGAAATGTCACCATGACACAGTGGAGAAGGTTCGCGAGTCGTGGTCATAAGTGCTTTTGAAGATAAATTTGTTTATTAGTGCATTTTATTGACATATTTCAATTTCATATAATTTAAAGCAACAACACAAATAACATTATATTTAGCAAATAAACGCATTATATCGAAGGACTCTCTTCAACCCAGTGTGTCAGCGGTGCCACAACAAAAAACAAACGCGTCCCATTGTACGAACGAACTGGCAGCGCACTTCCTGCGCGGATGCTGCAAACGATTGCAAGGTCATGCTTATTGCATTTTTCCGCCTTCGTAGCAGGATGCCGTTATGGCGACGAGCGCTTACGGAAGCCTTGCTGCACTTGCTATTGTGCGGGGCTGTTTGTTGAAGTTGAAAGAACTAAAAACACCGTTCTCGCCATGCACTCAAACGGGAATGCCATCGGGTCTGCAAATGCTGCACATTAAATGTATTCATTAAATAATATCGGTCACTTAACAACCTCACGATGAAGTGAAATGAATCACTTTGAGAGAAAACAGTAAAAAAAACATCGAATAAATGTCTGATACCAGTTGAGCGTTCTCTACTAACCCTCATAACCCATAGCAAGCTAGAAGATTGTTTGCTTCCCCGAGATGGCGCAGATAAATGTGACCCATTCAGGTGCCATTTAACTTAATTGGTGCAACAAATCCTTCCCCACTTCGCCATATAATCCGGACGGCAATTATGTCTCTCACTCACTCTCAACCCCGTGAGTCAGAGCGCAAAAACTGATTTCACTTTTATGATACCTCTTATCGGGAGAATAAGCTCGCCGAGAGTTAAAAAAAAAACGCTAACTCCAACAGGTTTCCAGCATGCCGTAGATGAAATCGGTGCCTCGATGTGTAGCTAGCTAGTTTGTTCTCCCCGCAGAGTGGAGTCGAAGCAACTACAAAAAAAAAAGAAACATGCTACACCATTGTTGTACACGGAAACGGAAACTACACGCTTCAACAACTATGGAGGAAATTATCCGTTTAATGATCCATTTCAAACTGCACCGCTAGCGGCACGGTTCGACGCTTCTGCAATGCACTGAAAGGTTTTATCGATCCGCACCGAGGCACCTGGACGGGTTTTGCGGGAGGCAATGCACAAGGAGCAGCCTAGAGATCCGGCAGGACCGACGGATGAAGATAACATCGGTTCAGTCGGTGTAGAGCATGTCGATTACTAGGATTGCTTTTTTTCTGCCAGCTGGGAAAAGATGTCTTTGTTCGGTTTGTTTTATCGGAAGAATCAGGCATTTAGTAGCAATAGAGGTGCACACGGTCAACATTCCGACGAATCCCGATGTTGTTCTTCGTATCGAAAACACACTGACGAAGTGGAAGAAATGTCCAAGAAGCTTTAGCTTTTGGATGAAAACCCGGCACCACTTATTGCAAAATGGTTCATTCTCTAGGCCTGATGTTCCAAGAACGGGCTCCAATGAGAGCTAAAAATACGCTCCATTCACCGATAGCCCCCCCGAGCGTTTACAGTGCGCGTTACCACCGTGCAACATGCAACATGTTCACACACAGGATCAAACGAACCCCACCCCGTTCGACACCGGGCCCGGGGACACTCCCCAGTAGGCCTGAGTGGCTTCTTTCTCCCGGCTCCCGGTGCGCAAAAAGGGCCGATCGGAACATGAAATCAACACAAAAGGGGGCAAGCGTTACATAAAGCATCCGGCGTTGCGATGCATCAAAATGCTGTTTGAGCTTTGAGCTCCAGCGCCAGCCTCAGCAGGCTGGGGGAAAATGTGTAAAATACACATGCGCTAGCTTTTTTGTTCCGTGCCGAGCAAAGGGCCTACTGTGGTTGGGATGTGTGTGTGTGTGTGTGTGTGTTGCGGATGTTTGTTTCGCCGGTTTCGCGCTGACGGATTGGGCCGAGGCCTGTACCGATTCCCTCGAGGCCACGCTTCATTGGGGCTTCCGGAGTGAAAACAACGTTTTTCAATTTTCACTTCCCACGGCACAGTGTGGCATGCTTTGTTTCTTTTTTTTAGACCGATATCCTCCAAAGCGCAACATCACATACGAAGTAACGAAATCCACCTGCCGCTACGGGCCGTTGGCAGTAGAAAAAAAAAGGTTATTTTTATTCTAAAATAATAATGGGTTTATGTTTGAAACAAATTATGTAACGAGTGCTGATGTATAGGATGTACGTGCCCTCCTCATTAAGAGCTTGAGTTGACCCGATTCAACTCTTCTTCGGACGTTTTATTACAATTATTTTCAGAGGTGAAGATGTATTATTGAACTTATTAAACTCTCCCTACGACTAACCAAAATAGTTGCACTGATGAAACCGTCAAACGAAACTACTTCAGACCTACCAGAGATGAACCCTACAAAACGAAGCGCTTTGAATACCTTCCCAATATCATCCATCCAGCATCCTTCCTTATCGACTCAATGATGGCTGCCAACCCGGGGCCATCATTCCGTCTCGCTCAAAGGACACTGCAACAGCGATAAGTTACGTTGGTCGTTAGTCATAATTAAATTTAGCTCTTTCCGCTACGAAGCATCGCGTGCCTTCGTCCGTTGCGTTTGTAACGGCATGCCCATGCCGGGGGAAATTAATTTCACCACCGTGTTTGCCCTGAAACTCGTGCAAACACGGTGCGTCGGGCTTCCGGTGGCGGGCCGCTAAACGGCGTGCTCCTAGAAGTGGTTGAAACTCAGTTTCAGCTCCGCTGCTAACGAGATAAAACAACGTCATGTGGACATAGCCCGAAAATCGATTCCCAGCATATTCTCCATAAGTAAACCGATCCTGTGGCTCATTTCCCTTCGCTCTCTCGGTGACGGCGCTGCAACCGAAGACGAAGAGAGCGCCTGTATGGGACAGGCTTCAAAATAAACAAAAATTATATCGACCCACCCATTTGGCGCGGTATTTTATTGGCCATGATACCGCTGAACTTGAGCTACATTTAACGATATGGTACAATAAAACAACCAGTTTATGCCAATCGCGGGTTTTGTGTGATGCGCTGCGGAGAAGGAAATATCATTTATTTGAATACTTTTTACGGCGTGCCGATCAAACCCGCCATCGGAGGGGATGCAAACAGCAGAAAACCCGCAAAAAAAAAACCATCATCCGGCGAAAGTTGATCGTCGGCATCGGGGCATTCTGGCGTCGCGCGGAATTTAAACAACAACCCGGCGCACACACACGAAAAGCGCCCGGTATGATTTGGGATTTATAATGCGAAAGGCAATCTCTTCCGTTTGGAGTGTATGTGTGCGCTTGCTTTTTTGCTTCACTCTTCTAAATTGCTTCTTAACAAGCGAACCACCTGACGACTGGCTGACGAGATTCGGCTCATTTAGCGTGCCGGGCTCAACCGTTTCGACTTCTTCGCGGAGGTGCAATAAGCAGCGCACGCGAAATTGAAGCCCGCAATCGGCGCGGAGGGTTCCCTTTTGTCATAAAAGTATGCTCGGAATATAGAAAGCTCGCCCAGCTCGCCAGCCGTACCGGATTCCGGAATTAAATGAAAACCGTTTTACAACCACGGGTACCGCCGCGATTAAAGTGCGTCCGCGAACAGCAGAACGGCACAAACACGTTTTCAATATAAATTTTATTAGTTGGCGTGTTGTTTGGCGATACGATCGCGCCGTCCCGTAATGACGGGCTTATTCGAGAGAGAAAGAAAAGGGGAGAGGCACGAAAAAGGCACGAACAAGGCGTTGGCGTCTGATCCGGTCGATTGAACTTCAATCCCAGCATCTTCCAGCTGGCCACTTGACGGTTCATCTTCTGAAGTGAACGACGAAAAAACGCTGCATCGACACCGCGATGCACCTCGAACGCGTCACCTGTTCCACCGCAGAACGATGCAGGTGAGCTCCGTTCGGTTTTTATGACGCGAAAACCGCGCGTCGTGATCGTTGGGCGTTTTTATTGCGCATCTTGATAGGATTATTCGGGTGGAACCCCAGAAGGAACGACGGTTGCGCTCCTCGGCGCTGCCGTGATTGCATTTTAAAACTCCCATGCGCATTTTGCGCCGCGCCGAATGGGAAAGGGAGCGATTCCTGAAGACATTAAACCCCAGCCGACCTCTCCGGCCTTTAACCTCCCGGCCGCCCGGCGGGGGAATGCATTTAACGGTTTATTAAATTTGCGACACCCGACACCCAGGCGATCTCGTGATCGGTCATCGGTGATCGGTTTTGGCACGATCGATCGACGCCTGTGATCTTTCGCGCATTGGGCGAACCGTAGAATTATACGTTTCTGCGTTCACGTGTGCCTAAAGCCCCAATCTTCTACATCATCATCATCATCATCATCACCAGCGCTATCGTGATCGTAAGAGTGAGCGGCACGTCGTAAATGCAGTGCTTTGCCCTCCGGATGGTGCCGCGGCAGTAACGTGTTCTGTTCGCCGGTGGGAACCTTATGTTTGTGTGCGATCAAAAATGCACCGACAGATGTGTTTTTTTTTGTAGAATGGACCTGATGCTTTGCATTGAATGAAGAGAACTATTGATAAAGGGTGGAGCAGAACATACCTTGCTGTAGGTTATGATGCATAGAAAAGATCATTCATATTTGATTTATAGTAGAAAGTACAATATGTTCTTTTGTATGAAATAAATATCTATTGAGCCGTGGTTTCATTGCTAAGGGAAATGTATAATCCATAGGGTTCGAAAGAAACATGCTCATTGATATTCTAATTGAGTTCATTCTAATTAATTGACCTTGAAAATGGAATAAAAACGAGTCGAGCTTCCAAAATGTCATCGTGATTAATCGTCTATGTTTGGAAATTGGTATTATTATCCTGTAATTAGGAAAGGAAGCAACAGAGTAATAGCAAATCTATATCACAATTCAAAAGGCATTCTCGAAGCGGAGTTGGAGTGAACTCGAATTTAGAACCTTCGGCGTGGATGAAAAACAGGATGAGCATTGTTTCAACATTGAATACAGCTTTTTAAATCTAATGTTCACCTCCAACTCGTTATCGAAACTACGACACAACTTGCTATGTGTTGCTCATCTGCTTCAGCTGTATTAACAATTTCGATAAAATTGAATTTTATTCAAATGCACAAAACTTGCTGCTCGATATTAATTTCAAAGAAACGAAACGAACCGTGAGCAGCCTCACGTAACGTTCACTTTGAAGTAACCCTTAGAACTAATTTAAATAAACTTCTAACCAACGCTACACCACCACTCCAACCACGTTCGATGGAACTGGAAGTGGGTCAACAAAGTAAGTCCGAAAAACTTTGCCATGCAGCCGGCCGCATAGCTAGCCAGTCCGGCCAGGCTCACCAGGCAACAATGGTGAGATTTTCGACACCTTCCACCCGCCGTTCGGTGTTGGGTGGTATAAAATCACGCCCCCACACACCGCGTGTCCCAATTACGGGTGTGTGGGGAATTGTAATGATGGCGCGAACGGGACCGGGGAGGTCCCAAAAAACCGCAGGACCTCCTTCAAAACTCGTGCAGTGAAATATTTCAAACGCAAAGTTAGTCTTTCGGTGCCAATAAAACCTGTCACCAGCAAACCGATATGCGCCGCTGGGCGAAGTTTTGTCGTACAAGTGTGTAAGCGGCCGCGATCGGGGGCAAAACCGCACGCGCGACTGGAAACGCTGCCCCGGGGAAAAGTTCCACAGGATGATCCAATTTCGGGGGGCTCTCTTGTGCAGCATCGACTTCAAGGGAAACACAACGTCAAAAAATGGTTTAATGGATTTTTGAAATGGTTCTACAGTTCCTGCGCCTCGCTTATTTACATTTCAATTACTGGAAACGCCGAAAGCTCGTTGTTCTATTTTTCACGAGAAATCCTTTCGCTTGGAAACCTTTTTATCCAATCAAAAATGACACACCAATTTACGAGCGTCTCGCTCTCTAGCTTCATTCCAACACGTCCGTCCAGTGTAAAAAAACGCGAACGCTATTCTTCTCTCTTAAGTAACGGGCACCCACCGTCGCGGCAGGTGTGTTTTTCTACCGAACCGTACACGAAATTGAAATTCTCCACGTTAATCGAGTGGAATAAATTCGCGGAACCCCTTCGGTTTTCCACGTTGGCTGGGGCGGATAAAAATCTTGTGGGAGTCGCCTTTTGCGCTATTATGCTTACCTCTTCATTGCCAACTATTAAAACCGTCGCAGCGTGGGGAAAGCGAGCGTGCTCGTTTCATAAATTCCGTCACCTCCACCTCCTCCAGCGGCAATGATTACGATTTTCAAGGAAGGAACTGCGAGCAAAGCCTCGCATTAACCCCCTGGTAGCGCGCAGTCCCAGTCGTAATGAATCCCGCAGCGTGGTCGTTTGGCTTCATTTTTTTTCCAGAACGACCACGATTAAAGCCCTTCTTGTTCGGTTCGGGCATTAGCACTCATTTTCACCAAAACCTTCCTTCCGCCCCGAGCGAAAAGCCGAGCGCGCGCGCACTCAGCAAATGCGCGGCTCAACGACGCACGTAATGCGGTGCGATGAAAATTAATTATTTGTAAATGGCAATGGAAGCCGGTACGGAGCGAAACCGAACCCCCGGCAGAGCCGCCGGCCTGCTTGCGGGGGCGGATGGATTAGTCAATTTTCTTGCACGCGCGGCTGGCCTCCGCGAAACTCTTTTCCGCTGCGTCGGCCCCGTGCGATCGGTCTGATGCTGTGATTGATGAACGCAATGACACTTGGCGGATGAAACTTTTAGTGACTGTGAAATGCTTTGATTAGTGATTTAAATGGGTCGGAAAGCGAAGCGGAGAAAATTATGAAACAAGCTGCGACAGTGTAAGGGATGGAAATGAAAATAGATTCATTTTCAAAAACGGATGGAAGTCACGACATTTATCTTAACAGGTTCATTTTGCTGCCTTAAACATGTATTTTATGTATTTACTCATTAGGTTTTATCCATATTACAATAAACTTTTGCTCTCATTCACTATAAAGTTTGAGAAGTTTATAAAGTAAATGTATGCGAAACTTGTACTAAGCGTTAGTGTAGTGCATATTGCATACTTTTTGGCGCAAATTTGATTACTCAACGTGGCAGCATACAATTTGCGCAACAAACATCGTATTTTTGGTAGACTTTGATGGTAATGAATAATTTGAAACGAAGAAGCAACTCTTGCATCGCTCGATTCTATCTAGAAAGGAATGACTATCCGGATAAGGTGATATAATAAACTTGAAGGCAGTTGACATGTCACGAAAGTCGATAGGATGAAAAATGGGAAGAAAAGAAATAGAGAATAGACATCTAGACGACGTTTTCAATATGTCTGAGAGCATCTCAGCGCAGAAAAAAAATCTCCTAAAACTTCGATGTCAAGTTTTTCCATAGCTGAACATAAGCGATAGTTTTCTAATCGATCTTAAAACACTTGCTCCAAAAAGTAGAGCAGCGTCACAGATTTCCATTTGCTGTTCAAACAAACGCGCTGCCCTACAAAAAAAACACAAGCTCATAAAACACGGCTTCATCTGCATGCTGAAGATGGAGATCGGAATCGCAGGCACACTCGAGACGCAAAAGATCGAGTCAACAAATCAGAAACCCATCGTGTCGCAAACAAATTTTAAGGCTTTCCCATCCTCCCCACGCTCAGGGAACTCCACTGGCTCGCTCGCTCGCTCGCTCGCTCAAAACAAAAAAGGGATGATTTTATTTTGCTCCACTCCACTCCAACGTGAAATCCCAAAATCACGACGTTTCGTTTGTGTGGAGGGAATAATCTCGAAACTTTGCTTTTATCGCTTTCCGTTTCGCCCCCGTCTGTGTGTCGGTCTTTCTTGCACGAACTCTTTACAAGGACATTCGAAGGCCGTCTTACCGTCTGTGCAAGCAGCCATGTGAGAGCAGGGGTTCCTGTCCCTATCTCTCAGTCGCTCTCTCGTGCGCTCTTTTTACTCGTGAGGCAAATTCATTAATCAAACATAGGCTTTATTTGCCCGGCGAGTAAACCGTCGCTGTACGCTTTTGTGTGTTTACCTTTAGACCGCCGACGGGCCACGGGATATAAATATTAGGACGAAAGGACATGGGGACAGCAATATTAGCAACCGGTTCGCACCCCGTGCCCACTCCTTGCCGGGGTAAGTATAAACGCAAACGGTGAGGCTTTAAATTATTGCCAACAAAGAAGCATCTCCTGCTATTGTGCAAGGATACCGCAACCACGCCATCAACCAGTGATAAAATGTAACCGAGGATCAGAACGCTCTCGAACAGGCCTCGTTAGGATGACTCAGAAGGACGTAACGATGCCGAGAAAGACACTCAACAGTGGCAAGATGATACATAAAGCGTCGGTTTGAATAGGAAGCGGGATGAGTTGCGTCGTGATTTTTTGCCCACACTCTGCTCTGTTTACCTTTGTATAAGCAGCCCTGTACCAGTGTACTCGTAACATCAACAAAGCATTGCTTATCACCAACGTCGTGTGTGTGCGTTGTGATGCAGCAAAAAATAACTTTGAGTACAACATTTAAATATTGATGAAGTACGCTACAACCGCAGAGAAGTATATGCCAGCAGAGCGAAAAACGGAAAGGAAAAATACCTCGTCTCTCGAGTGTGTGTGTGTGCGTGTATATGGTGTATGGCAGTTCTGTGGTAATCGTGTTGACATAGGACCCGTGCCAACGCTTCGTCCCCTGCACTTTCCCCGTACCGAGCGGGTGCACAAAAGGACGATAGAAAACGCAAACTTACTGGAACTGGGTGGCAAGTGGTGCAAGGTGTTGTTTGAGTTGAATTAGACGAGCGCGGGCGGTGCTCCATTTGGAGTCCTTCCAAAAAACCCCTTTGACATAGTGCTGGTGGCAAGTTTGGCCACCGTCCTCCTGGCCGGGGTGGTTATTTACATTTGTAATCATTACGCTGCGAGGTTCGGCATCAGCGGGAGCGGCGTAGCGGAGTTGCAACTTTCGGTAGCACAGGAATAAAAGAGTGACTCTGTGCTAGTCGGCGACATGGTTGATGGAAACGAATCGAAAAATGGGGACTCCATTCATTAGGGCCACTTTTTGGAGTTTATTTAATTTTGGAGAATTTGTTGTTTGAGTTTGCATAGGTGCTTTCGTCGTCGAGTTTTGTTTCTGCCGATGGAGTGCTATTTTGCCAGTTTGAAACACTGCTAGGAGTGTTATGTACTTTTTATTCAATATATTTCATCTTGGTGGCATAAATTGTAGGGCATCAGGTATAAAGTGGCACATAAAATAGGTACGTTGATGTTAAATCTATCAGCGAACTAGTGAAGCAATCTAAATTTGAACTAGTAAAAATAGGTTTTTAGGAAAATGTTTCAATAAATTACGATCTACTCCTTAACTATACGGTGATCTTTAAAAGGACCCTGTTATATGATGCTTCATAAGTTCTTCCAACCCAAAAAGATGTCCATGAAAAAAATCTCTAAAAATAGTTCCCTTTGTTCTCAAGCAAACTCTCTCCTTATGAATTCGACCTCTTAAGCACATCCCCACAGCGACGATTAGCTTTCACTGCACGTTCCACGCTAAACCTATTCGATTGTGTCTCGAGAACACTTGATTATACGATGCTATGCTCCTCATAAGACCCTGCATCCTGTGCCTCGTGCTGCGGCAAAACAAAAGTGAAAAAAATGCAACCGATACCACCGGACAGGTTCTGTTAATTAATTACTGGCGCTGCTTTAGGGTTTGTTTAGCATTTGAACGGTAAATAATTTGCTCAGTGATCATGCCAAAAATGAAAATGAAAACCCCTCGGTTCCGGGGCTCGTAGAAAGAAACCAGGAACTGGAGAGGCAACTTTCCGCCGTTTCATCGCGTCGGGATCAAAGAATTGAAATTTTCACCTTCGAACCAAAAAAATCGCAACTGCAATAAGTCACGTTTGCGCTTTCGACTGTAGTACGAATGAGAGTAAGATCGATGGAAACGGAGAGCTCATCAGTCTTTCTTCGGACATTAAAATTCTGCTCACTCTCAGCGACGAGCAACGCCCACTCACCCACCCACCCACACACCTAACAATAGATAATTTACCTTTCGCTCCAGAACCAGTGTCTGCAAATTTACGGCCTCTCGTGTATTTTTTCTTTCGCCCAGCTGACTACGTGAGTGTTCACGGCTCGTCCACGGTGCGTACCGGATACGTCGAACAGGCCAAACCGTTCCCGAAGGTTCGATCCACTTTCGGCTCCACCCGTTTGAAGAAACTAGACAAACACACTCTGTGATGGGATGGAGCAACAACAAAAAAAAAACACGAAATTTATTTGAAACCTGATATCACAGCACAACTCGCCCTATACTTCGAAAAAAGGATGACCGCCCCGTAAGGTCACGGAGTGTTGGGATTTATTAGGAAACGGTCTGCAGCGACACTTAATTCCCGGCGTTCCCGCTTTGCTCAACACTTTCCATTTCACGCTCACCCGCCCGCCACCCACGGCGGGGGCTTGGGGTGTAAATATTTACGGGAGAGATTTTTACGACCATACCGGGCGAACAGCACATTAAAACACTTCTCGCTAGATCAATTCGGGTTTTGGTGGTGGTGGTCTACGTTTTTCGATTTCATTGATTTTATTTTCGTTTCATTCATTTGCTACGGAGCATTCTAATTTAATGCCCCGTAAACATGGTGCGATACAATTTCTGACACTCTTCACGCGCTCGAACGCACACGGCACCTTTTTTGTGTTGCTTACTTCAAAACTGACTGCGATGAACTGCTGAACAACAGACACTACACTGCTGGGTGGTTTGGATCTCGTTTTTATCTGCTCCAAACAAACTAACGAACACTTCCACGGGAACTTGCGACTTCACACTGTGACCGGTTGAGAGTATTAATAATGTAAGCCCCACCATGCCGACACCAGCGACTGACCGCTTCGAAAACGTTTTCCCTCTGTGAGGGATTTCATTGTGAACTAGATGAAAACCACTCTACCTAACAAGCGCGAGCTCGGACACAAAGAATATGCTCGATCCACCATATGCGGCACGCTCGATAAATAATCACATTTATCTCCCCGATCGTAGTAGCCCGCTGGTGCGCTCGGTCGGAGGAGCCTGGATAGCTGTCGGGAAACTTTTGAAAAACTCACTGCTCACTTCGCCACGGCGCTAAACCGGACACACATTACGATGATTTATTGGCATCCGTTAGTCCTACGGGAAGTGTGGGTTGAGATTGCTCGAAAAAAACACACACACACAAACACACGCATTAACAACTGATCCTGACCACGCCAATTGAAGAACGCCTGTCGTAGGTCACAAGTCAGGACGACAGTCAGCGCAGTTCACTGCTCCGAAAACACAACCACTGTGCAAGTGCGGGACGCGTAAGCGCGCTTTCCGGAGTGCGGCGTCTGTGTCAAGCTCACTCGCCGACGACGGTTCCGATAAAACTGCTGCCACCCCGTGCGCTGCGGCGAACCAGCTGCTCTCGGCTGCGAACCAACCCCAGCAGGACGTGGATGCGCGTTCGCGCCGAGGGATGCAAGAAAGCCAGCGCGGATGACAGCGCCGGAGCCGAGTGAGAAGATGAGTCCGCACGCGGTGTGAGCGCTCACTCTCCGAGCTGTACAGTTGGTGGTGAGAGTTTCGGTACAGCGGTGAGTTCTGAGTTGAATTGAATTGTTGGAAGATTGGAAATCGCTTTTTTCGGTAACAGCCAATCAAAAATTTGTTTGAAATTCATTCAAACCGCATAGAAATGTCTTGGCGAAAGGGACATTACCTAGTTTACAAGCTTGTAAACATTTGAAATATCACTGCCACCTATCTAGTGAGAGGTTAAGCGATAGTCATTAAAGCAGTACCGGAGTACTGAAGCAAAATGCTTGAACGAGTATAGTAAACATATCGGAAGCTAGTACCAAAACATATTATTCTGGTTAAAATTTGGCAAAAATAACAGAATTTAAAAGCATTCATAACTTCATCCATTTGATAACTGTTCGTCAATATCCGCAAAGAGTTTATATCCGCCGTTAGTAGCAAAATAACGATAAGAACATCTCTTCTCATTCAAGGCAAATCAACATTGTACAGTGGCTTTTGTGAGTGTCAATATTATCATGAGCGCGCGAGAGAAAGAGAGTCGCCCGCGTTCATCCGAGTGCCTGCTTCGAACTCACCCCGTGGAGTTCCACTCGTCAAAGCTCAGCTGGAGTGTTTCCTTCCCCCCCTTATACACAACAAATCGGCCCGGGATGGGTGTTGCGTACCTTTCGCCTCACCCGGTCGAATCCGGCTCGAAGGGCCAACAATAGCGCGCGCGGCTGTGACTGTAGTTCATACGAACGCCGCGGGAAATTATGGAAATTGATGGGATCTATGCGTTTGGCAGCGTGCCCGCGCTTCCGGTGGAAGTTGCTCATTGTGCGGGTGATATCGGTGGCAGATTGTTGGCGTAGCTCGGCTACATGCTATCATTAATGTATCTGGGAGGAGTGGGTCGGAGGATATGCCGTACTTGTTGGCGCACACGTACACGACAAGTGAGTCACGTGCGTCCAGAGCATGTCGAACATGTTCGGATCTGAAAAGGAAAGAGAACACAAATGTCCCGAATTGATTAGAAATCAGTGAATTGAAATGAATATTAAAATGATATCGCTTCAGATATTGCAAAATTGAAATGACATTTCTGCAATGCTTTAATACCAAAATTTTGCCCACCTATGCCGCGCCCTCTTATCTCATTAATGATTCATAAGTGTGTCACATAAAACAGACACGAATAAAAACGCTCTCATTTCGCCGATCAAACCGTTGCGACGGGTCCTTAAGAGCGAAATCGTGTTGAAATATTCTGCTTAAATTATGCCATTTTACGCCCCGGTGTCTCGATTATTAACGCTTCTTTCTTTGAGGTGCTCCAATGTCGCCAATACACAAAAAAATGTATATATACAAACAAGCACACGCGCCCGAAACAATATCCAAGTGGCAGTACCAATTTGTACGCCTCGACACACACGCACACACGCACGCTACCTTTCGCGCACACAGTGGTGCACTTGTTCCGGCCCACGTGGGTTCCCCCCCACGGCGATGGTCCTCAATTTTCCCACGTTCCCACCTGTCACCTGGCCCATGCGGAAGAAGGAGCATAACGAAGCAACACAAACCACTCGCAAGGAAGAGGCACGCACTTCAATTAACACGCCACCCGGTTTTTGATGCCACTTCAGCACAAATCCATCTGACAGCAGCCATCGGGAGGTATTGTGACACACACACACACGCACTCTGGCGCCTCTAGTCTGCTGGACGTTCGTTAATTTTTACGAACATTGTGTATTCCAGGACATCACCTTCGGCTGGACTGGGCTGGGCCGGGGCGCGAACGATCGGGCGTAGCATGAAAGGTGGACCACGCAACACCCAAAAAACAAAACGTGAAAAAAACACACACTTCCACCGTGACCGTTCACATTCAGCTGTGCCCCGCCCGTGAAGTCATCGGACGCGTTACGTGCGGGAATGTGTTTATTTGGTTGATGTGGTGTTTTCTCCGCCTCTTCCATTCTTCTATTCTGTCGCCACATTTGGGTTTTATTCTTCGGTTGATTGTGCTCACTTTAAGGAATTTGAATATCTGCGATGGTCGCATTGTAGTGCTGGCGCGTTTTGGCGAGCCGAACATAATTTATTTCGGCACTGTTTGCTTTTGCAAATTATCGTGCTCTTCGTGTGTGTGCGAATGTGGCAGTTTGTGAGCAATATTAACCTTGACAAACAAAGTGAAATGTCGACTGATACACTTCTGAGTTAATTGAAGCAGTTGTATACTACCGTAACAAAATAGAAACACTCACATTCACAATATACAAATACATCGGTATAAAAACATATAAAAATGGCGAATAAACCAATGGAATTCAAGAGAAGTTCCAATATGGAAAGCGTATAATACGATATGATTCATGTTGTCACAACGACTATCAATGAATAATGTCTGTATGAATAATGTGAGTGTTCCACAGAACATTTCACAAACAATTTCTCCATTCACTCCGCGAGAAAACTTGCTCATTCATCATTCAGTTCAGATTGTGTCACAACACTTCCCAGTGACCAGCAGCAATCGATACAATCTTAACTTGTTTACGTCTGCAGAATGATGTATCACTTTCCAGCTAAAACGACAAAACCATTGTTTCTAGCACCATGGAACCATAAACGAACATAATCGTCCTCTGCGTTTCCGTCCACTCACCGGCAGAACCCGACCGATCCGAACCCGGGAGGTTTTCCATGATTTTCCGCAGTTTAAATATAATTTTCCTGCGTCATCCGGACGGACGCGTTTCCCCGCCGGGAAACGATTAAGGAGCCGGAATAGATGGAAAGCAACGAAAAAAAAAATGTAAAAAAACAACATGTCAGAAACATATTATTATGATTTCATCTGCCACGGTCACGGTCTCCAAAAAAGCGAACGCCCACGCCAGTCGCTAATTTGAATCCGCACGCCTAATCCGCGCACCTTTCGTCCAACCCCGTTCCATCGGCAATCGAGCTAATCTCCCTTGTCTCGTCCCGTGCAGGCAGACCCGGCCACCTCAGGAAGTGAGCGAAAAATGAACACATTTCGGCGCTAATTTGTTTACACATTCGCGGTGTCGTCGTGGCGTCACGTTCGCGTTTTAAATGGATGTGACACATACGGTGGGTTCGTTCCCAAAACCCGCGACACATTGCGTCGGCAGGAAGACGGAGGCAAGAAAAATGGTATCAAAAGCGGATTTTTGCTTATTTTTCAAAGAAGCAGCACACGCTGGGATGGATTTTTGAGAGTCGTTTGCTCATCAAAGGAGACTGGTGGCGCGATTTGTTTAGAGCAATCATTCTTCCGTCGTCGTGGTAACCGAGCCGTACCCGAGGGTAGAAGATTATCCAATCCCAGTAGCCCGGGCCGCAATTAAAACCATCCACCGCACGTTGATTAATGACACGCCGAAATGTGAACGCCAACAGAGCGCGGCCTGTGCGCTGGAAATAGCTGGCGGTTGCGGCGAGGTGTGCCGAATGATCTATTGGTCGCAGGGCCCATTTGCGCCGTGGACCGCCGTGCACCCCAATCTATCGTCGGGACGGATGGGTTCATTTGCATTCGTCGAAAAGTCCCATATCCTGGGTGCCGCTGTGTGTATGGGAGTGATTATGTTGATTGAATCCGATTGACCAGACGTTCCGGGCTGCTTAACATACGCCAGCGGCGAGAGTGAGAGAAAGGAGAGCGAAAGCAGCAGTAGAATAAACAAACAGAATCGCAAATCAGTGCAATTACATTGGCAAGAACCGGCCCAGTCCACCAACGGTCGCTCTCGCCGATTGATTGAGCTTAATTGAACTAGTTCATTAAATGGAAATTGATTTAAAGATTGTCCTTAATCTTCGGCTGCTTACGTTCGGCACGGAAACGGAGCGCTCCCAAGCACCGGCGCTGATGCATGCGGATTTTCGTACATGTTTTATGTTTCTTTGCTTTATTGCCACTCCCGGCTCGCGGCTCCCGGCAGCCAGGCAGCAGCAGAAGAGCCCGGCGCGATCGCGCGACTTCGATTACACTCTGGTTCTCCTTTTTTGGGATGAAAGCGCGTGATGCAAGTGATGGGAATAAATGGTGTAGGGAATGCAACGAGTGAAAGAAAACAAAAAAAGCACACACATACACACAGTATTAAGACATGTTTGCACTTCGGTCGGACAGGTTGAAGTTGAGGTGCAAACAGAAAACAAACTAACGAAAAAAAAAAGAAATGCAAACATGTAAATGAAAAGCATTTAAAGTGGTAGTAAATTATACGTGTCCGCATCGCTTTCGGGGCGATGTGGTGCAGTTGATTAAGAACGTCCTGTTGGCATAGTTAGATACGTTAGGAAGGAGAGCGTAATGTAATTGAAACTTCAAAGTGTGTAGCGTTTCGTTTGATATATTAGTCTCATTGGAAGCTTTTAATTTAATTTTAATTCCAAGAGTCGGATATTCACTTACAAATAATAGAAGGATTAGGAAGTCGTACATTCAAAAATAAATATTATGTCAATTCTTTTGCATTTATTGAAGTTTTGGGAATCAAAATAATGTATTATGATAAGCAGAAAATAGGAGCAGTCAAAGCATTTCAATTTCATAAGAATGTTTAATCAAACCTTAAAAGCTTCTTCAGAATGTTTGGAATGATTCAACCAAACAAGCATTTCAAGCGCATAACTCTGCATACGAGCATGACTTTTTATTTAAAGCTTACTTCACACGCCATCCGACGACGTAAAAGTAGGTCAGATGATAATGCCCCAAACTCGTCGAAAAGCTTCCCACTCGACCACCAACACCGCCCCAAACGCACTGTCCCTTGGGAACACTGCAGACGCTCATCCAACGGCAAGCGTTTGAGCGCTTCCTTTTGAAAGACTTTTGATTACAGGTGGTTCATCCGTTCCATCAACCGCGGCCGAAACTCCTAATCCCTCCCCTGCTGCTTGGGCGCTCGCTCGACAACTCGTCCTGCTTACCAGGAACGTGCCAGTGACCGCTAAGCTGTGAGCGGGAATTCAATTTTCTGCGCCATTTACACCACCAGTGAGCGAAACTCGCCCGCCCCGTCCCCGGCACACGCGGCTGACGAGATTATTAGAGGGTCGGTGGAGGGTTCGATACTACTCCCCGTTCGACACGCGCCGCTGTCCGAAGATTCCAGAGCTCTAGTGACGCACTTTTCACCGGAGGAGCTGTCGCTCGGTGGAAATTCATTGCGCTGGATGCGAAATACGTACGGTTGTAATATAAATCTGTCGCTTAATTGGATTATTCAAATTGGTTCGGGTGACTTCCGGGTGGCTGGGTTGGGCCGGGCGTGTGGTTCGACAGATCCGAACAATTATGCCGTGCGCGCCCAACGTCACCACATCGATGCGGAGGTCAGACGCCGTGCGGTGATTTCTCATTTGCGCTCCAACACGTGCGACGGAGACGGAAGAACGTGTTGAAAATTATCGCAACATCGTGCTGGCTATACCCGCTCGAGCCTTCGTCTCCCGTTTAGCGAACATTCCCCCCCAAGACATGGTCGTCTTTAAGTTAAATAATTCAATTAAATTTTAATCAGTGCCACACGGCCACTTTCGGTGTTCGATCTTGCGACGTTTGCTGGATTGTGCGCGACTTCCGGCTAATGGAATTGCCATCACACGTGGCGGGAAGACCGGGAAGGCTGCCAGCCAGGGTTCTGGACGTTTCCTGCCGGTGTCATTGCGCGTTAGCGGGCGTGCAACAAAGCCACAAGCGAAAGTGTGGAAGCAAATGAGAGGAGAATAACTCGCCTTTGAAAGTTGTAGCAATTTTTCGTTTACTTGCTGTTGTATTTTGTTCATTTTCTTGGTTGCTGCATTAAGAGAAGACGAAAAAAGAGCCTCCAAGAGAGAAGAACAACCAAAACCAAAACCAGACCAAAGATTCCTTGCCATCACCCAGAGAACATTTATTTTCCTTACGCCTTACTCTGTGTGCCGAATCAATTTGAACTGTATGCTTACCGGCAAAGATAAATATTGCCAAATCGGTTTCTGATTGTGCGTCAGTAATCAACTGAGTCCGTGTTCGATGATGCTCATTTGATCAGCTTGTTTTATGGGCACCAGCACATAATACCACCCGGAACATATCGCAACATCCAAAATCACGACGACTAACGTTGTCTAACGTATTAATTACTTCGCCATGCCACCACTTTCATCATTCGGGGCAGGAAACTTCTGCTCCCGAGACTCTATATAGAGCAGAGAAACACACACACACAAACACATTGCCACCAAAAGTCAACAGAACGGTTGCTCCGGTTCCGGTGGGGCGTGTAACACACACACACATACGCGCGAAACTTTCCTTCCCGATCCGGGCGGCCATTGGAAGGGGTGGGTTCAGCTCGCAATTCAACAGAAAAAGCAGCGCCAACGTTGATTCGATTACCGAGATAATAATGAGAGTTGGTAACATGAAACTTTGCACCGTAGGGGCACGAGAACGCAGTGAACGTTCCGGGCGAGACGAGCTCACACGAAAGATTCACTAATCACTCACACGCGGCTGATGCCCGTCGCGTCGCGCTCGTCATCGGGATTATGATGTCGGATCGACCGTGGCTTGTCCATTGTAATGCAGTATGTAATATCTCTGGAGGCGTTTTAACGTATCTTCCCGTACCCCGTACAACGCCCGGGCTCAAAGACACACCAGGATAATGTGCCTTTTTGTTGCTGTTGTTGTTGTGTGGAAGCTAACCTTCCCCAGCAGGAGGATAAGTTTCCCACACAGAGAGGATAGCCTCGGCAGCGGCATGCGAAACGAACGAAGCTCAGGTTCAGGTTCGTGGCCTTCGCCGGGCCCGTCGAGAAAGATAATTTATGAAAAAACTTTTCACCCTCCCTCTTTGCCAGCCTCGATCCATCCGTCACGTGGGAGGCGCCTCCCGTTCGGGCGCATCAAAGGCACGAGGAAAAGGGATAAAGTCTGCCTGGATCCCAACCCCCCCGAAAAAAAACCTTGGAAAGATCTGCATCCGCATGCAAGAAAAACTCAACACGAGTGCAAAAATGTGATGAAAATCGCTCCCGGTCGTGGGCCTCCGCTTTGGGCCCATTTTTCATCGCCCCATCCTTCGTATGCGTGTGTGTGCAGTGAGGATGATTATTTGCTAATGGTTCTTTTGATAGTTTGCTTCGAGCGAGGGTAACGCAGACAAGAGTGCGACTTACTATGAAGGTGTGGTGAGAAACGGTTGGTTTATAACACAATTTGTGCCTCAACAGAAGTGGCAAGAGTTCGAAATTAGTTCCCGAGAAGGTTGCATACCATGCAATTAAGGTGGCATTATAGGGGGTAATGATTTTCATGACAAAAAAAAACAATTGAAATGTATCTCTTAATGGCCCGTTGCCGTGATTGGAAGCGAGATCATTACAGCACCTTAAACAGCGGAACTGCAGCGAAACCCTCCAATATTCCCACCGACACACAAGCAAACAAAAAACTTGCACTTTTTGTTTGTTTATACAGCTTCAACGTGCAGCAAGTGTGCAAGTTCGCGTGTTCACACTCGCGTGCTCCTATGTGTGTGTGTGTGTCATTGGACACAGGCCGTCTCCGTCTCCTGCGATAAGCATAATAACTTCATAAATCCCTGCTTTAAAAACTTTACGTGCGCACAAATAACACGCTAACGACGGACGAAGACGCCACCACGAGAGAGATCGATCGCGATCGAGAGATGCTGGCCGGCCGGCTGGCTCGGAAGGACCTGGAAATTGGCCCCCGGGTGCGGCTGTCATGGCATGTCGTGGCCACTTTGCTGGACGTGGCAAATAGTGGCCAATTACGCGCCACTCACCACCGCCGTGTCTCCCGGGAGGGACGGACTCCCCACCGACTGGCTGATGTCGAGCGCCAAACGAGTTCAGATTGGCTTTCGACAGGGTACGAGTAAGGTGAGATGTTTTACTGCTGCACAGTGGAGCCAGTTGAGCGATGGAATGGCTTTAGATGGATGAAGAAGATGTGTTATTTTAATAAAACAATATTCGTCAGAAAAAGTAGTAAAAATATAAGTGTGTATAATATGAATCCTAAACTTTATAACAATTAATGAAATTATACAAAATGAGAAATAATCGTCATAAATTAGACTAATAAAGAAAACAGAGTGTCTTCTTTAACTTACTCATTCATCAATCCATTCATAGCTTGATAGATCTCAGCAAGCGTTGATAGGAAGAATTTTGCTGTGCAGATTGCATACTTTCGAGCTGATAAAGCAAATCCATTATCCGCACTACAATACTCTTTATTACTGTTTGATTAAAGCGAATTAATGCGAATGCAGTTTAAATGTTTATCAGATAGTATTATGTATTTAAACAGATTTAAATTACCATAAACTTGATCGGAATTTTAAAAAATAAACAGCTTGTATTAAAAACTATCATGCCTGTACTACCAGGAAATTGATTTATAGCAACTCAGCAAGAAACAATTTCACTGTGCCTGCCACGCGGGCAACAGTGTCCGGCTGGCGTTGCTCACGCATGTCGTTACTTTCACCCGTTCGGCCCCGGCCTGCCGTCCCATTCGGCGTGTCCGATAGCTCGCCAATCTCGTGCCGCTGTCGCCGCCGCGACACACTGCAACTGGTGTTACACACGCGCTGCAACCGACCCGATACCGATTATCAGATAATTGGCCGCGCATTTCTAGTCAAACACGCGACCGCCCGTGTATCGCCCGGACCCCTCCATCTTCTCACCCTCCTCCCCACGGCGTCGAGCGTGGCGTTCGGTTCGCTACCATCACATATGCAAGCAACACATTACGTTTGCCTTTCCCACAGGGCAAAACCACTGCGACACACACCGTCCCAGGGCTAACTGTGTTGATCGTCTTGAAGAAATGAAGAATGTTTCCTGCACGAGGGGAGCTACCGACAGCTACATTCGGATCCGGGAATGCTGAGAATTCTGCCCGAAGTTGAAAGGATAACGGTGCCTTCGCTGGGTTCGCGAAACTTACGCGCACAGTTGGCTGCCGCCGGTTCCTTCCGCGTGGTGGGTTAAGTTACGGTGGGGATAACACCGGGGAAGCACTTGATTTGCATCAAGATCGTGGGCGCGAGATAGGTTCGTGGCAACAAGGTTTCATTTAACGTGATATGTTCATTCGTGTCGGTGGCGTATCAGTTATCTCGCTGAGTGCGCTGACATCGGATACCGCGATGAAACGTTTAAGATACGTTACAGTAGTGTGTTTGTGGTATTGCGTTGCAAGATTTCAATGGTTACCAGTATGTTGTTCAATTTTAGAATGAAATAAAAAAAATATGAAAAATGTGTTACAAATGTTGAAAATCATCCAAATTTAGTCACAATATATTCAGATATGTGAGCTGTTTGACATCTGACGAGAGCCATCTACCGGAATATAACTTAACTACTACACTAGATCTCGCATGATACTCTCATCACTAAACCAGCGCTAAAAAGCGATATTCCAATACATAAAACCACGTTCTCTCTCCTGTTGGATCTCTGAAGTAACGCAAAAAACAACCCCTACCGTAATTTACTCAATTATTCGAGAGCCATCACAATTTAACAACAATGATAATAAGATCGTCTTATTGTCCCTGAAAACATTCCCAACAACCTCGCCCGTGATTGGACACAAATTGGCTCACCTCCAAAACCAGCGAAACCAACTCCACGCTGCACATAATTCTGGGGCAGAATTCTTTTAAACGCTTAATGGAGCAGGATAAATGCGTTACAATAAAAATGCTAATTATATGTGAAACTCGACCGGCAATAACTGTGATGATGGAGAGAAAATCAACAAGACATGGGACAATGTAAATAAAAACGTTCCTTTCTTACAGACGCGCGACGAAAGCAGAAGACCAGCGCGGCAAGAAAACATCTTTTAATAAGATTAACAACAGTTCACCTCACGGGTGAATCTTTCTCCCCCATTCGCCCAGAAATGACGCGCCGCTTATCACGACATTCGGATCACAATTAGCCCAATAATCATCGACATGACAGCTTGCCGGGCCCGGTCGGCCGGCCGGTCGGCCGGGTTTGCCATTTACAAGGAAAATTAATGTAAATTGTCGGCGAAAATTGTATCCCCGGTCGCTCGTTCCGTCCACAACACACCCGTCACCGTCACCGGATGAGGAGGGCGCGTACTGAAACACACACGCGCGCCGCGGCTGTGTAGTTATTACGGCTCACGGGCAACGGGCAAAAATCGTACGAAGCTAATGAACGAAAACGGTTCAGTAGAGGCAGTAGAGGGTGAAAAAACGGGTGGAAAGCAAACGGGGCGAGCGGGCGCGCGTCCGTAACTGGTTCATAAGTTTATGAGCGTGTTTTATGTCACGAGTGTTTACATAGAACTTATTTATAGCTTGTCGCCACTGCCTGCTGCTGACTGGGTAGAGCAAACAAAGCAGCGAAAAAAAAGTGGCACATGGTGACGAGGTGTTTTTGGAGCCGATGTTGAGTGGGTGGGTGTGGGTGGGGTTGGAAACTTCCAAAGGGATCATCGAAATTATCACCATAAGCACCACTGTTCGGCCGTGTTGAGTGGAAAGATCAACATGGTGCAGCGAACGTGCGCGGGGATTAAGTGTGTTAACATCGTGCCATTAAATTGGAAGCGGTAGAATGTCTTTCCATTTTCATTATCATACCGAAAGTATGGTAATGAGTATGGGGTTTGATATAATAATGTTTGATAAGCTGATTTGATTACAGGTAGATAAGAATTTGAGCTTCGAATGTATCTTATCCATTCTCTTGATATTTCAGAAACATAAAAATCATAACCCGTTCGTCACGAGTTGTTTCATCTGAAACGAGCTCATTTTTTTCTTAAAACTGTCCTCATAAAACTATTTGTATCGTTTTGTAAGCAACGCAATTATCCTAATAACCTAAGCAATTAAACCATCTCCGCTAGTGATATCACATTACTTGGAACGTCATTTTATTAGCTCGATTCGTGTGCTAAATGAGCCTTCTCAAACCACCCCTGCGCCGCGTGTCCTAACAGCTTCAAACAGCAGCACCATGCAGTCCATTCATTGCTCACCAGCATCCTCTGGCCACAGCGCACAACACCCATTCGCCAGCTGTGCTCCTTTCGATGCACCTTCTTGTCCGTATCGCCCCGGTTCCGTTCGCTTTTGCCAGTTGAATGGGCGCATTGAACTCGCGCGCGTCCCACCCAGCGAATCAAACGAACCGCGCGCGATCCAGACGGCCGGCGGCGTACCAGACCAGTGTGTGTGTGTGTGTCGGTGTTCTCGCGTTCTGTTCGCGGCGAATGTCACGCGAACAGGTGCGATGGATCGCGGCGGCGTGTGTAGTCGGGGCGGCGTCTTATTATTTTCTTTCCCAATTTTTCATTTCTTCTTTGTTTGCGCCGCTTTGCCGGTCCAAACAGTTTAAAATGAGTCCGTGTCTGTTCTTTCTTCTGTCTACCGCACTGTGCCGCTGCCCATTCGGTCAATTATACGGGGAGACGAGCAAGGACGAGGCGTTGTTTTAAGAGCAGCGCGCGCTGACAAGACCGCCCTGAAACGGCCACTCTTCGGTGTATTGTGTTTCAGAACGGAGCATAACTAGGGCGCGAACGAAATGTAACAAATGTCGTAGCGCGAAACGAAAAGCGAACAGCGGACGACAGCGATGATCGCGAGGGTAGTGACGATGTTTTCCACTTCAACGCTCATTGTTTGGACAGAAACAGCTGGAGCGGAGTGCTGTTTGCATTGATTGGAAGTTATTATTGCAAGTCGAGTGAGTAATTACGGGAACGGCAATGAAAACAAGACACTTTTCTGCACCATGTAACTGTTCGGTGCAGAACAAAGAGCCATTTATTGATCTTAATAAGAGGGAAGTCTTCATGAAGCTGGAAACTGAAGCGTGCCTGAAATGCAGATTGCATACTTCATGGAGCAAATTAGTTCTCTTGTGAGTTTGTAGCTCACAACAGACTCTACAAAACTTTGGAACAATCATTATATTGTTAATTCTATTAGTTACAAATACGCATAACAGGAAACTCCATTAAAATTAATTAATATCTTGACCCATTAGTTACAGGAATCCCCAAAGACTCCCCACTGTATCCTGTACACACCACAGTCGGCGCACTAAAAGCAACGCTTACTTTGACCCAAATGAACCGCAGAACCACAGACGATCAGCTAAACAATGGATTACCCCAATCGCTGGGGTATGGAAATCACCCAGACATTATGCAGATGTCACCCGGAACTTCCTCGTGAAAGTCACAACGCCACGAGCCAAGACTCGGGATGGAGCAGAATGCATGCAAGATGCAAACGCGCATCCGAGATTGCTTGGATCAGATATGCAAAAATTCGTCCCACGTCCCACGGGGGAACCGCTGGATGTAACGTATCTCCCCTGTTTTAAACACCCTCCCGGACGGGGAGAAAGTCCGCAGATGTCGCGCGGTGCGCTACCGTCGTTGCCATAGATGGATAATCGTCCACATCAGCGAATGCGAGAGGAGTGATTGATAATTGATTTTAATGATGTTGAAAACGCTTCTCGTACCGCGATTAACTATGCAGAAGCTTGTGCTAATAAAGTCACCTCGAACGAGCTCCTTCCGGCAGGGTCGAATCGGTGCTTTAAGCGGCTCGCGCTGCCACTGCCACCCTGCGCTTTAATCGCCTGGTTGATCTTCATTTAAAATTAAGAGCAAACACGCAAAACCAACAGTTCACGCTTCACAAAACCACCACTCCAAAAGTGCAAACGAATCCACATTACGATGGGATGCCCTGCTACGTCGCAATCGTCCCTGGAGTCATCATAAATTATGTTTCTCATCAGATCGCTGGCCCTCCCGCTGTGGAACCCTCTCCTCCACGGGGAGCGCAGGAAGAGCGTAGGCAGAAGAGTGTTTTGTGTCACTTTCAAGCGTTTAGAAGTGGCCGTCTTTCGGCACAAAAGAGGCACAAGATTTTCGTTTTCGGTACGCCAGCGAATCACCAGCACCAGCACTCTTGACCTGATTTCCGAGGTGCAATGGCGGCGGTGGGATGTTGCAGCATCAAACCGCACACAGCATCGGGGCACACCTACGCGCGGTTTTCCGGATCGGATGGGGATGATGGTTGCGGTTGAGAGATCGTAATTTGCATTTCAATTAGCATAGTCAACCCGGCGTGCGGCATTCCCAGGTTTCCGGCCGTCAGCCTCGGTGCTCGGTTTCGCAAAAACCCGATGAACTATGCGAGAACGTGAGCTGGCGTGCGATGAAGCGTGCCGGCGTGAAAAGAACCCGGCCATGGTGGTGGTGGTGGTAAAAATACAAACAAATTACATTTCCTTCCGGGCCGGTCGTTATGCTGCGGATGCAGTTTTGCGGGTGGAACGCATTCACTGGCAAACTTCTTGCGTCACCGTTAGCAGCGCTTAATCATTCATGCTTTCATTTGGCGCGGTTCGATGCGAAGACGCCGAAGAGTTGTTCGAAAACGTTTCAGCCATCAGCCGCGAGGCGTGGCGATAATTAGCACGCGTATGCGCAGGTTTTGGAAGCAGTTTTCCGCGGCACACAACGATCGAGCATTAATTTCTTGCAGCGGTTTTGAGGTGAAAGAACGAATTCATCGTCGCGCACTCGGTGTCGAGAAGTGCAAGCCATTGTGCTGCTTGAGGGAAGTGAATAGTTAACCTTTGGTAGTTAGGTGTGACCCGTCAACATCACTGGTATGTGTGAAGAAACGTTCACTGCCTTGTTCGCGGAAAGCGAAGCATTAGGTCTTTCCTTAAGTTCCAAGAGGTGTGATCCTAAAGAGAAGACAAATGTATGTACATTATTTCTCTACGGGATCTCTCAGTGGAGACATCGAGCCAAGCTCATTAAAATAGTAAGACTTTTGATATGAAATATCATATTGACACCAAAAATTATACTACCTGCATTGCACCAACGATTTAATAGCGATTTATTAACGTTTTATTTGTTATTTTATATTGTAATCATAACCTGATATGTAGACACCACAGACCATATCAAAATTGGAATGTAGTGTATTTTAAAGAAAGAATTGTTAGTAGTTGTTTTAAAAACAATTAACGCTTTTCCGACGACCTATCAAGAAGAACAAACAACTTCCAGACAGGTATTCCGAGCACGAGCTCGTGTGCTATCTATCCCTATGCTGTGTGAAAAGATCATTAGAAAGTGATATGCCCTGTCACTCGTTATGACACATACAAGTGTGAAGTTGCTAAAGCATGCTCCATGCAAATAGTTTCGAAACATGCCTTCCCTGTAGGAAATAGCGTATAATTCCAGCTCCATTCAATCATGCAAAAGCTCACATATCACCACGATCACGCTCGCTAATAAGCCCCACCGACGGTGCGAACAATGACTTCCCAGCGTATCACTCACTCCCTCACCCCAGCCCGTGATAATGATTTACATTGATTAAAACATAAACTACGTACACCGGTGTGGCGTTCAATTTCCCCCCGACCAACCAACCAGTGAAACGGTTGAAATGGATCAAGAGTTGAAAAAGCGCATCGTGCGCTGCGTGCTTCGTCCGGAACGTGCCCGGGATTTACTTGATGCGATTAACGCGGGTAAGTACCATTTATGGTGGCGCGTATAATGAGCGTCGCGAAAGGTCGAGTTGAATGTTAATTTAGCGCATTATAGCTTGTAGGCAGAACGCATTATCGATTGCATTGTAGCCAGCTGTGAGGGAAAAAAAGAAGCCTAGCCATCAAAAGTGGGCGATAATGTTAAATCCACCAGGATAACGTTCAGTTAACTATTTTTCAGGTGCGCGGTTGAAAGTGACAACTGCTCGCCTTAAACTCTTTAATCATCCGAACCAATGCCGATTCACGCCGTTTAGACACCGTGCCGTGTCGTGTCGAAATCGTGATCCCTGGGAGCTCCGAGCAGAAAGGCAAAATGCTTCATCCCAAAATCCAACCCGAGCGCCCTTCTGAAAGGGATGAAATAACATCATCTAGTAAATGTTAATCAAATCAGTGAAGATTTTCTTTTCTACTGTTCTGCACAAACACACACACACATACAGCCACCGCAGAAAACCCACCGTTATCCCTTTGTCGGTGGAAAATCGATTAGCT
Organism: Anopheles dirus; assembly: GCA_000349145.1. NCBI lineage: Eukaryota > Metazoa > Arthropoda > Insecta > Diptera > Culicidae > Anopheles > Anopheles dirus. The sequence goes on from KB673423.1 coordinate 5,198,980, forward strand.
CGGCCGGGGAGCAGCGTGAGCGTGAAGTTTGCTGACCCTTTTTGCTCGTCCGCTTTTGTTTCGGCCACTGTTGCAAGGAGGTGGTTAAGCGTAGAAATGGAAATCCGTCGTTTGGCGAAAAAAAAAAGTCGTCAAAAGGTTGATTATCTGGGTGGTGGGCAGTTGGTTTGGGGTTTGCTATGAAAACAGAGATTTTAGATTGAACGTGGTTTAAAGAGATGGTGATGGCGCGATTGCTAGCCAACGATCGACCTTTCGATGATTTGTTCACAGATCGATTCGGGGCTTTTATCTGTTATTCGTTAGACCCCCTACCGGATGGTTTAAAGTGTAGCACCATCGGGATCAATTTACGACACAAATTAAGCAGACACACGGATGATTCAATTATCGCTCGTTATGGCAACATCTTGGGCTCATCTTGACCCGGTTTGGTGAGCTAGAAATTCTTGAATGGAACTGTCAGAAATAAATTACCCTATATCGCCATACCAGCGCAGTGCGAGCTAACTTCCGAGAAACATTCCCCCGGCAGACACTTCAGAAACGCTTAAAAGCTATATGGCTACCGGACGGAACACCACCGATCATGCATTCACTCAATGGAGGCGAATAAAATCGATCGTCCTACAAAAATGCTCGCCTGACGCCTGGCAGTGGCTCGGTCAGCACATTTTCCCAGCCACGGGTAGAAGGCAGTTGAACTATTTTCATAACCGTGACAACGGAAAATGAGCCTCCGGGAGGTAAATAGGAGGAAAAGCGTTAGACACTTAAACGGTCCGTGTGTGTGTGTGTCCTCAATGCAATCAAGTCATGGCAAGTGACTGTGCCCGGAAGAAGAGCGCACTCGAGTCAATTGATAGACTCCCTTCGCGCCCCGACTCGCATCCTCGCAACTTCGAGCGCAATCGACCGTCCGTTTGAGGCACGTCCCACAATGGAAAGAGGGCACAATTTAAAGCACTCCACCCAAATCGTCGCTTGAATGGTCAAGCTAGGTGCGGATACACTTTCACCTTAGTCCTTCCGCATCACACTGGCTGGGGGTTTCTCTCACGCTTCTCGAGACTTTTCAATGTCATATAGCAAAAGGATGAACTGCTGGTCAGCAGGGATTTCACACACATACGCAGGGTGAACTGTCGAAATGAAAACGGAAACGGATATGATTGTGGCTTTTAAGGCGATATCAGGCCAACCTCGCTGAATAGGAGGGCTGCTGATCCGTTCCCATGGAAAAGGGAGCCGTATTGTCCGTCCGGGAGGGTTTCCGTAGAAATGGGAGTCTTTTCTCGACACGCTTCAATGGCCACGCGTGGAATATTGACACGAGCATAGAACCCTACCAATGGCGCAGAGGTGCTGGAAGCTGTTGTGTGATTCGTTCGAGCGATGATAATGCATGGACCCGACGAAGAACCGCTTTTCTTTTGAGTGATGAATTGGGGGATTGGAATATGTGTGTTTTCTTGAGCGTGAACCATTTTGTGGGTTAAAATTGGAAGCCAACCCTGTTTGGTCGATAGTTCGTAGAGATAGAGATAGTTCGTTCGGTGAGGTCAAGAAGAATCTGTTAAAATGCTAAGAATGAATAGCATGAAATCGATTTAAATTGTGAGTACATTCGCAATGATCCTCATGATAAGAGTTTGTTACATTATCCTTCATTTAAGAACTAATATGTTAACTACACCACAGGCCCTATTCATGAATAATATCGAATTTTTGGATTTTAAACGGTATAAAAACTAAAAAAAGGTTTAAGAATGAAAAAAATATGTTTGAAATAGAAGTTTCAGGCATTACCACACAATTTATGGTGCCATACAGACGCAGACCATAATATACTTTATCATTGATTTTTTCTTCCTTTTGGCGAACCATAGACACGCACCGATTACACACTGTTTAACAGTGTTACTAAACATTCCAGCCGATGAGCGTAAAATTGACAGTAAATCGGCTTACGGGATTATTATTACCACCCACTCCGTCGGTTTTGTGGCCGCCATTCCCGGTCTCATAAACAGAACAAACATATTCTTTTTTTTTGGCTTCTTCCCTCGAAACAAAAAGTGAAGCGCCTGCCCTCAATGCGATGGACACGGCGGTGAAGTGAAACCATTCTAATAGCTTTATTCCAACGATTATGATCATCGCCACAAAATGGTTTCCGAAATCTGCTCCACCGGCAGAGCTTCCGAGGTCCAAGGGCATCCTTGCAGCAGCGAACAGTGATTTTTCTCGTTTTTCACATCGTCTAAGTAGGCTTTGGAAGCGTTTGTTTGCCTGGTGGTGGTGTTGTTTTTTTCATCCTCTTGTTCGCGTCTCTTCTACCGTTCCTAGCCACTAACTCAGGCTCGGGAGACTGGACAATTAACTTTACAACATCCGGAAGCCGTCGCACCCGACGTCGGTTTCGACCCAGTTTGGAGCGTCTGTTTCGCGAACGTTTTATTTTTCTGTTTTTGTGTTCGTCCGGATCCGGTTATCGTAAAATCGAGCTAGCAGCAAAAAAAAAGCAACCCGCAACGGAAACACAGATCTCTCATCAGTAACCGCATCGCAGGACCGCAATAACTGGCAATGATTTTCCGGCGGCAGCTGCACGGCCACCCCCGTGGGGGTGCGGTGGTGAGGGGGGTTATTTAATTCTATTTTTTCCGCCTGCACCCGGGCGTTTGGGGTTTTTGGGGCGGAGCATTGTTTTTTCCGGGATTTACTGCAAAATCGTTTATTTTATGCTTCAATCCTCATTTTCCTCTGCACCTTCGGTTTTTCGTTGTTGTTTGAAAAAGGTGCTTTGATTTTAAATCCAAATTGAATCAATTCCCGAAACCCCTTTTTTATGTTAGCGCAGCTACCCGGCCATTACCGGGTTCGTTCGTTCCGGATGTCGCTTTTCCTTCGCTCGCCGTGTTTTGGGTTTAGTGTAAAATAATAAAATTTTCCCCCCGAATTGGCAATTTTCAAGACAGGCGCGTTCTCTATCTTATTCGCGAAAAAATCAACATAAATCAATCACCCTGTCTGCCAGGGCCAGTGGTTGCGAACACATAAATAACTCCGAAAAGTATTTTGTGCCAGCGGAAAATGAATTCTTCAAAACTTAACCGCCGCAGCAACACAGGAGCATCTTCAAATCGGGCGAATGAAAATTAAATCCTCACACCCGACGCAAAGAGCTTCGCATCGGAAACTCTTCGATTATGTCGTTGTTTTAAAAGATGGAAATTAAAATCAACATTTTCCAAACCCCCCCGAAAACCAGTTATCAAGTGCTTAGTTCTGCAAACCCTCATTCCTAATCCTCTTTGCAGCAGGCGGCATTAATTCTCGCACTCTGTTTGGTTGGAAAATATGTTCCGTCCTGATTGCGCCCGGAATTGATGGTAATACGCTTTCTAAGTGAGCTGGCGAAACTTTTCCTTCCCAGTCACTTACCCAGCGTGTGTGCGTGTGTGTGTGTGGGCAGAAGGGCAGCATCACAAGCGGATAGCGTTCCGATGATGCCATCTAATCTGCTCTCCGTTTACCTCAGCGCTCAGCACACGGAACTGGGAACCGTGTAAAACGAGGCCAAAGTTGTCTCTGGTAACAGTGGTCTTTAAACTTTGTAATTACACATTCTCCCCCCACGCCGCAGCTCTCTTTCGCTCGTTTGCTCGCATTTTCAAGGAAACGTTGCAAGAATTCCTCGACTGTCTGAAAGGAGCGAGTCCGCTGGCCTTCAGAGTGTGTATGTGTACTTGTCCGTATGAATGCTCATGCCTTCATGCTGTCATCAATGAAACGTCATTTCAACAACACTCGACGGAAACTTACGCCACCGATCTTGCTTGTCTAATGAAGTTCTTCACATCACAGGCGAACACTCGAAGGCGCTTTCCCCGGAAAGCATCGATTTGTACCGGGAAGGAATTAGACCTCACACTAAACGAGCAAAAGGTACCATTCGGATGGTGATTACATTTCCTTTCTACTTACAATACTCTCCAATCACATGATTGGATTGCTTCCTTCTGCTTCGTTTTCTCGTATGTGTGTCTAGAGACGTATGTGATTGTTTCACAATTGAGAGGATTGTTTCAATCATGATTCTCGATCTGAAGTTAAAAAATTGTTCTAGGAAATGGTCGAATCATAGAGGAAGGTACTATGTCGATTTGATTTTGTTTGGGACATCAATTACTTTTAATTAATGTTATTTGGTATGAATTCGATAGTGTGGTTAAAAAATAAAGACACAACCATACCAGCATAACACACTTATACATGAAGAATGCATTTCTTAGCGCAGTTGAGAGAACGACGCCGTAAAGTATGCAAGTTGTATGACAATTTCTATTAACATTCATAAAATGAATACTTGAAATATCAGATACTCAGTATGACTCTGATTCAAGGATTCATGAATATGAATGAACCTTCAAGTTGAATGAATGAATCCGAATCATAAGTAGAGAACATCATGAATATTTGAAGATTCATGAATCTTATACTTGATTAACCTGGTAAGCTAAACCTCTCTAAGCATCGTAAACAAATCTTTAGAAACTCAACTCTTCTCGAATGATTTAAATCAATTCACAACAATTCTACCAACACATCGGTTTTGGCATTGAAAAACCTATAACATCCATTTCTAACCACATCGATTGTTCGGTTGATCAAAAGGTTTCCCCACGGGTAAACATTTACCTTTTTTCCGTCACTCAAAAATCTCACCTCTTCTGGAGAATGCACTGCAAACGATTCGAAATCGGCGATTTTCTTTCATTCCCTGCCGAAAGCGCCTTTCCTCCGCGCTCGAGACGCTTTCTATTCAAACAATGAAGCAACGATTACACCAGACACGCGTTGGAGTGCATTTTTCACCCGCATTTGATGTTCGTCCTTGCCAATCGCGTGCCGGGGCGTTGTAAAAAAAAAGGTAAAAAAGTGTGCGAGAATGCAATTCCAATCGTTCGCACACGAATCCGCCGTCTGCACCGAACGGATGCCGAAATTGGATTTTATCGAAACGTAGCCAAATAGCGCGCTCCGGGGCGCGCCTTCCAGACAGACGATGGGAAATGTAAATTTTCGACTCGACTCGATAATGCTTGTGCAAATTGTGCCCGGTCGGGGCGCATAGTGCAGAAAGGGGTGAGCACTGATGGCACGAAATGGAGTTGACAGTGAAATTTAATGCCACCGAACCCGACTGCACCAGTGTGCAAGTAAGTCCGGACGCGGAACATGAATATTGATGGAACAAATCGGAGAGTTGATTTGATTTATGTTGTTGGCGCTTCGGAGCGGGAAATATTCCTTTCTGCGTCAAGCACGGATCAGCAAACACAGGTTTTATTTCTTCTTGAAAACCAAAGTGACATTGCTTCAAACGGAATCTTATTTAAGCATGACATTAGCCTTTGAGGCACTTTTTGAAGCTCGAGGATGAAGCTCGCAACGATAAGAGTCTCAACAAACTTTTTCATCCTTGATCTCGTACGTTCATGTTCCAGTGACGCAAACACCAAAAAGACGAGCTAATTAAATTATATCACTTGCTTTCACTTTCAATCTTTGCAGCAACTCTCGTATCCGTGGTTCGCTGTTTGTTTCGCTTAAGCCTCAAAAACACATATTCCTGATGTGGGTTAAATATTCTTCAAATGTTATCCTGCCCTTTCAGACGGCAAGTCTGAAAGAGTCTGTTTTTCTTTTCGCTTCCCGGCTCCTTTCCCGGTACAGCAAAGTGAATCATTAAAACTTAAGATGCTTCGCCTCTTTTCTTAAGCTCGCACCACGAGCACGAACGAAAAACTCGTCAGGACGCTGCCTATATGGCAGCGTCTCGTTTTCTCGGCCTGCCATTTCTGCGGATGCTCGCAGGCTTATCCATCTTCTGGCGTGTGCTTTTGCCTTTCCCGAGCGTCGCGCGTAGTCTAGAAAATGGAGAAAATCGGTTCCCCAAAAGTGGTTTGGCAGCGGCAACCAACCACCAGCACAGCGTGTCGAATTTCATTCCCATCGCAAGCTTTCTGGCGCTGTCGCGAGAAAGAAAAACATTTTTCCTCCCACACTTGTGTTGGCTTTGCGTCAATTCTTTCTTCCGAGTGTCAAATCCATCAGATGGAGCTTCGAGGCAGTGGTGTTGTTATTTCTTTTGCAATTTAATTTCCATCTTCGTTCAACTAGTTGATCTTTTGCAAAGAAATGAATAAAAACAATTCTTTAAAGAGCTAAAGTCTTTAATTTAGTTCTTAGTGCAAAAGGAAGAGTGAAGAAAGTGAAATTGTTGTCACTTATAAAACAAAATATAAAGATTATCATTCAAAATACTTAAAAAAGCGATTCATCTTAAACATATTTCCTCTTTTAAAGATGCATAATGTATCTTTGCCGCAACGTATGGAGGAATGCAACAGGTCGCCGAAGGAAGGATTGGCTGCCATAACTTATGGATGAACTCATTCACTAAATAGACAACATAATCATCGACTTCCTCACATCAAGACGTACAAGAAACGTTTTTATCAGCCAACAGCAGCAACAGCAGCATAACCAATCGCACTCACGCTCGCATCCGAGCGCATGTTGCAGTGTTGCTGCGATCAAAATGCCTGTCATCTCGCTGTGCAGCTGTCACGGTGAGCAAAATATTATGTTTCCATGGTGACATGTACCGACCCGCCAGCACCGGGAGCGGAAAACGAAACAGGGCGAAAACGGGCGATTTGAAAGCGTTTTCAAATCGCATACCAACCGTCGCAGGAAAACAAGAAACTCCTCCGAGGAAAGATACTAACCGCCGGTGTGTTGCTCCCGCCTCCCGGGCTGTCAGCGGTCTTCGATTTTATTGACAAGCGTTTTATGGGCAGCCGAGCTACGCACGGCGAACTTAAGTGAAGGGAATAGAGTCAGGAGCAAGAAAAAAAACGCTTCAGATAGACAACTGCCCACCTGCGCTGGAGGGCGTCCGGGAATCCGGATTGCTAGGCGGAGACGCAAGCAGCGCACGGTTCGAATTGTCAACCGCACGATGCTCGCGGGATACCAGCGGGAATATCAGCCCATTGATTGATGTCTATCGGAGAGCATCAATCTCCCGTTAATGGTGGTGGTGGTGGCGGCCGTGCGTACGTACGTATGGTGCAATTTTCTATTAAATAATGCAACATGACAGTTGCGCCATGCAACACAATGCGTTGCGCGCGGAGACGCGGCCCGGTCTGGGAGGGCATAGCAATGAGGCTGGTGAAAAACTAAACCCGGCCTAGATCGGAGCGGTCGGAGCACGGAGACCGGGAACGCCTTGCCTAATTTGCATATTGTAATTTCCTTCTTCCCTCCGATGATAACAAAGTCACCAGCAAACAGTTCATCATCATCATCAGCCTGCCCGTCGTCGTTGCGAAGTAGACGTTGCGCTGCAGCATAATCACCGTGAAGCGATCCCGTCTCGTCGCGTCGGATCGAGCCGCCGACGTGTGCCCGAGCGAGCCGTCCAATAAGAGCCCTCCTTGGCCTCCTCGGTCTTAGCCCTCCGAAAGGTGTGGTTCGAAGTGTATGGGACGGGCCGCACGGCGCACACGGCACACACGGTGGTGTGCAATTATTTAATTTCCTAATAATAAGCTTCCCGGTTGCCTCGCGCAGACGTGACCAATAATTCCCACCTCATGTAACCGTTCCGGGGTGGAGCGAAAATGGGGAAGAAAAACCGCTGTGTACGATGATGTAGTTGAAGAAAATGAAAACACTCCTCATGGGAGTGTTGCTGATGGTGATGATGTGTGATTGCTAGCCGCTGGGACGCCTTGAATTTTGCAGAATTAATACATAAAGTTTTAGGACAATATCCTGTCCGTGTTGTAAAATGTTTGTTGCAATTACTATGGTTATTTATTTTTTATCATCCTCGAATACTCCTCTTCAAGAAAAATGTGTTTTTTTATATCTTGAGCTCTTGAATATACTCGACAGGTTCTCCATAAATGACATCCAGATCCAGATCCGATTTATCTCTGAAGCAATCAACATTGAACTGGATTCTTGCATAAATGCGTTAATTACAGCAGCTATAAAACCTTTCCCTGACATGCATGTGCGCGCGACATAAAACTGAATTTATTTATCCTTTCCCGCATCAGATAAGATCATGACAAATTTATGACTCCCTCTGGATCCTTTTCAACGATCATTTCGGTGCGTTTACCTTCCGGAAAAAGCGGTCCCACCTTTCTATCCCTAGCGCCACACAATGTATCGCACGGTCTAGTGCATCTGCAGGCGAGGGAATGATTGAATTAAGATTTAATCAAAATAGATCAACTTTAATCATTCGATCGCCATTTCCACGCCCCAAGCAGTTTGCCCCGAACCGGACGTCACCCGGGTGCGGAAAATCGGACGGAACCTATCAAGATGGTGTCGCGCAATGAGAGAGAGAGAGAGAAACCTCACGGTCACTTAACGGTCTAAACGCAGCGAAACCTGATCCACGTCTTGTTTAGCCGCCACCACCACACGCATCACGCGTCGTATCAATCACGGCCACACTGGCCATCCATCCATCCATCCCTCCGGGGGGAAAAAGCCTTGCAAAACTGCCCTATAATGTACGCTAAAATTCGCTACGGCAAACGCGCGCCCCGAGGGCGACTACATAATGCCCATTAACGGGGTCTCAGCGAGCGAGCGACGCGTGCAAGCAACAGCCCCGGCTGCAGGCACAGCCCCACATCAAATATTTATGTAGAAAGTAATTGAAAATTTTATTTTCAACAATAATTATCCCGGATGATTTAATGAGCAACCGTAACGCGTACCGATTTAATGACGCGCGTCTTTTGCGTGGAACCGTGCGGACCGCGTGACGGGACGCGGGAACTCATAAATTTTTCGATCAAACTGATCATTCCGGCCGAACCGGTGCTGGTACTTAACCTCGGCGGTAGTGGCTTCGACTATCCTGCGCCGGTTGGGCTTCACAGATTTTATTGCTGCGGAAGGTTGCGTCGTGATTTGGGCCCACTCGCTGGGACCTCTTTTAGGACGTACCCAGTGAGGGCCTGTTTGCTGGTTTTATTTTCAAAACAGCCATGGGTTTAGATTTGATGGAGGGGAACCTACCTAGAGAGAGCAAATGCGATGATTATAGTCTTTCGCCCGTATGTTTTATTTTTTACCGTGTCCTTCCGCAGATGAGGTCCCATAGTCCTTAATTGTGTTTTTCCTTTCTTGGGGGGATGATTGTTTAAATTGATGCTGGTAGCGGCGCGTTGTTGCCACGATAATCATGTTGTACTTTTGATTGGACTGCAGACGATTATTTTAATCGCTCATGTCTCTTGCAAAACGAGACGATCTTGAAAATAAATTTAAGCATATTTTTATTTTTTTAAAACATGTTGAATTCTACATGAAAATGAACAAGCTTCCCACCAATAGTTCTTCATAAAAATCTCCTCTCCGTTTATTCATTGCCTGCTATCAGTCAATGTCCCACTCGCTGCGGATCTAATAAATCCACCCCGGACCCGAATTTGATAGGTCCATCCCAATTTGGTGGATCCATTATCCCGAACGACAGTAGGCAGGACCCCGGAGCGTTGAAAAGTGATCCAAATTGTCACATTCAACGGGACGGGTACTTACAGAAAATTACTTCGGAAAGCGAACAAAGGGGTTTCCGTTGCCACCCACCTTTCCCGCTTCATTGTTCGTCAACCCCCACGAGCGATGGCTGACCACCTCCCCCCTAAGCTGTCATTTGAGAGGCGTGTAAAGAACGAACGAGAAAAAAAGCCGTCACACCCGAAAATGAAACCTCTCCGTACGATGCCGGTGCCGGTGGCTTGAAAATCGTGCAAATAGACGCACCAAAAGTAATGCCGAAGAAGGATCATTTCCGATTCTCTCCAAAAGCCGGGGTTTTGTGAGGCGTATAGCACGGGAAGAGAAGAGAGGGAGAACGGCAGACAAAAAAAGCAGAAATCCAGTCTCCACCTAAATCATCCCGGTTCCTGGCCACATCGCAATCCTTATAGTAGCCGTAAATCAACCTCATTTTCCCAGCGGCCTCGTTATCAGTTAATCAGGGGGTGGGACTCCCGTGGTGAAAGCGACGGTGGGTCAAATAAGTCATAAAGTAAATTGTGATGAGCACAGGCCTAGTGTCAGAGCGGGGACGAGATTTCTTAACGAGAAGTTAGTGAGAACAACCAAAAAAAGAAGAAGAAAAAAACACGAATGAACGCAATTTTTGGTGCAAAGTTTTTAGCAGTTGCGCACGTACTTCCAAGCAAAGCTCAATCAATTTGCTTTGTGAGATCGAAAAATTGCAGCGTGCGCTTTGTTCTCATCTTCCATCGGTCATCATCATTATCAGCATCAAAAGGCGTCAGAAGTGGGCACCAGCACGAAAATGGTGTCCTTAATTACTGCACCCATTTTGTTGGCATCAATTACGCAGTGAAGCCACCGAGAGCGGTGTTAATCTTATTTGCGATTTGTAAACTAAGTTAATGGAAACAAACAAAGAGCTTTCCATCGTTAATTTCGATAAGGTATTATGAACAAAAGCTGAGGAAAAATGAATAAATAAATGCTTCCGACGGGGCAATTTGAATAAGGAGTAAAATGAAGTTAAAATTAAGTAAATTAGGAGTAAAACTTCGATCGGTATTCAATCGAAAAAGTACTGGAAAGGTACATGAGCAAATCATGAAGAGAAGGCCCCACTTCTTCAGGATCACAGTAAACCGCTTTACCTTTGGTTGCTTAGTTACAGTGGAATATACCACTGACTGAATCGATATATTTCACACTAACAAAAAACCATAGTGCATGGAAAAGCAAGAAAATCATTTGAAATATCACTATTTCCTTTCTCACAAAACTATTCATCGTTCCCTTCAACTTATGCCTGTTATTTCCGCTTCCGGGCAACCCGAAGCAAACATGTCCCTATCCACACAAACGTGCAGCGACGAAACACAGACCAAAAAAAAGACACGAATAACCCACGAAGAACGCCTGCAAAAATATCCATCTGAATGCATGTCCGGAAATGTACTTCACTGTTCCACCGCGCACCGAGCGCGCGCAGGCAAAGCAGATCCGATCAGAGCCCATTTTTCAATCTCGGACCAGTGAAATCAGCGCCGGAAGCGGTCAAACCGGACACGGAAGCGGTGGCTGAAAAAAAGTTCTAGCTTCGGCACGCCTCCGTAAATCATCGTTCGCACAGAAAACCGAGCCAACGGCTTCAACCTCGCGCTCCAGCAGCAGCCGGTGGAGTTTGTGTTTTTGAAAGCGGATGAAGGTGGCAGTGAAAATTTGGCTTCGGACACACTAGACGCCACCGAAAGTGGTTGGGTTTGGGGGTTTTTAGCACTGGCCGGACTATCCGGTCCGGTGCGAGCATTATGATGATCAGTGGTTGTGACAAACTGGATGATGCGCCGAAGAACATTAATAACGTTTTGCTGCACCGTGCTTTCAATAAATCTTTCTCCACCTAGTGGAGCCTTCGGAGGATAGTATGAATAAGGACTAGGAAACTTTTTGTCCCAATCGCATTCCAATGCAGAATAGATGCAGAGAGGGTGTGAAATGGGATTGAACATCCGGCACGTTGCATGCTTTTGAAATATGTTTAGTTCTTTAGTTCTATTTTAGATTTCAACTCGCAGCTGACTAAGCTTTGATCATACTCAGCTCGTTCAAAGTTCAATTACAGAACTCAGTTCGGCTCGTCAAACATCGGGTGAGTTTCTGCAGCTGATCCGCTCCATCACACAAACCCACACATGCACACCAATCGACTCCAATTTCAAAGCGTCTATCAACCCGTCACCACTTAATGAATGAAACTTGTTAAGCGCCCACCACGCGCACCACTGGGGTGCTTTTTGCCGGTTACCATGGCAACCTCGAGTAGGCTTGCGCGCGCTATCAAACCCAGCGCTGGCGTTACATTTGATCCGGGTCGCGTATTTACTCTTGTCCTGCAATTTGTAAGTGAATCCGTGCGGGATGTCATGCCCCGGTTTACTTTTACGCAACGCGCGTAAATCAGCGCGTTCGTCAGCAAATGTCCATTTCCATTTGGCTTCGGCCGTACGTAATAATATCCAATCCGGCGTTGACGCTCGGTCCGGCCGGATCAAAGCGCCCCCGGGGTCGATCGCTGAGACGGGGGTCAACTTGCGGGAAATATTGTGCTGTGACAGCATCCGACACGGAAGAAGGCTTTTCCGAACGTTCCGGCTTCACTCGAGCACTTTGTGACTTGTGTGGTCTCTGACGGGAGCAGGCGTTACAAATAAATCCCGCACCGACATAACTTCTGACCCCTCTCACGCCCAGCTCGCTCCTCCCCCCTCCGTGTGCAATGATGCGGAATTGAATGATTTTGTTTGCTCAACAAAAACATTTGCGATGCAATTTCCTAACCAGCGTCCGCTTTCGGGTTGCCCCAGTATGTGCCGCGCCGTTACCATGGACACGGTTTTTGAGGGTCGTGGCCGCTGTGTGTTCGACGGCTGCAAATTTATGCCATCGTGTTAAATCTGCGTTCGGCGTGGCCATTTTCGGCACGACGCAGAGGGAGAAGGGCGATTGTGGTTGAATGTGTGCTTTGTGCGATTTGTTGCAAATCTGAAACCAACCTAACGTGAGGCGGGCTAGGATGATCTCGATTCAATTTTGATTGGGAAATTCCGATAGCATGTTGAAAACGATTTAAATCTCTTAAAGGGCCTCTCGACCAACATTGTTGGGTGCTCTCAAAAGTTGTTCTTGGCAATAATGAGAAACTGTAAAGACAAATAGTTGAAATATAAACGCATTTCTTCATTTTATCAAGTTTCATTCCTCTGTTGAACTCGTTTGTCGCCTAGAGTGACATAAAGTTTTTTAGGTTAATTTACTATCGGGAAACAAAAATTCAAAGACAAGTAGCTCAACCTACACTAAAAAGCTCAAAACAAATCCAACAGAGTTGTAGAACTGAACAGGCACTACTGACCTGGAAACACTTTGTGTACAATTTCAGAAGAACCATTTGGTTTTCAAATTAATATATCACAATTTGCACCTTTCCAGTGAATTAAACTGACTATTGACAATCCGTCAAAGGTGTGAAGAGCATTAAAATTGCCAATAAAACTAATACCCTAGCCTTCTTGATTGATTTTATTTTACGCATCAGCATTACTTTTCGCCTTTAGACCCTTTTTAAAATGAGATCCTGAAAGAACGAAGCAAAATCTAACAAACACACACACAGCTGAAAGGCGAAAAGACGAATTTATTCGATCGCTTTCCCAAAACGCAACCCCATTTAAAAGCTTTCCATCCGCCTCGTTCGCCGTGCTCCCATTACTATTAGTTATTTTTAATTTTCTTTCGCATTCGGCGACAAACCTGCTCCGTTTGTCGTTCGAGCCCGAAACGGTCACGCCTCACCTTTAAAACGTAGGATATCAATGAAATTTGAACGAGGACACGACGCCCCTACCGGGGGACCAATAAAACATTTATTTTATTTCCTGCCGGGCTTGCCCCGAACCTCGAAGTAGATCGGACCGGAAGGAGCAAACTGCAGAAGCGTTAGATGAAATCAACTACAAAAACACTGTATTCACGATTGACGCTAAGGGACGTCGCAATCGAGACCGAAAAACCCCTTTTCACTTTCTGCTCGCTGCTTGGCAGTGGAGCCGGAGTGTTTCGGGACCGCCGTGACCCAATCTTTTTGGATCATTCATGATCGGCGTAGGAACGAAACTGCATTCCGAGTCCGGTAACCCGAGCCCCTGTGTGTGAGGGGTGAAAATTTCAACCATGAAGAACGGTGAGATGGAAATTTCAAAACCAGCTGCTAGCAGTCTAAAGCGCGAGCAAGGTGAACGGCAACGGCCTTCAAAGAAAGCCTACCGGAAAGCCCTCCAGCGTTCGCGGAACTGTTCCTTCTGAAGTAGTCCAAAATCTGCCTCACCTGGTCGAGAGCGAAAACTTTCAAAATTAATGTAACACACCGATCGTGTTTATTAAATCCCGGAGTGATTTTGGCTCCCCAGTCTTCAGACAAAACTCGAAGAAAAATCGGATTATTAACAGGTGTCCTAGAAGGCGGAAAGCATTCTTTAGAAAAGCTTTTATTACTGAAGTTCACGATAAAAACAACATACACCATATGCCCGCAGGAAAGCCCAGCACACGGGCACGTTTATTGAAATTTCTAAGCAAAACTTCTGAGAAGCTTAGCAGTAGGCAGCAGGACCTGGAGTAGACCCTTCTCAACCGATGTTACGAGTCTGGGACGGGCCGGCCCGAAGGGGGTTGATGATGCGCGTGCTTGTAGCTTTAAGCCTTTTGTTTGCTCTTTTAACGATTCTTCTCCTGCTCGAAGCGAACGCCCGCATCTCCGCCTCCCGAACCGACATAACCTCAACAACATCAGCGCAAATAAATAACAAACTGCTTCACCATATGAGCGCACGATCGCACGCACGCACGCCGTCAGTGATTTTGCACCGTGCAAAATTAGCAATATAAATTAGAAAGATTATCATCGGGGTGCGTTTTTCGTTAACCGCGCTGTGCACCGAAACGATCCATAAACATCGCGTTCCCGGCTCCCATCACGCTGTAATGACGTTTCCGTGAGCTTTCGTTTCGGGGGGAGTGGGGAAAGCATCTGCTACTGTGCGTTTCCCCCCCCCCCCCCTGTTTAAACTCACACGCCACAGCTGCGTGTTATGCGTCAATAAACAGGACGACGAACGGACGAAGATGTTGTAAAAATGTGGTTTAACGAGTGCAAAATCCAACAGCAGGACGGTTACGATGTCAACCTTTTACCAACTCGTGCCTTTGTCGACTTTCATTAGAAGCCGGGGCTGCTTCTTGTTAGACGCACGTTGAGTAGGGCAACTGAAGGGTGCCACTTTCCGTGGGCTTGAATTAGGTGCGTAAGTACGCACGATGAGCAGCTCAGAGAACTAACCTTTCGGGGCCCTGAAGTGGATTTAGCAAGTTACCTTCATTACTGCTCGTTTCGGAGCGCAAATGAGTGTCACTCGGATGACATTTCTTAAATGTCACACAATGGCTTTTGTTTCGGTCGACTCACTAATTGAATGCTAAGTACCGTTCCACTGTCCGTTTCGTTCTACAATTTCCAATTCATTCACAACAAAGCCCAATCAAGTGGTGGCAGGGAAAATTTTTGACGGACCCAAAACCCAAAAAGAAAACAACAGGGCCACCCACAAAACTGCCTCCAATTATTCTATATTCTTTCTTTATTCACTCAATGAAGCCATCCGCATCGTTCACGGGCTTTAGAGCGTTTGTTTCAACTCGAAAGGAAGCCATCATCGCAGCTTCATGTATCAGTCTGACGCCCTCGGTTTACAAATGTTGCTTCTTCGAGCGCTTTCAGGCGCACTGACCTACGTCCTATGGCACAGGGAACACCTTCCCTGTTTGGGCACCGTCCAAGCCCGCCACAATCATCACGTTTTGGCAAGTTTCCACACCCACCACCCCCAAAGAAATATTATGATTGCGTCGAATTTTCCTGCCGCTCGGCGAAATCGCTGTCCATGATTTCAATGACCCC
Organism: Anopheles dirus; assembly: GCA_000349145.1. NCBI lineage: Eukaryota > Metazoa > Arthropoda > Insecta > Diptera > Culicidae > Anopheles > Anopheles dirus. The sequence goes on from KB673423.1 coordinate 5,214,608, forward strand.
TAAATCACGTCATGCAAATCGGAGCTTGCACGATGACGGTTTGAAGAAAAACTGACAGGAAGGTCATTTATCGCCCACCAACCAAACCAACCGTCGCAATGACGACTCAAGTCAAGCAAGCAGCGGTGGCGATGGGGCGACGGCGCTGCAGATTAAATTCTGTGCTGCAGATTAATCGCTGCTCATAAGCCGTTGGCACATTCGGGGCTGGTTGGAAGCTAAAAACGAAGATAAATACGGTTTGTGTGCAAGATAAGGCAGAAAGGAAGTTTACTGGTAAAAAGTGACAGAGGAAAATGTCAACGAACTGTGCCTATGGAATACGCAAAAGGTAAATAAACGTTGGAATCATCACCTGAAATTTCATTGGTGATGATTTCTTCAAATAATGAATGCACTATAACTCTACATTGGGAGATATTTGACGAGGATACCATTTCATTCCTTTTCATTACACTGTTAAATACACCAGCAAACGTTGAAAAGTGTGATAAATTTGACCTTCCAAGCTCCATTATGGCCTATGAAATTAGTCCAACTCGGAAGACCCTGTTGAGTGCCTTTCCCAAAGGAAGTTCATCTCAACAACACCAATCACTCACAGCTTCATCTCATCGCTCTCCTCCACGCTTCGGTCACTCAATCGCAAAAGAGCGAACGGCTCCGGAAAAACTCCAGAGAGAGAGAGCGTAGGGTGAGAGCGCGCTGGAAACACATGGCGCTATGGTCGTGGAAAAACGCCCGGTGACGGCGGCGACGGCGTCTGACTGGGCAACAATAAAAGGAAAGGTTGTTATTTCGGTCGAATTAATGGTTAAATTCAATTTCATCCAATCGACCGGCTGGCTCGGCTTCGGCCGACCTGCCCGAACCTCCTGCTAATGGTTGCGACACTCACGCCCGCACCGTTCGCAGCGTGCGTGAATATGCGTCACACATAGGCATCGACTCCCGTTCGTATTGATCTCGATCATCGTCGTTTGCTTACACTTCTCGGATCGGTTTCAGGTTTACCAAGTTCTGCACTCCCCTTACCGAGATAGTTGCCGCCGACAGTTGACGACGTTGGCGTTTGTTTCGATGTGCGCTCTGCCATAAAATAAATAAAACATGATGTTTTGAGAAGCAATTATTTATGTTTATTTTGCCTACCCTGTCCTAGCCGCTTGTGGAAGGTGTGGGAAGGTGATAATGGTACACGCGAACGGGGAGACAACGGTGTCTACGTGTGTCTATGTGTGTGTGTGTGTGTTTATGAGCAACACGCTGCGGTACAAAACGATACTCGCCACCGAGAAATACTTCGCAGCGATGGGAGTTTTCCCGCACCGTATGCGAACCTTTGCGTTATTTTATTTTCCACCTGCCACCACCTTATCGTACACACGACGCTCGTCGTGCGTAACACGGGGCACGGAAACATCGATGATTTATAGCGTTCGCTCTCGCCGACTCTTCCCCACCGAGCGGCAGCCACAGCAAAACTGTCTCATTAGCAAGCTTCTTCCACTGGAATAAATATCTCAAACCACGCGGCGGGAGCTTTTCGCCTTCGTGCAAAAGGCGGAAGATGATGTTTAGCATACACTCGCAGCACGGGTCAACCAGATAAGGGAAACACATCCCAACAAACTAGGCGAATCCAGGCCCCGCGGGCACTACTACCGAGAGATAGGTATGGTTTCGTAACCTAATCTCTTAAGACGATAATGAGCCGACGTGGGGAAAGGAACTGGCGCGCGGAAGAAGTACAAGTGTTTTTCAAACTTCAGCATCTGCCGGCAAGCCGGCTTTCTTGTGTGCAGGACCGTAACCGTAAGCTTTACTAATGATTGTGCTAGCGTCTACGCTATTGCGGCAATTCCATTCGCACGTGAAATTTGGCATCTTTGGAGTAGTTCGTTTCGGGAACACCATCGAAATCAGTGCTGTTTGGATCGATATCATGCTTTGGTTAGAGGGATTGTTTTTCTTTCGGAAAATCGTTTCCAACACTCTGTTGAATGTCTTCGAAAAGTAATGCAAGAAAATTCCCTCCATCGTAAGAAATTGCTCTTATTACAAATATATCTTGGTATTTCAACCGTCTCAATCAAGTAAATTGGTTTTAATTGTTAAGCCTCTGTTAAAGTGCGCCTAAAACATATTGTCTATAAATATTTTGTTCACACAATTTACATAAGAAATAGGTAAAGACTCATGCATCCCGAGGCCACCCAAAATATGGGCTGATTTATGCACATTCCCGGACACTCAGTATCTCTAATCGGACATCGGCGTCCTACCGCAAGTCAAATAAATTACAGAAATCATGGATTTTATTACCTCTCCGTAACGACAGCTTGGTCCACCCAGCTGGGCCAGCCAACCGATCACATTTATGCGTCAAATAAATCGGCGTACGTACGTACGTTCCGATCGTCCAGCGGGGACGACACACGGGGCGATCGTATCCTTCTTGCCACCCTCCGCTCGACCGCTCCACGGTGGATGAATATTTAGCATTTGCGCCCCGGGATCCTGACCTCAACTTTTACGAGGTTCCGGGAGGCCTTTTTTCGTAGCCAGCCAGCCAGCCAGCAGCACAACACATTGACTACGCGACCAGTTTTACGAGCAAACTTCAACCGATTCGTCTCCACCGTGTGAGCCGAAAGGAAAACGGCGCTAGCCATAACGCACCCTGCACCAAAACGGGACCGACAAAAAAACACCCCCCGTCTCCAGCCAGCTCAGTGTTGAAATTTCGCTGACAAATTGGGCGGAAGTAATGCGCAGATTTATGTCCACCCCGCCGCCATCCGCCGTGGAACCGCCCCGCGGAGCGCATTTTGTTTTCCACCGGCCGGAGAGCGAAAGGATCTGGGCAAAAAGGTAGAACATGCTCCGTAATCCGGTTCGGCATTCTTCGGTTTGGTGTTGTTCTTTCCCCTTTCTGCACTGACTGGCGGAATTCGATACAAAGTTACGCGAACCGGTGACCGAAGGGGCGGTCGGTATGTGCTGTCGGTATGTGTCAAGGACTTTTTTCCAACGAAAATCACCACATCCAACCCGGGCTCCGTGTATGTCGCTCACCCTGCTCCGTCTGGGGTTCGTTCAGGTGAGCTTATCACCGTTCGTCTCGTTCGATGGAGCCGGACAAAATAATTTGAAATCCAAATCGATTGAATGCCGATGACCGCTGGTTCGATCTGTGTGTGTGTGTGTGCGCGCGCGAGAGCAACGGATTTACGAGCCAGCGGACTCGACCTGACCTGCACCGGTCATTTGCATTTGGCATCGATCGGTGGCGAAGGACTTCGCTGATGAAATCGAATAACCCAGTTGTTCGGCCAACCGCGAGCGAAGCAATCGGGGTACGGGGTGGAGAAAATTTGCCGAAGGAATTAACCATCGGGCGTTCCATAAATTCATCCGGATTATGATCTTCCGCTGCTTTATTGGAGGGGGCAGGGATATAAAACATATTTAGTACTCCGGCTTAAGACCCATAATTTGTCACGTAAAAACAAATTGTGCCAGTGTGTTGTGTGAATATATTCCCACCACTGTACCTTTCTCCATTCGCCCGGTTACAGCGTACGCCAAAGGCCCGGAAAAGCCGGAAATGAATAATCGATCGCGAATCGGAACACATACAGCGATTTTCCCGAAAAAAATGGCTTTATTTACGGGTTGCTGAACATGAAAAGTGACGTTTAAATTTGTTGCTTGAGTGGATTAGCTAATACGTTTAGATTCAATTTGATAAACTGTATATTTATTCACTGATCGTATCGTATTTAATTGAATTCACTTCATCAGGTTCATTATTTTATATTTTAATGAAAAAGTTATTATTATTGTTATTTTTTAACCTTCTGTATCTGTTTTATAATTATTTGTTTCATTCGTTCGCACACACAAACCTATTTCAATATTGAAATAAAACATTCAAACTACCATCACCGAACCCAAGACGGCTGACTAGTTGTTGTACTAGGATTTTATAACAAAAAAAACTTGTAATCAAATAAGGAATTCATTAAAAAGTTTTCTCAAATCACTTCCTTCTCTTTTCCTGTACTTTGAGGTACACTTAAGTTCGAAAAATACATCCAGTAGTACCTTTTTGGCAGCACATCCCAGGCTACCTGTGTAGAAACTCCCGTAACTAATTTAGTCTAATTTCGCAACTTCGCTACTTGCACCGACTCGAGCCGTCGTCGTTCGGGACCTGTTGAGGAGACAAAGTTGTTGGACACGAGTACAAGCATTCCAACCACCTCCGGACGGGAACCATTCGAACGAAATTGACCCAACCACCACCGGACCCCGGCACACACCGATTTGCATACCGGCGCCAGCGCCCGTTGCCGAAAAGTTGTTGCCGAGAAGCGAGCCAAACGTTATTATGCAGTGAGTGCGGTAAAAGGCGAAAATGGCCATTTTCCGTAACGATTTTCCAGCACCGGCCGTCGTGGCGGACGCTGCGGGACAAAGAACCAGCCATCGCCGATGCTCAACAAGTTTCAAACTGCCGGACAGAACCAAGAACCGAGGAAGACGAGTCTCCCAAAAGACAAGCCCGAACAGCGCCTCAGAAGAGCGCGGAACGCGCATTTCAAATGGCACACAACAACAACAATCTCGCCCATCCGTTTCCTAGGCAACGACGTCGCTGCGCTGAAAAGTTGTCAGCAAGCCTCGGCCACACGACGCGACACGCAGTGAAGTGAGCGCGAGTTGTGATGCGGTGAACTGCGAAAAACGAAACCAGCGGTGCCGGTGGCCTGAATTTTCGCCACCACTCGACGCGATTCGACCTCGGCGTTCGGACTCACCCGCGGATTCCCAAGATGGAAGCTGTTACTGGCGCGAGGAGCGCGGCTGTCTCTCGCCCGTTCGGTGAGCGATGCATGTATAAATAAATTTAAATTGCATCCGTCTATTGTTGCAGCTGGGACAGCAGTATTCAGCTTATCTGTGTTGTTTTGTGTGTTTTTTTCATTGCAACTTTTCGGTCTCCACTGTTCTTTCACGACGCCACTTACCGGAGAAAGACGATGGTCATTGTGCTGTCGCAATTATTTTTAATTGAGTGCTTATTGGACACGGTGCGGCGAAAGGACTTTTCCACGACGACGACGCTTCTAACGTCCATTTTCATTGTTTGCATATGCAGTTCGGTTCGGATGAGCTTAAGTGTTTTACATTTACGAGCCGTGTCAGTCGTGTTATTTATGGGGGACACACAAACTAGAGCATCAAAATGGAGCTCGTTTGTTTTCCCCCTCGATAGGTATCACGTTTGGTATTCGTGTCAAGTGAAAGACGACGCACCCGAAAGCAGCGTAAGTAAAAACACGCAGACAGATTAATTTACCATGGCCATCCTTGTGCGAAGATGATAGCGTTTCAATCAGCCGCTGGTTGCTCCCAAACGCCGGGAGTGGCCCTTCGCATCGTTCCCCAGCGGCTGTTGAAAAATGGTTGACCCAAGAAATGAAAATAAAAAATCCTAACCTAACTTAATCAATAACAAATTTCCTTTTCCGGGCACACACCGAGCCCGGGTGGAGCATGACATTTTCCATTGTTTTTTCACCACGCCGGTCCCTCGTTAGCTACTGGTTTTTCCTACTGGTACGCGCGCTTCCAGTTTCTCGGCTTATCGAGTTTCACGCCGCGTTGTTGCCCCGTTGCCGTTCGTTCGATCGATCACCGGAACCGAACCCGGGCGTGGGGACCGGTTATCCCGGATGAAGCGCAGTCGACCCGCTCCGAGCGGGCTGCGGCGGGAACAAATTACACTGAAATCCATCAACACTGGCGGTGGTGACCGGAGTCGAGTCGCCGGGGTGCTAATGAAACATAAAATCCACCATGAAAACCGCGCGCGGCCACATATGACATGACGACGCGCCAATCCTTCCCCTTCTAGGAAGGAACCACCCGGTGACAGCAGGTTCTCACACACGGGCAGCCCGTATCCCCATCTGGTGTTGAGAAATTAGCTACCATTCGTACTGGCAACGGAGCGCAGTAAGTGTAACGATCGCGGCTGACAGCAAGTTCCAGGCCGCACGCATATGGAAACGCAGAAGCGCAGAAGCGTAAACTAGCGTTCAGCGCCGCGTTCCGGGCATGAATTATGCATTCGCGATTGCGTGCGGCAGGTACGGTTGCGGAATCGGAGAAAAACAATTATAAATCAATAATATGTACTCCCCGGACGACATGGCGACATGACAGTTCACGCTGACAGAAAACCGGCAGCTGTCATTACGCACGCTGTCAGCCGAAAGTGACAGCAACTGTCAACCGGAATGCAGTGGCTACTAAGATTAATGCACCGGTGGCGAGTGAAAAATAGTGTAGTAATGCCTTTTCACGATGTTTAGACACCATTAATCATTCCTGTTTGCCGTTTTAAGCCGTGTTTCAGCTATTTGATCTTGTTAATAGCAGTGCCACCTAATTCTCACACTCTATAATTATTTCCCTGCGTGAAAAACGCCTAACCCTGCCGGACCACACAAGACGCCTCTGCCTTTGATTAATGCCATCTTGCTGAAGCCCACATTAGTCGCTTCCAAATGTATGCAGACGATACGGTGCAGAAATGCGAACTTTACCCATAAAATCGACAATTAATGCAAGCAGGGACGGCTGGCGTCGTGCGCAACAGAAGCGACCGGGCACCCATCACGGCGAAATAGAAACATTTCACGTATTTCGAACCAATTACAACATCTATTTTCATTCCTTAACAGGCGCAACGGGCGCACGCACGTAGGCGCATCTTAATGACTCACTACCGTGCCCATCATCGGAGGATGGGCCGGAACGAGCCGGGATTCGAAAACCTGTCTCACAGCCGTCGGGCGGCTGAGACGCGGTTTCGGAGTGCGATGATTAATGCGCGGCGTGCAGTGGAGGAGTTGTGTGTGCGGGGGGGGGAATAAAACCGATGTACTACTGGAATGTGGGGTCTGAATTCCCGCCGGGAGGGTGACTTATTTTCATGGATATTAAACGATTGTGCGGGACATAAATTTCACGACAGCGCTGTGAGATGCGAATCGTCAGATTAACGATGCTCGCATGCTGATGTACACGAGTGATAAGATTCCTACAGCATGTTATCGTAATCTTTCGTGCATGCCAAACATCTTGTTGCGTGTTTCTTAAAGCAAACGATGTGGAAGAGAGAAAAAATACAACAGAGGTTTTGTTGTAAACAAAACTCTAGCTCGCACAAGATCGCTTGCGGAGGAAACACGTGAGCAGTGTACCGTGTGCGTAATTGGAAAGCACCCCTCATTGTTGCATGCAGACAATTTCCTGGAGGGTATAAGAAACCACATCTGTTTGACAAACATTCGAGCGATTCTCCTGGATAAACAAGCTTCCATGTTTGAACGAACGGATGCACTCTCGGGGCATTTATGGTTGGGCTTACTTATTCATCCCAGTGCAAACATTGACCGTGCCGCACTCTAGAGATCTGCAATGTCAATGCGACATCCAGCAAGAGCAATACTTCATGCCGTACCTGTGGGCCACTCGTTACACATTCCCTTACATTGCGAATAAAATAATGTATTAATCCATCTCCTTTTTGTTCTGATGGATCTCTTCTCGAAAGTAAACACAATGTCTGCTTCTTAGTAGCAATTTCTAAACACCACCCAATCACCTTAAGCTCAAAACTCTCCAGAGCAATAAAGAGCATCTCGCTCAATTCCAACACTTGAGCTACATTCTCTGCAACTCGTGGGTGCAAGCACGGCTGGTGATGCGCATAATTTTACCACAAGAAGTACATTGTACTCTTCCCGTCCAAGCAGTGGTATTTCATGTTCATCTTTGCAAGTGGAAACCAAGTCAAGTGGCGCCGGGCGAAGCAAGATTGAATGCTTTTTGGAAAATTTCGTCCAGCCAGTCAGCCAGCCAGATACGGGAGTGTTTGCTCTGAGTCGAGCGATACGGGCGAGATACGCTTAGGGATATCAAAATAGATTGGACACCGGAATGGAATGCTCGTATGTAATGCGAGTGATTTATGATGGCCGAATGCCAGGCTAGGCCGGGCCAGGAATACTAGGGCAGGCATTTTTTCATTAACATAATCTAACGCACACGCATGTACTGCCTGATTGCTAGATTGCATTTGCATTCGGGATTGCATTCGGGGCAGCAGTTCCCATTTTCGCTACAGGAACCTTGGAATGGAAATTGGGTCCGAGAGGTTAGAAGGTTTTGGAAACGTGGATGATGATAATCGGATAACACCCGGATGTAACAAATGCATTTTGGATTTGGGTTTGGATTACAATGATGATCATCCGGGGAGATCTTGTGATATCCTTACTGTAAGATGATATTTGTATTGCAAAATTGTATCATACATGTTATACTTTGAAGACTCTTGACTCCAACTAGCAGCACTCAACCGTTACGGTGCTAACAGGATTGACAGTCTGTAGTGTAAGTAAAACTGCAAAAGAAACAAACAAAAAACTTGAACTTCAATTACGAAAGTGGTATCGGTTAGTGCGCTTATCCGTTCCGATGCATTTTTGCTGCTGCTGGCATTGAAACCACTCACATCGTGTCGTTACTGCTTGCAAATCTGCCCGGACCGACCCAGAACGCGCTCAACGTTGCAGAAAGAGCCAAATCAGCCCGATTGCACGATGCAGTCAAGTACCGGCACACAAACACCAAACCGAAACCGTTCGCCGTCCCTCAACCATACGATGCCTATCCGTGCGGTCCGAGATCCGTATCCGACCGGCCGAAATCAAAGCGAGATACGAGCCCGCAAAAGCACACCAAACCACCGCAGGACATCGATATGCTGCGCTCACTGCCACCTATCGTTTCGGTCCATTCTCTTCCTTTCGTGACAAACGCGCTGGGGGAGCATGATGAAGGGAAGCATTCTTTAATCACGTGCCAGTCGTGACGCACCGACAGCCCGAGTCGTCTCTCGCTTTGGCGCGTGTGAAGAGTGTGATTGATGGTGTGTTTGATACAGTGGGAAGTGGGTCGCCTCCGGCCAACCCATGCCTCTCACGCCTGGATATGATAAGAAAGTGACAAACCGCTGAAGTGCGGAGCCGGGCGTGCTTTTGTCCTTACGAGGACGACAGGACGTCGGATATGAACCGACCGCCGGGGAGCATGTGCGTGTGTGTGTGTATGCATGTGTGTCTGTGAGATAAGAAATGTCAGACAGCTGCCACGGATCAACTCCGGCATATCGATCTAGTTAGCAGTGGTGAGTAGAAAAGGGAAAAGGAAAAAAAAAACACACCGCACAACACAAACAGCACTAATCTCTTCCGCCTGCTACGATCGGTCGGTTCCGAGGAAATGGGAAGCAACAAACGGACACTCGGAAAATGGACATTCGAGCGTGAGGAGTTTCTTTTTCGGTCCAAAAATGTACGCCCCGAATGGATTTTCTACAAGATGAAGAAGAAGGGAAAAAACAAAGGAACAGTAAAGCCTGCCGACAGTTCAATCCGACCAGCAAAAACTATTCCCATCCAAGTACAGGTCTTGGGGATTGTTTAAGCGATTGGCATCAATGTCTGGATTTTTTATATCGTTTTTTTTAACACATATTGAAAACGATTCAACGATATTCCCATTTTTTCCAAAAAAATCTACAAGATCAATAAGATTTCATTGGTAGCATGTCACACTTAAACGAAACGCGCTACACTGTAAGCAACAGCTTCCCTGAGCGATCTCCCGAAAACCTTTTCCCAGGCACGTTTTCAATTTACAGTGAACTCTTAACCACACATTCGACTGCCAGTGTGTGTGTGTGTGCGTATTTCGGTTCCAGATTAGAACCCGCTCCAGTCAGTGTCTGTCCGGCATATTACTCACATGCCCAGGATTTGATCCCCGTTTTTACATTTCCGCCACGATAAGACCGCCTGTCCACCGGTCAGCTTGGCTAGGTCAGTTTCGGGCGCACCCGAAACAGACTTGCTTTTGCGTGGGGATGGCGAGGGTGGGATTAGGAATGTTTCTTTCTTTCATCCTTTTCTTCGCAGGCTTCCACCGGAAACCTTTCTCCGACCGCGCCCGGAATAGTTAATGTATGGCCGTTCTAGCCCGCAGCCAGCAGGAGATGGACAAATTTTCGGTGGCTTCCTTTTTTGCGGTCGAATCTCGAGGTTGAGGACTCGGACGCGCCGGCAAAAACAATCATAGAAAGGTTTCGGAATCTTATTGGAAGGGACACATTCTTTTTCCTTTTGCGTTACTGTTCATCGATGTGACCGGTACAAAATGAGGCGTAAAGAATTTTGATAACATAATTCTGCGCCTGCTGGAAGGGAGCGATAAGCAGACGAACCCTTTGCCTGTAATTACATTGCGCTAGAGGGAAATCTCCTTCACGGTGAATAAGCAACCAAATCGATACAGTGAGAGTGTTTTAACGATTCAATTTTGGTTTTTCCGCTTCATTTGAGAGGGATAAAACTAGTTGGAAAATTGAATAAAATTGCATACACACTGTAACCCCGATGGTCCGTGACGAAGAACGAAGAATCCCAGGAAATTCCCGCAAACTCGTGCAATCAGATGCAACGAAACGGAAATGAAACTGCGGATCAGCCGTGGAAAAATGCTAACCTCCACGCCACGCGCCAAACCGTTCCTGGTGGTTAAAGCTCTCCCAAGTCTTCGCGTTCGGCGGAAAATCAGATCCTTGTTCCGGCGTACCGGCTAACAAGACCGCACGCTTTACCTACGCTTTACCGACCGACTCCAGTGCTGTGGCTTGCCCCGCTGCTGACGGTGGTGATGGTGCTGGTGGAATTGATTAATAAAATGGAAATGAGCTGCTCCGGCGGGCAACCGTGTGACAGCCAACTGTCTCGCGTTCCACCGAAGGGAAGATGCTCGGGCAAACGTGCCCGCGCTCTCATAAGCCGCTCATTGCTCGTTCGCTTCCGGTTCCGATCCGATTTCGATGAAGTGAAGAAATGAATCCGAATTTGCATAGGAATTCGATATGGAAATTAGACGCTGCGCTGCTACAAAGGCGTCGCGGAGACACGGTCGCGCCGTTTCGTTGCAATGCGCTTTCGGTGGTTATTAGTGGTGTGCTTGAAAATGAAGCACACGATTTACCCTGGCGATGGAAAAATCATGCTCACGAAGACAAGAAACAAAGCGTGGACGAAGGACAGCGTGGAAGAACGTTCCATGATTAAGTTTTGTACAGAACTAACAGTGTACGGAGGAAAATTGGTCAATCAGGTGTCAACTGGCTTGTCGCAAGCGATTTTGCCGTTAATGTATGATTGTTGGACGTGTTTCAATCATGCAAAACGAACTCCTGGTGTGCGTATTAGAATAGAAATGTGATCTTTCTAATTGTTCTTGCTGATTCCACACATGCACAGAAGGCAATCTACATTACTCGAGTGGCACTTGGGGTTAAATCTGTCATTCCATATCAGAAAGAATGTTCTCTGAGGCTTAATAGAGATGACATGAGTCGTTAGAATCAGCTCAGCTATCATTGTGATAGATTATATTTTGATCGTATCGGGAAATATTGACTAAAGTGGCAAACATCACGTTTCTATACCTTTGACAAAGTGTTGGTGTAGTGCCGATTGCATACATTCTGGCGTAAAATTGCTTCATCTGGCTGAAAATATACAATGTGCACGGCAAACACTTTATTAACGAATTATAAACGATTTGTAAGCTTAATACAGCTTGACGACGTTATAAATGTTTTAAATTTTGTTGAGCTTTACTGTTGGATCTGTAGAAAAGCTAGGCAAAATCCTTGGGAATAATGTGCTCCCTAAGAAATACTTTCCTGATAACCTGGTTTAGTAATTGAAACGCTTCATAAGTAATTTTCATACTGTCAATTTCAATAAAGCGGCTTCTAATGGAAATCTACGCAATTGAACCAGCATTTGGATATAAATTTCCTTCAGTCCACGCGTCCCATCTATTGGGCGGCACCAGCCAAAGAACTGCCTCGCTCTCTCCGAACTCTCCGATATTAATTGCAGTCACAACAAACGCTCGATCGTATCGGACATCACAAATCATCCAGCCAATCAACCCTGCGCGAGCACGCCGGCGACCACTCGGCTTGGCTGAACCATTCATTGGCGACCCAACCAAGACTGCAGCGCTGCACGGTAGTCAATATCGTCTCAAAAGCCAGCCCTGCGCCGACGAGCACGAAACGCGGCACGGTGCGACCCATTGTCAATGATTTATGAGACATTTCAACACTTGCCTAGCGTACTTGCCGCCGCCGCCTTGTGCGCTTATCAAACAGCTTTTCGCAATCATACCCACCGGGCCCTGTGGCCCGAAGGCGAACGCTGGGAAGATGGGAATGCAGGCTAATTGCAACTGGCACGCACGCATTTTAATCGCTTTAATCCCCCCGTAGCTAATGCTTTTACAGTGCCACCGGGCTCCTGCAGACGGCACGACGACGACGACCACACGACGTGAGATTATGGCACGACGACGCGCGCGTGGCAAGGACGCTTCCCTCCATTACGATGCGAATTCAGATTTAAGCGCACGGACTGTGAAAGGAAGGCACACCGTGCCGGAACAATGGATCCGCGTAAGGAGGAATAGGAAGCGGAATTTATGATGCCATCGGGCCTGGAATGGAGATATGAAGTCTTTAATTGCAATGCCCGGTTGAAGTCCTCCCCCTGACCGGTTGAGATTGAACTTGTCATAATAAAAAAGGCCACTCGAAGAAAAAAGCCCCTGGAGAACGCATCCACGCAGAAAGTGAAGTCGCCCGGATTTAATGGGGAGCTCAACCGGCTAAGCCGACTAGAAGCGATCGGCCTTCCCGTGTTTCGAGTGGATATCGGGCCCTCTTCTGATGGGAGGTTGATTTATGACGATGCCGGCGTTGTCATAAAGTGCGTTTTAGTTTTATTCTACACCACCGTTGCCGGTTGAAACAGTGGGAGCAGAGAATTAACGTTCCGATAGGAGAAAGGCCACTACGGCGAGAAGCGCAGCCTAGCGCTGGAGTGGAGTTTATTGCATTCCATCTATCGATAGTTGGGACTTTTCAAGTGGAACCCTGCTGGAAGTGGAAAACCAGGCGTTAATTATCATTCACGATTTTATTTTGCCCCCGCATCTTGCGCTTGGTTTGCGATTCCGACCTGCTAACTGTGCCTCGTACCTCTTCGCATTACATTTAATGGGAAATCTATGTTACGGAATGCGTTTATCTTCACGCCGGTGGGTTCACGCGTTCTTGAGCGGAAAGTTCACGGTGCAACTTTCCCCGTTTCGCGCAATGATACCATCGGGTACGGGTTCGCTTTTTTTACGTACATTTCAGTCCTCATGGACTGGAGCTACTACTCGTTGAAACCCTTTTCTGTTTCGATTTCACACAAAAGTAGGACGCAAAGTTTTACATTTTACACTTTGAGCTTTCCTTCATTCACAATCCTCGGTGGAGAAAAGGTCTTGGGCACTAGCCGGAGGTACTATCGTGAAGTTCGAGAAAAGTGTGCTAGGTTTCGAGAAACTTTGTTCTTTCTGGAAATGGATTATTGAAGCCCCACTACTGTTCATATGGTTTCTTACGAGCAGCGGCAGATGCTGCTAGATCTTTATGCTTCAAGCACCCGGCCACGATATTCAAATGGAGGGATTTTATGGCGACTTTTACCCCCAGCAGAGCGCAACATTCGATACGTTACCATGATAATGGCATCGTGGCACAACCGGCACACAAAACATCCTCTAAATCGCAATAAAAATAAGGTATGGCAACTCAGCTCTCCGTGCCCACATCCCGTACCCAATTCAACGCGGGATGATCGAGGATTAGACCACTAATAAATCCCTCATTAAATAAAAGGTACCACGCGTCCGCCATTCGCATCACGATAGTGACCACAGGCATGGCGGCGTGCGCCCACCGAAGGGGTCCCTTTTCGCTCGGGTCTGGTGCCGCTCATTGGATTATCGGACCAACCTTGCCCGCCGGAACAAAGACCACATTGTTGTGCCGGGGATAAAAATTCCAGTCCCAAACACTTCCCCACCCGGGGGAACGACTTCCGGTGGACGACGGGACACAACCTGGCCCCGAAATTGCGACCGCATTATACGGCTTCCGGGCTTGACGAGGGTCCGCTCCATGCGAAACGTAATGAATTCACCGATGAATAATGGCCATCGAAACGGCCGAAACCGGGAAGCTTTTCGGGGGGAAGCGAACGAAAAGAGATAATTTATCTTCAGGCGCTATTCTTCGCGTGATATCCAGGAAGTGGCACGTGTTGCATGCCTTTTCCCGTCGTTCGTCGACTTGACGCTGAAAAGCTCTTTAAGCGCGTGTGTGTCATTCGGGAATCACTCACCGAAGTTCCGTCGAATGTCTGGAGGAAGTTGTATTTGCATACTCCAGTGGAGTCGTGTTGCATCCATCATCTGTTGAACGAGGTGCGGTTTTCTTTTGCCATTGAGATGACTTACAAAGCAAAAAAGCGGGTTTCCGCCCTTGAAGAATTACACGTGTTACGTTCACGAATGTCATTCACATATCCTGTCACATACCAGGAATAGTCGGAAGCAACATTCCACTGTAGCGCAAGCCAAGGGGGATATCTTTTATCGCGACTAACTCCATCTGGATTCCAGCAGCAGAAGAAGGAGCATTTCAAGTACACATATTTCCGGATGGAGTAGTAGAAGACAGCAGAAAACGATACAATTGCATCTGAGAAGGCTGGTTGGAATCACCATAGTAACGATGTCAAGTACAACAGTCAACCAGCTTGGGAACTGCTGTGATTCACGCTGCTTTGCAGATTTTTCGAAGAAGTCGACCGTACCAGAAACGAATTGGAGCTATTTTATTTCTCAACATCAAGAAAACCAACAATGACAATCTCTGTCACAACACTTAAACCCATTATATTGGAGCTTTCTATCGAAAATCACATACATCTACTTCAAAATTTCAAAATCAAAGCCAAATCCCAAATATTTAGGTTAAATCCTGCCATCACGTAATCCACAATACAAACCCCGAGTTGCAACAAACAAATGTTAAACTAAATGTGTTCAACAAAGCCAAAACTCGTGTACATATTTTGCCTCCGACCAGAGCACAACTTTCGCCCACGTAGCACACAAAATGTAATCAGATAAAGTGACTGACGAAACTTGCGCAGCGAGCACACGCTGTAGTTGGCGCTTATCAGACACCACGGTCCATTTTATCAAATACTTTCGGTGCAGAAACACAGTTTACTTTCAGCCGCTGCTTGCACGAGCAGCCTTGTGCACCTTGTGCATCGCAATCAAGCCCTTAGCTCCACCTGCAGGTGCGGGAGCGTACCGAAATCTGAATGAATGGTAATTTAAAACACTCCCACTGTCGCACGCCTCCGAAACCCATTCCGCTGGGTCATCGCCGGGATGGCGTGCACCGAACTCTGCACGACCGCAACTAAGTGAAGACCTCAGCTGGGTGCATCTCTGATTCGGGCCAAGACCTTTCCCCGGTTGACGTTCGCTTACTGGCGCTTCGCCACGAAGATACTCCGCAAACGCTTATAGCGCAACGGCACACGTTCCTCCACGCTCTAGGCCACCGCTGCACACTTGGCGTCATCAATTTTTTCTTTCTCGCTCTCTGGGCTACCAGCACGGCTACTCTGTTGACTACCCTACCCGGCAGTACAGCTTTATTAATATTCATGCTTCCACCGACGCGTTTCGAAGCGGCGCACGAAAATGCGACCAACTGCCCCCCGCAAAAAACAACCTACTTCTAAACGGACCTGTTGTCCTGCACTGGACTCGCCTGTTTTGGGGTCGGTCGGCGTCTTTTCTCGCCGGTTGGCGCATATTTAAGTTCGCCCTAATGCTCCGGCCACCAACCAGTCGAAAGGATCAAGAACGGGAGCTGAATAAATCACTCGATGCTTGCTTTACGTCACTCACCGTGCTGGGGCGGCTTTCTATTCTGTCACCAAAAAGACACCGGCACGCTAAATGAGGACAGGGAGAGTGAAAAAAAACTCCCCGAACGGTCAAGGGGTCAAAAGGATTCATGAGCCTCTTTCCGGGTGGTAATGACACCCAATGGGATCGGATGGGGTTATGCTGAGTGTGAGCGTAACGAAAAGGTTCTTGAGCGTGCGTTGGAAGGAGCGGTAGCCAAAACAAAAAAAAATACAACGGAAAACCGTGTAATAAGCATAGTAATTTCATCATGTATTCTACGTCGCTCATGAATATGATGATGTAAATGCTGACGTGCAGGCCTCGGGCGATAAAAATTGTGTCTGGTAGGCATATTTTCTGCGATATGGTTGGGGATAAATCATTACATTGGAGAAAAGTACATGAAAAACGAATCTTTCATGAGATTTAAATAGGTTTTTGTGATAGAAAAATTATATAGAAAATATAGTATTCACTAACTAGGTGTACATATTCAAATTCTATTTAACTAGTTGCTGTTCAATTTGAATTTGATGATTTATTTGCGTAACCAGCATTCAAACTTATATCTTGGTATGAAAGCTAACGCTTACCCTAACAGCTAAAACCGCTTCAACATTCTCAAAATCGCTTCTATAACCACTCTCACTCACGCCTAATTCAATCGCAATATCACACATCTTATGGTGGCCGTTTTTCACATGTTTCGTTCCTTTTATTGCGATAGTAAACTATGTTTTTTCACCGTTGTCCCACACTACACTTGCTTCTAAAAATACCAAATTTATACATTTGTAATCGGAATTTACGATCGTTTCGACTCCCGTACCAGCATGCCTGCACAAAGAACAACTTCATCTATTATGAACGCAGCCTGTGTCACACACATAGCCAAGCACACCCTCAGCTCAACAATCACTGGAAATCTTATTCAACACCCAACAGCACGAAAAGCCCTTTCCATTTGTGTCTTTTGCAATTTCATTTTGGAAACAATAAATGCTCACCTTAAATCACTTCTGCACAGACCCATCTGTCGCCCGGAGCGACACATTGAAAATGTGACCATTGTTTTAAGAGAGTCGGGAGCAGTACGAGCAGAAAGGGTCCTTTCTCTTTTCCTACCGTGCACCGTGCGCATCACCGCACGTTGCATAACTTCATGCGGGAAGGCAATTTTCTCGCACGACAGTTTCACGCTGAAGGAAGGCGCTCCTTTGAAGCGCGCCTTAAGACGTGCGAGAAATGAAACAGAACAAGGCGCACCACACAAATGGTAGGGACCACGGGCTGTAAAGAATACCACGGCGGTCTGGGGCTTCAACTGCAGTGTCCTTTTTCTCGGGTTGCATCTTGCGTTTGGATGCACGGAGGCAACCGTGCACTGAATGAAGAAATGCAATTATCTCAACTCGACGAAGCGTTCCACGTGTGGAAACTGCACTGCAGCGCCGGAAGAATGAAGGGGTTTTTGATGGAGCTCGGTACCATCTGGCCATAAACACAACAACTTGATGGTGATGATCGTGAAAATGCACTCTCTGTCAGTCCCTTATCTCGGTTGCTCCTTCGCACCCGTGCTTCCAGCCTCTGTCGGTGTGGGTGTTTGTGCGATGCTCAATGATGCTCGATGATACGAACGGCCCGGTCCCTGGCAGAAGGATGCAGACCGGAAGGGAGGCGTAAAAACTTTGCACCACCTCACACCAAGCCTCCAATGATCCTAGCGCCACGTGCTCAAACACTCACCAAAGCAGGCGGTGGAATAGTTCATGCTAAATTAAGCCGCCCTTATCAACCCGCCCCGTTCTGCTCCCGGGATCAAAACAATCCCAATGGCATAATTAAGTACTGTTTGCCGAGGCTAAAGTTGAAAAGCTGCAGAACTCGGCAATTGCTGCGGACGGGGGTCGCAGTAAATCAAGGTGTTTGACTTTGGGAAGAAAGTAATCCCAGTCCGGGGGTTGCTTGCGACGGAACAAATCGGAACAAGGTTTTAGAGATAAAAAAAAGCAACCACATATTAATTGCACCGGATTCTTTCCTCGTCAAGCAGTGAACGCTTTACTCGAAAAATGTCATTTCAACCCATTTTTTTCTACTCGCTGCTCTTGTTTGCCCGATCCGGAAACTCAATACGCACTTGCAAACACAATGTCAAGCCGGCTTGAGTTACTCAGCACAGTCATCGCCTACTTTGCTGGCGACGAAGCTCGTTCTTCAAGGACACGGTCAAGTGCTCAATGGCAGGGTCTTTATTTTCATTCAAAGATTGATGAACTGGCGTTTTCGCCGCCCTCGTCCGCTTTTACCCAAATCGATCCGTTTCGCCCACCGGTGGGGAATAAAATCCTTCCATTACTCTCCATCCGAAGAGTCATTCGCGTAGTGGCGCGCCTACTGCGATTACTGTGCTGCTCGAATTAGGAAAAAAATCTACTCCTGCCCGGTTCATTGCTACCTTCCGATGAATCATCGGGATGGGCCTCCGAAATCCTCCCGTGGCGCTCCACGAACGACCAATAAAGGACACTGCGAATGCGAGCGTAGCTTCAAAGGCGAAGTTTTCCCTGTGCAAGCAACAAAAGATCTGCTGCAGTACGGCTGATACGGCTGATACGGTTGATTGCTTATTGATGGAGCTCTTAATTTTGTGCCCCGGCTATTTTTTGTTTGTCCCGCACCTCCCGCTGCTCCTTCCACGCCGCAGAGCAATATGAAGACACCAACCAGGGCTGGTTTCCAAAGTGCAGAAACGTAATGGGAAAGGGTCACGAAGACACGAAGCAAACAAAAAAAACTCCGCAATATCCTTTAGTGGAAACGATTCTCCGATCAATCTTGTCTGATTTGTTCACACATTTTTTTGTTGCTGTTGCTCTCCTCTTATTTTTTCCTTTTTTTTGGTTCGGGATTTATTTCGTCGTCAGGCGGGAAAATTCTATACCGACTGCAGGTTCTCATTTCGGTGAGGTTTTTGTTGCAATTTGTTTCTCCTTATATCAGCGGCGCACGAAAAAAAGGGTAAGCTTTTCACAAATCTGTGCCATATCTCTTAAGGAATGGCCATCCGAGGGGCAGCAGAACATGTTGACGGATTTTAGATATGATTTTTTCTTTCTTTATTCTCGCTTGGTCTGGGTAGTTTTTATTATTAACGTTTGACTCCGTTGCTCCATCTCTCTCGCTGCCTCTCTGTTCATAGAGCGACAAAAACTCTCGTTCGAAAACAGCGGCTTCGGAAGAGGCTGTTGCGGTGAACGAGACATTTATTTGCGCGGCAGAAAATATAATGAAAGTCACGAGACACAGACGGCGAGACAAAAAATGACACACACACACAAAAAGTCCCACACAGTGACCGCCATTATCCATTGCCGACGGGGGCTATCCGGCCGCACGTCCTGTTTGATCAAAGTTTTCACGTTAAACGAGGCGTAAAATATTTGACGAGCACAAGGAGCGACCGAAAAATCACCTCCTCCTCGTTTCCGCCCACCAAGAAACGATGCATCGTGGCCGATTTTTCGAACAGACAAAAAAAACATCACTGGCGCGCAAAAACGAATGCAATTTTAACCACACGGGCCGGAGAGGACCTCGAAAATTCTGCTCCATCGTACGGTGAATAAACTCTGGGACGAAAATAGATAAAAGCCCGCGGAGTGACCCTCTATCGGGAATGGGAGACCATTGTCACGGGGTAAAAGTTTGTCTCTGCCGAATTAAAAAGTGAACGTCCGATTCGGTGGAACTTTTTTGCCAGTGAGATGATACCGGCATCAAAAGACAAGGGGAATCATCGTTTGCTTATTATATCTGATGTACTCAATTTGGATCGTTGCAGACGTGGGCAGTTGATAATTTATGGAATAAACTTTGTTTTTTTCTCCATTGTTTATCGAAATTATCTTTACGGTGTCTGCAAAGGAAGTTATAATAAAAACTTTGGAATGGAATAATCGGTAAATTTATTTGAAAAGCTGTGATTAAAAAAAGATCTAATTAATAACATAACATAGTTTGTGAAACAGCTTCAAATGCAAGTAAAATCAAGTGTATATAAGATTTGTTTTCTTTATGTGAACATGAATGTTTGTTAACTCTTAGGGATAGATGATAAAGTCTTTGCTTTTGTAAAATATACAATTGATTATGTTATACAACGATCATTTTAAATTAAAAATAAACTGAATCACCTTCAAAGCTTCAGAGAGCAAAAGTTTGAATTGTGCTATGTTTTCAACTCTCACCAACAGGTGGCGCTTTCGTGACAAAACGCATTCCGCTAGATGGCGTTTCAAAGAATCTTATTTTGCAGTACGAGTGAGCAACGCAAAGAGAAGAATGAATAAAAACGACAAGACATTTCAACATTTAATAAAAAAAGGATGAAAATTTTATAATTGTCAAAAGTTATTATTTAAAATGACTATAATTGACAAACCCCAAAAAAGGCTTTATACAAATAAAATAATATTTGAAAAAGTCTACACGTAGAAAGAGATTGCTGTTCGTATTGACGTAAGTGGAATTTTTCCATTTTCCTGTCAAATAAAGAAAGACATTTTTTCCTGTGTGTTGCGACTGCAACCGTTTCTCAATACTCGATCGACAAGGCGAATTTAACGTTTCTTAAGCACTCCGATTTTATTTGCTTTTGCATTAGGCGCGCTAAAAAATTCGTCCTCTCTTGCCCTCTTTTGCCGATCGAATCCTGGTCGTTGGCCCTGATAACGGTCATTCCCCTTCCGATCGTATGGATTCGACTGTCATTCGAATTCGCTCCGAATTCGCTAAATTCGCTTGATGAAGCGCCCTCTGGTTGTGAGATCTGGCCAGCTTGACGGGACCGTTGAAAATATTCAACACTGGCCCCCAGTGTTTGTAAACATTACAAACACTATCATTTCGCTGTCACGTCAATCACTGCTACCTTCACCGCTGGCCGCTCTATTATTTTTCCGGATGCAGTCAACACGCGATCTTTTCTCGTCACCCGGTATTTCGACTGTATCGCTCGTACCACTGGTCCTGGTGAGATGCAGTTGAGCAGGTGAACAAGCTTGTTCTGGCGCCCGAACCCGTACACGCACAGTGCCATGTGCTTGTTCGTGGTGCACACCATCTGCTAGTGCACCAGCTCCCGGTCCACCAGCGCGTCCTCCAGCAGTTGGCAGACGGCGAGGATATGGTCGTTCTCCATCTCGCCAGTGTACTCGAGCAGGAGTAACAGCGACTTCTGCACGCCGTTCTGCACGTTCAGCACCGACACGCGATACTCTATCACCAGCGAACGTAGCACCGTAAACAGGCAGCATGTTTCCGCCACGATCGCGATCGCCACCGTTATGCAGACTCGGTTCTGGCGCTTCACCACGGTCAGGTTGTTCAACAGTTTCACCATCAAGTCGTGCGATCGTGCTTTTAGCAGTTCCAGATCGCCACCGTAGTTCTGTCTCGTATTTTCCTGCTAATCGGCCTGTTTTTTCTTTTAGGGATCTATGAGCTCGTTGATCGACCTTTGAGAAGAATGGTTTGGCCTCTAAAGATCGCACATCTTCCCGTGCGAAGCTTCCTTTACGCGGTGCATCAATTCTAGCTTCAAAGTGGTGGCACTCGCATAGCAGAGACCCGTGTGTGGGCACTGGAAATTGGCTTGAGTGGCGCCAGTCATTTCCAATGTAGCCTGAAACTACCCACCCGAGTCGAGTTTTTGTCGCTGTTGGTTCGTTGGCTGCTCGTTCGATTGTCTTCAGTGGTCTTGTCAGACGGTAGTTGTCGATACCAATCAGCAAACGCGGTACACCGGAGTCGTAGGAAGCTATCGGAAGGGACTGAAGATGGTTAAACTTCTCTGATAACTCACGTGTGTTTACAGATTGCATCGGCAGCTCAAGCGAACGGACCGTACGCACGGCGGGTATGGTTAACTTCGTATGTTTGCTGTGGGTTCCGGAGATCATGATGGATGTTTCGAAGGACTCGTTTTCCTCTCGAAGCTGGCCCCCGGTCCAGCCTAAACATAGCGGTTTGT
>KB673423.1:5237454-5314488 GCA_000349145.1 Anopheles dirus
TTACTGTCATTCGAATTCGCTCCGAATTCGCTAAATTCGCTCGATGAAGCGCCCTCTGGTTGTGAGATCTGGCCAGCTTGACGGGACCGTTGAAAATATTCAACACTGTGCTTTTGCTTTGCTTACCTTTTCTACACTCTCGCATCAACAGCATGTACACAAACAATCCGTTGCCATGGCAATTCTATCGAACAGCAAAACTGGTAACAAACTATCAAAACATTCGAGCCCCTTGTGCAGCTGCTGTCTGCACAAAGCTGCTGCATCGAGCTAAAAAAGTGATAAAATCAAATAAATTATTTTGAAACTATGTGAGAAGAAAAATAACAGTGTTTAGCTCTTGCGTTCGCCCGCAATTATTATGCGTTTTTACAGCGCAAAATTCACAGCCACAGCATAATCAGTGCACCCTCTCGCTGTGTGCGTTAGAAGAAGAAAACACACGAGCGGAGAAGCAAGGGAAACGATAATCGTTCCGCAAATTTGTACGAACGAATTCCTCTGCCCACAAACCGGGGTCAGGGAAAACGAGCAGGTACGGATTTTATTTCGTACAAAGTATACCAATTTCATCCAAAGCCCCATATCCTTTATCCTACCTAGCAATTCGTTCAATCAAAGATCTGCCCCGGAAAGATGCGATCATCATCATCAGCAGCAGCAACAGCCGTGTCCTAGAACGACGTGCCGCGTCTCGAAAAAGGAAAAGGAACGTCAGGTTTCCTGCGCGAAGAAAACCGAAACCCCTCCGATTCCTGCCCAAAACACAAAAAAACGCGAACAAAACGGAAGCAAAGCGAGAGACAGCTCCTCCACCGAATGCCCTGCGGGCTGCTGCGTCGAGAGTGTACGAAAAAAGGGCAAGACGGACCGACAACACCCGAAAAAACAACAACAACAACAACAACAGCAGCAGGACGTACACCCCCCGAGAGCAAATTATATAATGGACAATTTCTTCGCTGCCATATCATTATTCCGTCGACGGAAATATGATGAGTGCATCGAGGTGTGCAACGGCCTGCTGCAGCAGAATGCCCTTCATCAAGGTCCTTGGGAGCTGAAAATGAGATCTATGACCCAGCGTGTGTACCTCGACGATATCGAGGCGGACGACGATGTGGCGGGTAAGGTTTGGGTTTCGTTTTCCCCATTTATTTTCGGCCACTGCGTGCGAAGGGAAGAAGGGGAGCGCGTGAACGATAATGTAGGCTGCGAAGCGAAGCTGATCGAGGCTGAGGCGCGCGCGCGCTCTCCGTGGCCTGGAACCAGCGTCTGCAGAATGGAGTGCGCACGGAGAAGACGACGCGAAAACGAAAATCAACCCCAAAAATCTTTACGAGGAGGAGTTCCCGGGTTCCCTGCCAGCCGGCCGGCCGGTGTGGTATTTCGATGCCTGCAGGACGTGCAGGCGTTCCTCTGGCAGGGTTCGCCACTCTAACCGACGCTTAGTTTGGAATATTCGTTCGAAATTTATTTCATAAAAGCGTAATTGAGTGAAAAACACCAGCTGGCAAATGGTTCCACTAGCCTTTTTTTTTAGCAATTTGTGATAAACAAACATAAATCAGTTTGAAAAACTTCAACAAATCAAGCGTTAGTAATGCGTTGACAAGGAATGTGTTGTGCAGATTGCATAACTTAAGGATGCGTCAGCACATTTACTCCAAAACTTATGCAATACGCAGCACAACCTATGCTTTATTAACACTTTATTTACAATTAAACCCTTTAATCGACACTTTACGGTTCTTATCCTAATACTCTAATACTGTCTATTGATATAACTTGATCTTTTCAACCCATCGCTCTGCACAGAGTTGCTAAAAAAATGAAACTTATCCTCTATATAACATGATACAAGTAAATTAAACAATTTCATCCTCCAAGAACGTGTAGAACGCGAAGAGTGACAAACCCTGCCCGCAGTGGGGCGAACGTTGGCAAGGGCGTAGGGCACCAAAACACAGCCAATGTGTATGAATTATCCCGCACCTTTCAACCTCTCTCGTCACACCGATGCATCCACCCTTTGGTCTGTGCATTTTCGTGCATTCTTTCCCCCTTTCTGCTCCTTCGCTGGGCACTGTGCTCTTCTCATTCTTTGCTCGCATGCATTTATTTATGCACATGCACCATCCTTTATCTTGATTATTATTATACATATTTTTTGGTGCTTCTCATTTTTGTTACGCGCAGCAGCTCGGGCTGGGAGGACGAGTTTCGGGTGGAGAGGAGGTGGGAGGGCCAAACAACCCCCCCCCCCCCCCTCCCACCCACTCTCTCCCCCATTTTCAAGGCTGTGTCGTCCCATTTGCCTACTGCCCAGCGCTACTGTGGCACATATATTTTGGAGCGTTTTTTTGTGTTGTTTTTCTGTTATTTTGCCTCACCCAAGGTATGGAAGCAAATTTTCTTCACCACCACTTCCGCCCTGGTGGTCAGAAGAATGGGCTCAGCTTCCACACACTGCTCTCGCATCATCTTTTATTTTTAAGACCTGCAGTTTGTGCTGGAGTGTCCGGGGCCGGGTCCGGCAACATTTGCCCAACGGCATTCCGTCCCGTGTTGCCGTGCCGTGGCATCCTTTCCTTGTTTTTGGGGGGAAACGGACCTCAAAAACTGGTCAGCAGCAGCAGCAGCAGCAGCAGATGTGAGGGCAGCCCACAGCCGCAAAAAAAACAACAACGAAAACAACACGCACAGAGCGCGCGCGCGCACAGTAGCAATCTCATTCCGGTTCGAAAAGTCGTATTTTTCTTTTCAACGTGCTCCTTTTTTAAGCTTCTCGCGCCTTGGAGCGTTCGATGTGTTTTTGTTGTTGTTGTGTTGGTTCTCTCTCTCTCTTTGTTTTTCGTTTCCAACGCGCGAGGGACACAGGAATGCACTTCGCATCGTTTCGCCCCTCGGTGGGGCGGACAAGGTGGGATGAAATTTTTCGATTCCAGAAGTCAATTCAACCGTCCCCTCGGAGCCCGGTTACTGTGTGTCTGTGTGGAATGTGTGCATGTTCTCGGTTTTACAATTCGTTTCCACGTCATTTCCATACCCTTAACTACAGCCCAAGTTTTTTTTCGAGAAGAAGAGCCCTCAGGCCTCTATTTGGAGGCTTATTATTCAATCATAAAAGTTATACCGCCAACAAACGAATTACGACCCTTCTATAGTCTTTTAATAGGTCTTATAGGACCACATGAGCTTGAAAAGTGAAAAGCTTTTGAAGACATTCGTACGAATAGCATACATTAAGGCGCTAACTTAATGTATGCTATTCGTACGAATGCGCATACATACGAATTTACTATAAATAATGCAATCTGCAAAGTCCATCAGTTCGTTATCATTCACTGTTTGCTCCTGCTGATGCTAATCGATCCTTCAATCGCTTCTAACACAAAGTACTCGTTCTTTCTAAAGGCTGCAGCTATTATCCTGCATAATAAAGCCCTCCAAAAGTGATCTTCCAAGGCAAACGTTCCACTAATGTCGCATTTAAATCAAAACCACTCACGGAAAAGGCACACGCGTTCTTAGAATCCCTTCCCCGAAGCCCAACACAGCGACGTAGGAAATAAATTTTCGACAAAATTATCTTCCCAGCCATTTAATTCGAGCGCAATTTTCCCTCCATCATCGCGCTGCAGAGGATATTTTGGACACGCAGACGATCGCCACCGCACCACGTCCCGGCACCTCGATCCGCACGGCGATCGCCAAGCCCACAACCGCGGCAAACACCGGCGGTGCAGCCACGAACCGTCCGCGCACCGGAACCGGCCGACCAATTACGGGCATTGTAATCAAAATCATATTAAAGCCGGCCTGGGCTCGGTCACTCTGACTCTTTCTCCTGCTCTTGCTCTTCCCAGTCGCGTCCTGGGACGCTCTCGCTGCAGCGGCCAGCATCAACGCTCGGCAACAAGACGGCCCTAAGGACGGCTTCACGCACGGCGGCCGGAACTACGGCCGGCGGGTCGGCCCGCAACATTCGCCTCGGGTCGGCCTCCATGTTTGCCGTGGGCGATCCAACCGGACCGCTGTTCCACATCTCGCGCCTCCACCCGGACAAGTACGCCGAGCGGGATTCACTGTCGAAGCCGTTGTTCCAGTACCTGTACTATCACGAGGGCGACGTCCGGAAGGCGATGGCACTGTGCGACGCCGTCCTGGCGCGCCGCCGAACGGCCGAAGTTCTGACCGACGTGAGCAGCGGTTGGTGGTGGAACGCCCAGAAGGCCCGGTGCCTGATCGCGACCGGAAGCCCGCGCGAGGCGGAACCGTACCTGCGGGTGGCGCTGCAGGAGCTACACCATCCGGATGTGGTGCTGCTGCTGGCGCGTATCTACGTCAAGATCGACCAGCCGACGGCCGCACTCGAGGTGTGCAAACAGGGTCTCGAGAGGCAACCGAACGAGATCAGTCTGCTGACGCAGCAGGCCCGCATCCTGGAGCTGGTGGGCAACTTGCCCACTTCGGTCAGACGGTACCGGCAGATATCGGCCCTGGATCCGATGAACACGGAGGCGTTGGCCTGCATCGCCGTGAGCTACTTCTACGCCAACCAACCGGAGACGGCCCTGCTGTACTACCGGCGCATCCTCTCGATGGGTGCGCATAGTGCGGAGCTGTACTGCAACATTGGACTCTGCTGTCTGTACGGTGGGCAGCTTGATCTGGTATTTCCGTGCTTTCAGCGGGCGATAAGGATGGCGACGACGAGTGAGCTGCGGGCGGACGTGTACTACAACCTTAGTTTTGTGGCGCTGGTAAGTGATGAGTTCAGATTCACCTTCCGGTTTTCCAAGAATTTGTCGGCTTAAATGGATCATTAGTTCTGTGACGGCAATAAGGATGATCCTAGTTCAAACTAACTCTAGTTCAAATCAAACTGATAACACGTTGTGGATAAGATTAAGAAATCTTTATAGTGTTCCTATGTTCGAGGCATTAATCAGGACTAAAGTCTCAAGGGTCCCTTTCATCTATAATGATTATAATGATCTCCATCTCCATCCAAGTCCGTTTGAACGCTTAGAAACTGATTGACACCAGGTGATATTGATGAACATTAAGATCTAACGTAAACCAACGTAGCTCTCATAATGCCCCCGGTAGTAGTTCAACTGGCCAGTAACAAACATTCCTCCCATTCCTCCAGACGACCGGTGACATCCATCTGGCGCGCCGCTGCCTGCGCCTCTGCATCGCCGCGAACGGTTCGCACGCCTCGGCCCTGAACAACATGGCCGTTCTGGTCGCACGCCAGAAGCAGTACCAAAAGGCCAAATCCTACCTGCAGGCGGCCCGCACGGCCCATCCCAGCAGCGACGAGATCGACCACAACCTCAAGTTTATCGAAAATTTCCAATAAAACCGGATCCGAAGCAAAAACGCACGACGGACGGAGCCTAGATAAATATCGCACGCTCCCCTCAAACACGACGGCAGCGGCGGCGAATGTGTAATGAAATTTATGCACCAAATTTCATCACCCATGTTCAACGGGGAGCGTGGCGTGGCGCACGTGCGAGCCATCTTCGAAAGCCAGCCAGCCAGCGAGGAACCAGATGCATAAAATCAAGTCTTATTTTTAGACCACTCGCCCAGAAAAAAGCTGGTTTTCTCCCGCGCTCATGTTTGTGGACCACTGTGTTTTTTTTTGTGTTTCTGTGGCGATCTTCCTAGTATCCTCCCCGGGCGACAGGATCATGCTGCGCGCGGTGTCTTGCCCTCTCGCTGCGGGGAGCATTTAAATTTGTTCTTTCACAAAAGCTCAAACTGCGCATGTGTGTGTCGCTAATGCTGTCTGAGAAGATTTGCCAAATCATTAGTCGCACGCATTGGTTGTTCCGTCGGCCAGAAACCGGACGTCGGAGAAAATTATGTGATCACGAGCTGCGAAATCGGTTGACAAGACTATTTTGGGTAGCGGACAAGAGAAGATCGGCATGCAAAAAGCGCACTCATTATGGAAGCTAAGGAGGAGATATCGTATGAAATAATTTATTAAAAGGTCACACAAACACTGACCCGCGGGTACCTCGGGCACGATGTTTCTCGAAAAACCCCAATCAGATGGAAAATAAATATGACCCTGCAGCACGCAATCATAAAATACCAACCTATCGCTCCGTCCAATCAATACGACCGCACCTTTGGTAGCACCAGTCATTGGGCATCTGGGGGGGGGGGGGAGACACAGCAAAAATAACTCATCAGACGAGATACGACGATGACCCTTCCGCTGCTCGTTCACCCATTCCCCTCCATCGAAAAGCGTCCAGAAGGGGGGGGGCAAAATTAATACCCGAATGTCCCGGGCAAGAACGACCGGAGAGGCTCCGGAATCAAATGGCCATCATCAAAAACGAATCAGAAACGGACGAGCGTGGTGTGGAGTGTTTTGCAGGGAAGAAAGATCCGAAAGATGGCCAGCCAAATCGACGGAGATAATTTATTAATGTGTTCTGATAGCGAATATTCGTCTGACAGCTTCGTCTTCGACTGACACTCGATTCATAATGGGCCGCGGCCGATGGGGAAGCCGATTTGGAACGAACAGCAGGAAGAAGAGAAGGATTGGCATTTTTTGGAAGCTTTTTCTTCTCCTTCCATCCGAGTCATCCCGTTCTGGCTAAGCGTGTTCGTCCGTCCGAACGGTCTAGTCCGGACGGATGCGCAGGAGAGAAGGGATTAGATCGATGTTTGAGATAAAGACGGACCAGGTGCAAAACGTAACGCGCTCTAGACCGCTCCTGCTGCTGCGGAAAGACAGAATGGACTGTGGAATGTCATCCCGACGGAAAAACGGAATCTGCGTTGCGTAATAGCTCCCTCTCAGTGCCGAAAGCAACAGTCCGCTTCATGGTTGTCTCGAAGTGATAAGAAACCTTATTGATTCTACCGTACCGGCAGTGCAAGTAGTAGTGGTAGTGCAGCAGGCACAATCTCCACGATCTCCACGATCCGGGCGTAACATAACCCAATCGCGCCGGGTTCTGATTACAAACACGAACACGGAACGAATCGTCGAATCATCCATTGACATCTGTCGCTCAAGCGCATCAGCTCGCTACGCGTTTCGGAAACGGTTCGATCAGACGCACTGGGAATGGACCCCGATAAACCAAGAATTCGAGTTCCTCCCTCTCTCTCGCACCCGATGTGTCCGAATATGCAGCCGTGCGTGACGAACATGCAGCCGCCGTCGCGAGATGCACACAGGGGATATTTTATTACCGATCTTCTTAGCGCTTCTTAGCGTGGTGGTGACGATGGTGGCAGATGTGGGCATGCTGACAGAACGATCACCGATGCTTCATCGGCAGCAGAAGTGTATGCATCTGCGTCAGACTCATCAGCACTCTTTCGGGGGAGCGTATAAAACTTCACCATGCAGTGTATGTGTGCCGTAACAAAAAGCTCTGCATGATGTTCTATGAGAAGATCCAAAGATAACCAAACTTTCATGCTGGAGTCACACTTTCGTTGGTAAACTTGGTTGGAAAACTTAAATCCTTATAAATAAATTCGTGAATTGGAGATTGAAAGTTAAGAAACAATTAGCGACAATGGCTGTAGAATATTATTTAGAAAGATTCTTTCAGAAGATGCTCGACGAACCCTGCCTTTAACGAAGGGCAGCTACTGCCTGTGCAACCTTAATAGCACCTTCAATTTGAATCTATTTTCAAGAAAATACTGCGCGTGGCTTGCTGCCACAAATTTTGCCCGAAAATGTGCGAATAACCTCATTTATCCGCCGGAATGGCATATGCGCCGCATGTGCAAGGCATCAGCAGCAGAAATTGGTGATCGAAAATGTTGATCAATCATAATTGGGCACAGGGTGTGTGATAAAAATAAACGCAAGCTGGGCGCTGGAGGATGAACGTAACAGCAGGATGCACAGGACGACGCTGACCAAAAGGAAGCGGATGGTAATTTCACTCCTCTCTCTCCTCTCTCTCTCTCTTCTCTCTTCCATGTGCCTCCCGTGCCTTTCCAAACTCCCAGCAGGTTCGTCGTCATCTTCCTGCACCTTCGTAAACATCCAAGTTCCGCGCGCAGCGAAGGAATTCGTCCTGCCCGCCGTCGCCGACTCCGGTGTGGGTTTGGAGCAATTTCCGCACGTATAATGTTATCAACGGCGTGCAGTGGAATTTATCATATTTTATTTATTTTATCGCGTAAGTGGCCACGCCAGTGGGTGGGGGGAGAGAAAGGAAGGAAAGCAGCAGATCCTCACGTCCTCCTCTCCGGAAAGAATCTTCCGCACCGGGGCCAGGTGTACGTGTGCGTGCGTTTCGTTCCCTCCAGCCTCCCTCGGTTTTGCATCGAGGTCAAAGACCCCGCGGCATCGTCTTCGTTGTCGTGGTTCCGGGGCCATCTCTCTCTCTCTCTCTCTCCCTCTCCCTGAGCACACAGAGAGGACGAAAACTGCGCCGGTTTTGCGCCTTTTGCGCGCGCGCGCGCTCGAGCTCGCGCGTCTGCCAAACACCAATGCAGCCATGTTGATTTTTATTCCTTTTATTTTCATCTGTTGTTTTCACCTCTTTCACCCATCGAAGCCCGCCCGCCTTTTCTCTCTCCCATTCGCGTTCGCGATCGTCGTCGTCGTCGTCGTTTTTAGTTTTGTCTTTTGAATCCAGCACTTTCCTCTCCGGTGCTTTTTCGGGCAGGTTATTGGCTGTCTCTGCTGTTTGCTGTTCGCGCGCGTTCCGAAGCACACTATCACCGAGTGCGAAGGAGGTGGACAGAGGGAGGACGATCGCACCACAGCATCCCGAAATAAATAAAACTCGCAAATGACCGCACCACCACCGGCGCGGGGCTTCGGACGAGGGTTTGGGGAAAGCATCACCATCACCTTCTCTTCCTACCGAGAGGGAGTGAATGAGCAGCGATCGTGTTCGGTTCTATGCTACGCCAAACTACGCCAAGCAGCGCGTTCTCGTCTCACCTGAGTGCTTGTTTTTATCACGCACAACGAGAAGCAAAAAAAAACACACATACACACCCAAGAAAGACTCGCCGATTTCGCAACGCGAGCTCACTTTTGCGCGGACTTTTCGGCCGCGTCGGCAGACGGGCACGCAAGATCGATTCTGACTCTTCTGGTTTTTATCTTTTGTCCATTAGATGATTCTCACCCAACAAAAAAAGTGTGAATTATTTCTTTCCAGCTTCTTTTAGAACGGCTTCATGATAAAAAAGTGTCTATCATAGTGGATCTTTGTAATTTAAATTGAAAAGACTAAAAAATAGTACGAAAAATACTTTCCACAGAGTGTCGGTAAACAACAACACACCCCTAGAGGGTGTCCACGTCCAAAACCGCCCGGCAAACGGCAGGAAAGGGAGATCTCGACACGAGAAACACGAATCAGCCAACGTACGACCGGCGTTGATCGGTCCGTTTTGGATGTCAACCAGTTATTTGCATATCTTCTCCCCGAGTTGTCTCTGTGTTTCGTCTTGTGTCGTGCGTTTTTTTTTTTGTTGCTTTTCTCCATTTTACTATGCTGCTATGCTGCGTCGCCCCGGTTGGTTTTATTTGCCCCTGCTGCTTCTGCTGATTTTAATTTTATTTCGTACGTCCGTCACCATATCCAGCATCCTGGGGACATGGGGACAGCAGCGACACGGAACGGAGGATGGACAAATAATGGGTTATATGGGCGCGATTTCGTTTCGAGAAATGCGAGAGCAAAATAAAAACATGCCAATAAAATAACACACCACGAAAAAAAAACAATGCCATTGCACGCTAATGGTTGAATGGGTTCCCCGCTTTGCCTGCTAAAATTTTCCACGCGTGAAGGAGCAGTGCGCACAGCTAAACGTTAGCACTGATAACAGACAGGGCGCGGCTAGTACGACTCAACGACAGCACACCACTCCGGACCGGAAACCGGCCATTGCGCGGCCGCTTTGTTTTAATTTAATAAGGAAATGTTTAATTACCGATCGCTGCGGTATCTTCCTTCGCTCGCGTGTTGTTGTCTGTGTTGTTTCACACCATGTTGGTCGGTGTTTACTACGATTCGGTACATGGCCTAGCAGCCTCCCTTGTGCAGGAGCGCAGTAGGCGAGCTGTTTAATTCGACAGTTGGACAGTGCTTCGTTGCTTGAAACATAACGAGACGTCAGTTCATTTTGAAGAATCCTAGATGAATGAACCATGTATGCTCTAATTTCTACTTATCATCAATCAAACTGAAGTGGATGAGATATGGTACCTTCCTGAGATAGATAGTCTCCCCAAGATGAGCATATGTGACAGTCAATATACAGTCAATATATGTCAATATATATTTCAATATACTTTCTTGTTTCTTAAAGATCAAAAAAGCCAACAGCTCTTTCGCTGAACGATTGCACTCCTATCTTTGGAATAGTTCACTGTAAATACGCTGATCGTTATAAAGCAAAGCAAAGAGTCATCCAAAGTTTATATTTTCAATAGCTCTTTTGATGCTTTCGATTGCTAATAAATTAGATTATAAGCAGCCGATCGCTTCGGTACGCTATAGCTACAGCCGACTCCTATTCGTACATTTTAACAAATGTTTCCTCAACTAAGGAAGACGAATGTGATTTAAACAACCCTATAGTCTCGTATACCAATTTGGTCGATGAAGTTCATCGAAAGTTTTACGGCAAAAGGTTTTTAATTAGCAACTTACTCCTCAAAAACTGAGAACTTCACCACATTCGAGAGCATCAGACACACAAACACTGTACACTGTTGTGCGCAGCGATGTGGCAGACTTGTTTGCTACCGTTCGAAATAAGCAACGAACCTCCCGGGACGGGAAATTATATCCCCACAAGCCTCCCCAAGCGCAAACGGACCAACCAGCGCCCCAAAGCACTAATAGAGATCGATTTCCTGTCCGCAAACGCTTCAACGGGACAGAGAAATTGCTGCGAAATAACACCCAAAAACGCCCTGAAAAAGAAGGCCTCTGCCACACAAACACACGCACCGTACGCTGAACTAGGGGGGAAAAAACCCGCATCCTGGAAACGAGCAATTGCACAAAACCCGTGAGCGCAATTGCGTGAATGCACCGATTTGCAAACCCCGTAATTCGATATTTAAATTCGAAAGAAAGTTCCAGTTCTTGCGAGCGCGCGCACACCCGTCCCAGCAGAATGGCAGCTGTAATTTGGCGAGGACTTTTCGGGGCCGCATTCCTGGAGGGCGCATTTGCCCAGAACGATTGGGTGCCGCCCGGACACTTTCCTGCTCCCTGGGCCGTGGGTCTTCTTCTTCGCACTTCGTGCGTCGTCTGTGACGGGCGCAGCATGCGAATGAGGACAAGGATTCCGGTGCGTCGTCGTCTCTCGTCGTCGTCAAGGCTGAAGCGAAAGGAATCCATCACTAACGGACGTGAAGGACGCACATCTGGCCACAGCCCATCTGCATGCCGCGCAGATGATCTTGCACACAGATCGGATGCACGTCGAGGCGCGTTTTTTTTTTTTGTTTGTGTGTCCTGTTTCGCACCCGTATCGGACACCAGCGGGGGAAATAATAAAAAACAAAACTCCTACCGGCTACTGTTTGTCGCTACCTACCTCTGCTTGAGGTAGCGGAGCGAAAGAGTTATGGCTTTTTCGGTGCAGATAATCACAGTTATTAAATCGTGAAAGCGCACCATGATTGAAGTGTCAATTAGGTTTGAACGCACTTTTTGCTGTGTTCTGCGTGCCTGTCGGCCGTTGTCGTTAAGACAAAAGTCCGCCGTCAAGCGATAGTTGATTGATTGAAATAAGGTAATCAGCGCTGTTGCGCTTATTGCGGCCATAAGTTTCGGACCCCCTGTTCCTCCGTCCGCTTGGAGAAGCCTGATTAGCCTGATAACTTATTGCAAATTGGGTGCGCGCGGTAGGATATGCCCGTGCGGCCTCATTTTCCACGCCGCCGAGGAACGCGAGCGAGTCGTAAAAATAAATGCGATGCGAATAAATATACTATATATAGGACAGAAACACACACACACACACACATACAGGCTCTCAACTAAGAGAGTGAGAGACGCCGATATGCTGCCCTTTATTTCGCCAGACATTGAAACGCTTTTTGCAGACCGTCTGGAGCCTGCTGCTGGAGCTCTTTTAGAGCATCGAAATGCTTTTTGCGCGGGAGGAGAGGACACCCTATTTAACGGGTCACACGTTCGTGCTCCCTCGCTCGAGCAAGCGACGAACCCACTCACGGGCCGAGCGGGAGCGAGAGAACAATGGCAATAAAATGAAATAAAATAAATCCCAAAATTCCCGATGCTTTTAAAAGCCCTTCTTCTCGCAACCGCGCCCTACGGCCGGATGGTGTGAAAAGCATTTAACGGTCTCTCGGCCTTTCCTTTCCCCGATCGCGATCGATTGCGATCAAAACACACAGCAGAGCGGAGATTCGGCCAGATGACCCCAAACTGGATTTACCAAAACACACACATACACACACACAAGTTAAGATCGTTTCAATGTCGAAGGGTGGCCGTAAACATGTGCGCACCATGCACACATTCCTTTCGAATGTGCCTCCTCATTGTGGGTAATTTCGACGTCGGAAAGTCGGGAATTAAATGGCATTCCAGACGGCCCGTTCCCGGGTCGCGGTGGGGCGGTTGGTTGCGAATCGTCCCGTCGCTAATTCTCTCGTCACAAACACAAACAATTCTTCCCCCCAGCCCACCGGCTGTAGCCATTCCGATAGTATCATCTCCTGAGCAGGAGAAAAGATTCAGCGAAGATTCGAACCCCGCGCGTGGGTTCCTGCTCTATGAATCATTGAAATCTTTCGATCTGTATTGTCGGGCCGGCCTGAAAAAAGGTGACCACGACGGCGACAACGGCACGAAGACTGACCCAATTCCACCACCAGAAATCGCACCAAATGTGGGATTCCACAGCCGAAAATATCACTCGCCACACGAGCCGGCCGGAATGGGACGGAGAGGATCGATCTTTTGATGCAAATTCCAACCGGACAAAAAAAACACACTTTTCACCGTCCACCACCTTGCCCACCTTCACGGCTGATTGGGATCGAAATGATCTAACAAACAGCCCCTCCTCCTACCCCCTTTTTCGGTCGTATCGCGAATTCCATCGCCGTTCCACCCGATCTGAGGTTCGACCGAACGCGACTCAATGCGCACACCACACCACACGCCAGCTTATCTTCGCTTGATCGCGTGCCGGGCGCGATCAGTGCCCATTAGGAAATATTATAAATCAACAACTACGACGCCCCTTCTCCTCTTCCACCCACCTCCCTCCCATCACCCCATCACGGGAAGGAGAAGGGAGAAAGCAAACGCGGATATGGCGAACCCCGAGCCAATATTCGTGTGTGTGTGCGTGCTCTTTAACCAAACCGTACCTTTTTCGTACGGTAGCACACAGAAAAACACGAGATTGTATCGCACGATAAGGAACGCTAGAAATTCACTGCAGACGCTACCACCAAAAAATATGCAAACAGCGCTCCGGCACGATCGGAAATGGATAGCCTCGATCCTCGATCAAAATAAGGTGGCGAGGAATAACGGGCAAGGGCGATGGGAGGTTGAGAGCGGTTGAAATTTCATCCCCAAAACCGATGCGACGTTAAAAGGGAGCCGTGTTAATGGGAAATTTATTCAAACGCGAACGAAAAACGCCAACGATCATATTGTTTCGAGCGGGCTCGATTTGGAGCCTTTCCGTGGTGGGTTTTCGTGATAGATCTCTGTTCGGTGATAGTGCCGTTGAATGATGGAGCCTTCGCTGCGCGTCGTCCTGTGTGCTAAATCTTACCCCGAGAGTTCACTTAAATTTCATGATTAGAAATTATCGCTCCGATACGATCGTTCTGGAGGATCTCGCCCGTTCCCGCCCGTGCGCTATGATGAGCCCAGTAAAAAAAAAAGCAAAACGTCTGCTCCGAGCAACCACCCTCACCCGAACCGAAAGTGTGGCGTGTGCGTGAGGAGCTTGCGGCTGGAAATTCCTCACATTCCACACTCGGACCGTTTAAGCCACCGCGAGAGATAGCTCCCGGCCACGCACCCATTGGCCTTTTAGAGCGTCCCGTTCCCTTTAATCGCCCGTGCTGCTGCTGCTGCTGCTGCAATGTGCCGTGTGCCGAATGCAATTTGAATATCTTCCAACCAGAGCGCACGATGCACTTAAGCGGACGAAAGCGCTCTGCCCTCTTGCTTGTGCGCCGGGCGCGCGCGGGGCGTGGATTTGCATTTTTTCGCTGCCCCCTAATTTACGGCTTATTAGGTGTCGTTCGTTTTGTCGGGCCAGCCCAGATTAGGTGGAATTTATTGGCACGCGCGCGCACGCTTTTGAGCGGAAAAAATGTGACTTAAAATGTTAGGTTTATGGCGATACGGAAGGGTTGCACGAAATTTGAATCCTACTGTGCTGGTTTGAGTTTTAATTTCGTGTTTTTAGTTTAGTTCAGTCAGAGTAGCTTTAAAGATTATTGTTTTTGAAAGAAATCTCCAAATTTTGATGAAAATTTGATACTCATTCCATTGCTACGATTAAAGATATGATTAACTTTTTTTCTTCTCTGTTCAGCATGACTTCCTACCAAAGATATAATTGATTTATATGATTGTTGAAATGGTAAAATAAAGTAAAAATCATATAATACTAACTAATTAGCATTAAAAATTCCGAAGAAATCACACACTTTAAAACTCCGACACCAAACATTCATTCCTGCGGTTGAATAAATCGTTCATTCAACATCAGCTCCATGGAGGAAGAAAGAGCAACTATCCGAAGCGCATAAATTCTTCTCCCCTACACTACGTATCTCGTATTTTTGTCTCTCTCCTTGCGTGCGACCCGCGGACTTTTGGGCAGGAGAGTTCCTCAACTATGTCATCCACTTTGGCGCGCTCTCCCCGTGCCGTTCTTGCCCCGCCAACCTACACACGGAAACTCCTGTGCCTCCAATCTCCGCAAAGGCAGCAGCAAACAAACAAACAGAAAAAACGCACAACAATCGTGTTTTTTTCTCCCCTGTTTTTTGTTTGCTTCGCTCCTCACATGTATCGTATTTTATTCGTATTTTTAGCACGGTAAATATTCGTCTACTCGTGGAGTAGTTTTCTTGGTCCGGTCTTTTAAAAAACGCCTGAAACCAGCTCCGGTCGCTCGCCATCGTGCCAGATCCTGCCGCCACCATTCAACAATGTTGCATAGCTTTGGTTCGATTTTTTTTTTCATTTTTTGCAATGCATCAACCATCGCGACAGATAACCAAAAACCCGAGCGAAAAAAACCGGCCACAAAAGCCGGGCTTATAGCAAAAGCCACTGAGACACTGAGCTCTTCCGTTCCGGGGACGATTTTCGGTTTCGATTTTTTTTGCTGTTTTGTTCGCTCGTACTCCACAATGATATGTTGAGGACGACAGCGGCACGACAACATCGGCATCAGCAAAATAATATCGAAAAACTGAAGCGAGCCACATCGTTCCAGCAAAATAAATAAATATCCACACATCCGCACCTTCCGCGCACGCCGACCGAGTCTCGCGGGGTTCGCGCGATCGGTTAGAGAAATGCGCACGCGAATCAAAAACTCCGTGTGCTCTCGACTCGTGGGGAGACTCCGGCGATGGGTTGGAGAAAGGGAGGGGGGGGGGAGGGATGTCTGTGAAGTTTATTTTTCGAAACCATTTGCTGGCTTTTTTCTGGTTGTTTAGTTTGGAAACGGTCCTCTCGTTCGTTGCCTTACACGCTGCTGCGCGCCCGGTGTGTTTGCATGCGCTATCGTATCGTTTCGTTTCGTGTAAATTTACATACGTGTCAGGCTGGTTTTCGGAACCGGGAGGAGCGATTCCGAACGCCTCGAAAGGCAGCCAGTTGTTTGGTGTGGATCGCAGAGACGCGATCATTCAAGCTCAGGAGAGTCGGCGTTTTGATTTTTTTTTTCGCTTCACCCCTTTACCCGGATCGTGTGGTACTTTAAAGCGCCCCCTCTGCCCGGTACTCGCTAGGATCGCAATGTGTGAGACGAAAACTGAAATCCTAATACCTTCTTAAGTCTAAATGATTCTACACGCTCTCGACTCTCTAATCCGTACGAGCCTCGAACCGCGTCCAGGTCGTGTGTTTTACTGCTTCACTCATTAATTCTTCCCCCATTCGGAAGATTCCGAGCGATGGGGGGAAGAAGACGAAACAAACTCCCGACCAGAAGAATCCGCCTCCGGGGGCCTTTTTTCCTCTTCTGACACGCCAATTTCCACATTCCAGGCGCACAACAACGGCAGCGGCCTTATCATTTGACGAGTTAAATCGTGGCTGTCTTCTCGGCTGCGGATGCGTCCATCTGCCACTGGCACCCCGAGGCCACAGGCTGTCTTCTTTCTCCGCCCCGTCGCTGTTTTCCTCGTCCACGGACTCAAATGTTTCGTGATAATTCTGCATTCCAACCGAACGCCAGCCGACCTGGGGGTGGGGCAGCAGCGGCAGCAGCAGCAGCAGCAGCAGGGGAAAGCAGAAGCATTCCGATCCGCGGCGGCACGGCAGTGAGTGAGTGAGGTATCCTTGCGCCGTCACACGCACACGCTACATCGACATCAGCAGCAGCCGCAGCAGCGACAATGTTGCAACCGCATACCGGACGACAGCCGACCGAGATCGAGCCTGCCGGGCATGTGCAAGTCGCACGGGCAAGCGGAAAAGCCAAAAGGCGCCTAAAAAGGTGCTCCACGCAATCGCACGCTCGATTCGATTGGGGCCTTAGAGACGCGCCCACCGGGAATGTGGATTAAAACGGGACCACGGGGTTGATAGAAGGCGATAGAAAATACGCTGCCGCGTAAGTGACACTAATTCGAGAGGGGGAGGTGCGGGCAGAGGGAGACGCGAGACGCTTGAATTAGGATTTTTCCTTCCGCGATTTCACGCTTATCTGCAGTGCGGTGATTTTAAACAGATAACGGAGCTATAATGCGAAGGCATTGAGTCGGAAGATACGCTGAATGCCCGTAGAAGGCAATACAACTTAATGTTGAATACAATATGAATACATCTGCATAGAAGGCAGAAGAAAATCAAATTAACTTTAAATGACATGACGAAATATTTGAATTGTGTCCGACCGACATGTTCAAATTAAGACTAAATTGTGAAAATTTGTAAGTATGTGATAAAAACGCATTTAGGATGAGAGCATGAATCTTGAAAACGGTAAAAAAATGAGTAAATAAACTTGATTATTTACAACATAAAGAAGAATTACACAAACAATGAAACATAAAATAAAGGAAGACAAGACACAATAAGTGAATGATAAGTACAGTAATAAAAAGAGGAAAAAATAAAGCTAAAACAAGCTTTTCCATAGCAGCTCATGAAACAAGAACGCCTGTTTCAATAATAAATAATACAAAACTCAAAACTGAAAATCAAAATTAACCATTAACCAATAACAAAATGTCTAGCAAATGAGTAAAACATATGAAAAAATAGCATAATTGATGAAAGCAGCAATAACAGTAGAAAAGCAATCTAAAGATTCGATACAAAGTGTATGCACAACGATAGAAATGATAAAATTTGATAAATAAAGGAAGATAAATTGCACGAATGAAGATAAAAGCAACTGGTAGACTGGATAGACAGCAAAGAGGGAACAAGGGCAATAAAATATCGATGAACATCGATTTAATTTCTTATACGCATTCACGCTGATTGTTTGTTGAATTATGTCTACCCCATAAAACTCATCTTAAAACCAACAAAAACTACCGTGCTACAACAGCAGCAGCAGCAGCAGCAGCAGCACCGGCAGCTCCAACACTCATCCCCGCCGATCTGACACGATTACGATCAATGTCGTCGCCCGCGTTTAAAAACAGCTGCCGTCTTCCGCGTCGTGGAGCCGACCGCTGCTACAATGTTCGACCGATCGTTCGAGTCGCAGCAGAAGACGCTGCGGGCTTAAGGTCCGTCCGCGGCGCATTCCTTCCAAGCGACGCTTGTGCGCGCACCCTGTTAATGATATGAAATTTAATAAGGACTCAGCAACGGGGGACCCACAGCCGGGTTCGCCCCCAATGGTGCGCGCGCGCGCACGCGGCACATGGAAATGCCGAGGAAATCCGAACCGAAAAGGGCCCAGCCCAGCCTCGAGTTCCCCGGGCATCCCTTCCCACTCGGCACGCGGGCGGCAATAAAAATACCTCCGAACGTAACGAGTTCTTTTCGAAAGCAGCAACAGCACACCCGGGCCGGGACGATCGGGAGGATATAAAATGTGTTTATCCGATTCTGCTACCGGTCCATCATAAAATCGCGTCCTGCTCCCGCACCGGCCCGCCAATCCCGAACGGGGTTTGGGTGAAAGAACCGTTCGGGAAGGTGTGTGTGTGTGTTTTTTCGTTTTCGTTCCTCTCCGTTTGCACCGATGTTTACTCGCCCGAACAAGACAACCATCCTCATTGCCACATGATCTTTGTCGTCTCGGTCTCGGCCGAGATGATGGCGATGCAAAGGGTCATGATCATGTTGCAACATTGTCGTTAAAAGCTGCACATAAAAAAGTGCATTCGATCGCACGCGCGGACTCTCGCCGGGGGAGAAGACACTTAAAAATATCTCTTTTATAATAAAACAAAATTCTTGCCCTTGCTTCCACAAACATTTGCTCAGATGCGCGATCCTATCGCGGATGGCCTCCATACCCGTCGTGGCGTGTCGCGCGTCGGTGTAAGGATTTTCGGTCGTAAGCCCCGTTTTATGGGCTCGGATCATCATTCACGCCTGCCGAGGTCAATAGCATCGCCCTCCCGGGTCGGGATGGAAGGAATGCCTGCTATATTGTCCGGAAGGTAATGAAACGCGCTGAGGGTGTTTTAACGCGACTGAGGCGCGACTGAGAGCCAACCGCCACTTTACCCATCGCGCAAACCCTTATCGCAACACACACACAACCCAAACCCTTTGTGTGCCTTTCGACTGCACTTAAGTGCAGAAATTAATTTCCTTTCATTTGCCATGCCACTGATTTGCCACCTCTATCGCGGTGCCACAATTTTCCGCAACATTGTTGCGCGCGTTTCGGGACGCCAAATAACGACATAAAACAAAACAAAAAAGCTCAGTATGATTTGCCGGATCTTCCTGCGCTTTCTACCCGGAGACACTTTCCTGCACACTTAAGTCGTCCATTCCGGCGTTGTCATCAACATCATCGTCACCGTCAACACCCTGCCGGTCGCTATCACAGCGAATATCGTCAGCTGGAACACACCGATAATCCCCTTCGGCAAGCCGCGGCGGAGATGCGTTAGGCGGGCGAAGGAAACGAAATAAATGATGTTTTCGTCGCCGGCTGCAAAAGACAATGTCCTCCCCAGGCCCCGGACGATTCGGACCGCGCCGGCAATGGATCGACGGAGATGGCATGTCCGGGTGGTTCGTCAAATTTTCAACGATCCCTCCCCACTCACACGGTGGGTTTTTTGGAATTTACGTTCCCGTTCCGTGGGGCCGGCCGGCTCGCCTGTTTTCCTTTCCCGAAAGGTGCCAATGGAATGTGTCCGCGCGCGCGCGCGTTTGTGTGTGTGTGTGTGTGGATGATGATGACCTCGAACCCTTTGCGGTCGAGGCCAAACGGTGTGTGCGATTACCTCTCGCGAGGAAAAGTTTCGTTTGCGTCTATGTGTGTTTTTACTACGCGAAGGCGCAGCATCAACCACCTTCAGACCGCCGGCCCGGCTCGTCTTCGTTCAATGTCAATCAAAATAGGCAGGAAGAAGGTCAGCCGGACGCAAGCCTTCGCTTTGTGTGCGAGGGGAGTTTCTAATCGTCATCCGTGTGCCCCCTCCCGGTGCCAGTGGATGAGCATTCAGATGCAAAACACAGCACAGGCTGGTGTGAGTGGGTTTTTTTTTTGTTGTCTACTCGATCGTCTGACAACAAATTTCTTCACAATAATAATAGAGCAGCATTTTATTGCATCTACGGGGGAATGCGGACCCGAACGTACCACGGATCCGTTTGTAAAGCCTTGTTTATGTTGCTTATTATGTGTTTAATTAGCTGATCTTTAAGGCGTTTTGTGACTTTTTCTTCATATGTTTTGATTTGAATACATCTTCATTAGGAAGCTTTTGCTGGAGCTAACTCATTTATAAGCAATATTTTACACCAATATAGATATGAATCAGCAAGTTTATAAGATTAATCAAGCATGTTGAATGAGTTTTTCGGACTATTATGCATAACATATGGTAAATTTAATCAACTTTTTTAACATTTGATTCATCATATAAATAAGTATTTTCTTTCATATCTAAAAAGTCTCTAGCGGCTCTATATGAACAGCCGTAATTATGAATATCTGAACTGATAAGGGTTCAAATGTACATAAAGCTGTTTTGTAAAGGAGTTTCAAACATGTGAGAATGAACACACATTTTAGAACATATTTTAGACATTATAATCATCTTCGAAATCAGCTTTCCATGAGATACCTTTCCTATTAGAAAACATAAAACATCAAATAAACCTTAATTTACCACGACGAAGAAGTATTGAATAAAAACT
This sequence comes from Anopheles dirus, assembly GCA_000349145.1. Classification (NCBI taxonomy): domain Eukaryota; kingdom Metazoa; phylum Arthropoda; class Insecta; order Diptera; family Culicidae; genus Anopheles; species Anopheles dirus. The sequence continues at coordinate 5,258,034 of KB673423.1, forward strand.
CGTTTTGCAACAAATCAAAGCATCCCATTAAACTTAACTACTGCTCGATTTATTGCCCGTGTTCAAATCGTCGTAGTGCATAACTCACTAATTCAAGAGAAACCACCCAAAATTACACCATTATTTTGAATTTATTCTCTCCCCCAATCGAACCCATCGCACACAAATGCAAAACAACAAACAAACAGACGAAAAAAACCCATCCAACGAGAAAACAATGCTGCACATTCCAGGCGCAATGGCGCAATAACAGCGCGTACCACTCGCGGAGCCGGCGAAGTGGTTGTGCAGAAATCGTTTAACCGTGGAATCCAGTATGGAATCTCAAGACTCTCCTTCGTGGCCTCCCAAAAATGCTCCGACCCGGACCCCGGCAGCGATCGGATCGGGATTCGGGTATAAAAATTCGCATTCGTAAGGAAGAAAAACTGGGGGCCCCGGAGAACGGAGCGCATATATGCACACATCATCATCATTATCATCATCATCATCATCATCATCATCGTCAGGGGGCACCCGGGACCCGGGGATTGTTTGGATGGAGATGTCGAACGTGTCGTCGTCGTCTTCGGCCGGGGTACGCGATCGATCCGCTGATCAAATAAAACAGGAGTAAAAATCCTTCCCATCCAACAATGGGCAAGAGGGAGCATGGCACCCGCCAGAAGGAAGCAGCTTTTGGAGAGAAAAGCGATAAAATTCCAACGAGCGCAATTTCCTACCCATAGATTCCATCGCGGCAGCGTTGCGCGCCGCGTTCCGAAGCCGCGCTCGTGATAATCGAAGGAAAGGAAATCCCTTCTCGACCTACGCGACCGGCGGCGGCCACCATTCCAATCGGCGCAAATACGCAAGCCCGCCCGTCCGCTCGACGCGCGATCGCAATGGCACGCAAGGGCGTACGGGCGTCCGAAAACGGGGGTAGCGATTCGAAAAAGAAGGCGAAGGAACGGCACCAACACACTCGCAGCAGCCGGGCCACAGCCAGCATCCAAAACATTGAAACACTCACGATCCACGGGCAGCTGCCGCGAAAGCCCCCTGCTCCGGAGTGCGGACGGTGTCCGAGGGGATCTCGAGATTCAGGAAACATAAACCCAACATAAACACACACTCCAACACACAAAGGCCCTGGCGCGGGAGGGGGACGCGAACAGCGAACGCTGGAAGCTGGGAGAGAACCGCGCGATCATCATCAAACCAAGAGAAGAAAAAAAAAGCGACGAGAGGAGAAGAAAAAAAAGACACGAAAAACACGATTCGATCGAAAAACGTAACCGAATGGAGAGCGAAAAAATGCTGGCGTGTACGTAGTAGTACAGGCACGGCGGCGCGCCGGTGTGCTCCTCCGGGCTCTGGGGCTGTGGCGTGGAATGGACCGAACACACCGAAGGAATGCCGCGTGGAGAGAAGGGCCCGAGAAAGAAAGCGATCCTGTGAAGAATGTGCCCACGGTGGCGGTGGTGGTGGTGGTGGTGGTGGTAGGCAGGCTGGGAGCAGGTGGGCCCAAAGCGGCAGGCGGTTGGGTTTAAACCGACCGCGGGCAGGCGAAAAAGAGACGGCACAACGATAAGGATGAGAAGCCGCGGTCCTCGCCGCGCGCGTCGCTGAGAAGAAGATAAAATCCGCCATCCGGAAAAGAATACCGAATAATTTAGACGAAAAAAGCTTCTCATCTCGCTCGCTCGTTTGGCCGGCCCTGGCTATTCTTCTGCTGTTTCTTTGAGGTTTGTGCCGTCTCCTCCACATCGAACACGAACTTCAATGGCTAATTCTTTGGCCCCCGAAAAAAGAAGCGTCTGCAAGAGGAACATTCAAACTCTTTTAGCGATTCGATAGAGTAAAAATGCTTGTTTTCAAACCAAAATTACACATTACAACATAAGTACACTTCCTCTGACGGATTTTAGCATGAAAAACACTCTTTTGAATCATCACAGCCTACTAGAGCGAATTTTAAATGGCAAGAAACGACCATTTCCCACTGAATGCAGCTTGAAGTAACGAACCAATACGCTATAAACACACCGCCCGTAGAGCTCGATCGTACGATCGCAGCCATCGCGATTGCTCTCACGGCTGCGCTCTCGGATTCGCTCTCTGTCCCAGCCGGCCGCTCTCGCTCGCTCACACACTCGACATTCTCGTCGCGTTGGTCACGTTCACGCAAAGCGGCAGGCCAACAGGCAGTACCACAAAAAATCTGAAGAATGTTTTCTATCATGCAGCATTTGCTCGGGTTCGTTTGAGGCTCCGGAATCGAGGCGCGTTTGCGGGAGGAGAAAACTCTAGCCTCCAGCAGCACCTACTGAGATGAGATCGTGAGGAATGAGAATTTAATTGTGTTTAATGAAAATGCCTAGTAATATCCCTCCCGCACGGAGTCCTCCTCTATCCTACGCTCACCTGGCGTCTCCATGCGACCCAAACAGAGAGCCGGGGCATTGAGGCAATAAAGTAAAAAAAAAAACAACCTTTTTCCAAACCAACAAACGCACAGAAACCAAAATATCGTCGGCGACGGCTGGCGAAATGCTGGCGTTCATGGCGTGTCGTGGCCTTTCTAAACCGCATCCCACCACCCCCGGGGAGGGGCTGACGCGACTGACGCTGGGGTGCATTTTCCCTCCGCCAGCCAGATTCGTTTCTTTATATTTCGCCTCCGACTTGTGAGCGTATGCTTTTTTGCCCTCCCGTGTGGTGCTTTCGTACTATCCAATCTAAACCAGCGGCTCTTTAAATGGCTGCGTCGTCGATCGACGACGGTGGAATAAGTTCAAATGGCTTTGCATGGCGGGCTGGCTGACTAGCTGGGGCTCTCGCTGGAGCGGGCGGGGGCTTCAACGGAGACGGCCGTCAGCCGTCCGAAATGGGGAGAGATGTTGCGAAGCTGCCACTGCCCCGGTTGATACGTCTGGGGTGGGGTACCGGGCAAGGAGACCAGCGGCCAGAGGTTGTTGTGGAGCGTCCGAGCAAATCGAAGTCCAAACCACGGTGTGCCCTCCGCGACTTCGCGAGGGGTCATGGTGTCTCTGCATGTGTGTGTGTGTGCGAGAGTGAGAAGGAAGGACGGACAACGGGGACGGCGCGAACGAAGGCACGAAGGAACGCAGCGAAGTTCAAACCGCTGAGGTTGCATGCCACACCAAGCATCCCACCAATACAAACCCCGAACGGAACCGGTAACCGTGCGGGACCACGCAGGTAAGGCTGGCCCCGGTCCGGGGCGCGATCGTCGAAGATCATGTCGCGCGTCCAACGGCTGGGCGAAGGTGAAAGAAAAGCAAAGATAGACGAAGGAAAATAGACAGAAAATAGTTAGAGCGACGCTTGCGGACGCGATAGAGGTGGGAGAGGGTACGAGCAATAGGGGTGTGCGGGAGCGAGAGGGAGCCCGCGTATCGCCCTGCGATCGCGAGAGGGATGGAAGCGAACCCCCGCTCTAGCGGACAAGCAGCGAGAACTGATCGAATGGGATGGAAACGGAGCGCGGTGCGCACAAGGGTAAACATTCCAGGCAGGGTGGAGTGGCGTACGCTGAAAGCCAGAGCGGGACGGACTGCACGGGGGCCTGTGCGCGAGCGGGATGGCGCTAGCCATGTTTATTGCTTTAAGATTCAACATACATTTTTCAGCGCTGGCACACACACCAGCGCACCGTGCAAGTCACACCACGCGATCAACAGCAGCAGCGGATTCCAAAACGTGCGTACCAAAGCAACCCAACGCTGCTGCTGTTGCTGCTGCTTGACCAAACCGATCAACATTTTGGAATCGGTTTGGGATATGCCAGAGACAGTACGTAACGCCATTTCAGCAGAGGGATAAAACTAGATCGTTTCCGTGGTTACCATGCTTACTCTGCCAGTTGAATTTTGGAAGCTGTGAACACTTAAAATCATCTAGATTTAAGTATTTTCTAGTATCATTTTAGACTTCAAACGAATGGTTCAAGCATAATCTGGAAAGGCACAATTACATTTATAATAATTTTTAAATAGTATTTTGAACAGCCCGCGCCTAAAAGTGGTCACGCACTGTAAAATCTTAAACTATACAAGGCTTCTATCTCCGCTGCGCCACCGGCCTTCCACCGCGAAAGAAACGCACGACCAACCGGCCGCCATTACGCTGTCCGTGTGTGCGTGTGTGCCGAGCATTCCAGTGCGAGCAGCAGCAATGGCGGCGGCGGCGGCGGCGGCAGGCAACAAGATGGTGGAGACGCGGCGGCGGTGGTAGGTTTCAGCGAGACCCAAACGAAAATATTTCCAGCGCGAACACCACTTTCATTCCACTGGAGAAACTCGACCGCAAAGGTTTTCCGCTGTGTGAGCGCTGTGCGAGCCCGAGAGCCCGTTCTGTTGCGTGCGCGCCCGTGTGCGTACCGAGTGTGTGTGCGAGCGTGTGTGTGTGTGTGCGCGAGTGAGCGAGAGAGAGGAAGAGCGCGGCCCGCGAGTGCAGTGAGAAGCGGCGCGAGTGCGAGCGAGAAGCGTCAAGAGCAATAGGAAAAGAAATATACAGCCACAGTGAACAATCGATCGACGAGCGCACGTTTGCGCGACGAACGCCGACGAAGTGAGGCTCTCTGTTTGTTGAATTCATTTCGCCAAAGCGCCCGTCGGAAGTGGAGTATCGAAATCGAAATCGAACCACCCGTGAAGTGGTGATTTTACAAACGACAAAAAAAAAGATCGTGTTGTCACACCGATGTCCGCGTTGGAGCGCGTGATTCAGAGAGTTCACGCACGGTCCCGCGTGTAACAAAACAGAAACCACCCGGAATACCGAAACAGTGAGTCAAACACGGAACGACCTTAGGAAGAAACGCACATAACAACCCACATCTGTCACATGGTGTGTTCCCGCTGTTTTGCCTTTTTTCTCTACAACATTCCTGACGATTTTAGACGCGTGTGCCCGCGTGTGTGTTCATGTGTGAGGCCTGTGTGCATATGCTGCTCAGGGTCTGATTTTATTTTACGGGCCCCCTGCTGGATGCACGCCTCACAACAAAAACCCCTGCAGATGCAACAGCAGCATCAAGTGTTAAAGATCGAATGTGTGTAAGTGTGTGTGTGTGTTGGAAAGAATCCCATGAGAAGTGAAACGACGCAGAAGAAGGTTGGTAAAGGTAAAGATTTGATTTGCTGCACATTTGTTCCCGTCTCCCATATGGCCTGCACGTAAGGAAGGCTGGTTGCGCATCTTCAAAGCGAAACCGAGTGAAGTAGAGTAGGGAAACAGCAGCCAACCGGTGTGAGCCCAAACAGAAAGAGGAAGACGTCGCAGAGAATTGAAAAAAACCTCTATCAATCCAACGGGAAGAAATATTTCGAATATTTTACTACAATTTGCGTGAATGCGTGGTGCCAAGTAGCCGGTTGGTTACGGAAAGTGCAACAAGTGTGTCCACAACAGTGGTGTGTCAAAGTAGGCGTGATCTGTGTCCGCGTTTAAAAAAGGGGAAGCGCAAGTGTTGTTGAAGCAAAACCACCCCGCGCGGGGGGTGATGAAAAATCTGTCCGTGGGGGAAAAGGGCGATATCAGTTGCGTGAAGCCAGTGGTGAAGAAGTGTGCCGTGAAGCGTGTGTTTCAATCCTGAACCTGAAACTAAGCGGCCACGTGTGTCCCTGGCGGAAGGTTCATTTTTCCGGTACACAGTAGGCAGAGAAGTTGTGTTCTTCAATCGACCTCAGCCAAGAGTATCAACACAGCCCCTTCATTGAATTGTTTCCTTCGCAAGTGTCATCTTTATCCAGCATCAATGGTGAGTAAAGAGGGTTTAAAAGTATCACTAAGCTCAAAGGAGTACCAAAAAAGAGTCTCGTCGACGATGAAACATACAGATTAAACAAACATACTGATCCTTATATGGGCCCAATAGTGTGACTATTACTGCCTGTATTGATAGTGTATTGATTAGGCTCTACGACTTCCACACCAACGTACTCCGGTTCGAAACCCTCCGAGACCAATATCGGAAATGGTCATGAAACACCTTTTACAACTGCTTCTACTTGTTGTCAGAGGTTATATTGTACTTCTAGACAGTGGGGTTCCATGAAGATGTATTCATCACCCTCCAAAAGTATAATAGAAACAGTATGTTTGTGGCTTTTCTGAAATAAAACCAAGGATTATTTTGCAAAATCAGACCTTTAAAGCATCGACGAAAACAGACACCGCGCCTATAACAACATTGGAGAAATCTTTCCTATATCGAAACCGAGACACACACACACACACACTCGTTTCGTGGACCTTTAACATTCATCTGGCGGTGCCGAAACCCGAAAGCGATATCAGCGGACGAAAATCGCTTCAAAAAACCGGTAAAAAACCGCATTCCACCGTAGCGCGCCCGAGGTTCCACGGTTCCGATAAAAAATAAACCAACGAAACGGCTACGATGAATAAGCAAAAGAAGAACTCCTCATGTGTGTGTGTGTGTGTGTGTGTGTGTGTTTGCATGTGATTCACAGGGGCAGTGAGTGTAGTTGATAGGAAGGGTAGCCGCAGACAAAAGAAAACATATGCACACCTCTGCCTACTCTACGGTACGCGCGCAAGCGAACCGAAACGAGTCACATTTTTGACATTTTTCAATTCTGACTCAGCACACGCGGGCGTGCACAGACGTCACAGGGACGGCGGTGTCGTCAGTTCTTTGGGACACTGGGTTGCCGGTTATCACCGCGGCATGTGAAATGTGTTTGATTATCCAGATTGGATTAAACAATTAGCAGCCGGTAGGTGTATTGGAACGTATCGGACAGTGTGCTCCATAGCCTGCTAGACAACCGGTAGCGAACGTCTAGTAGCCATGGTACAATCGCAAACATGTTTCGATTCGCCTTGTTACGCAATCAACGCAACACGATCGGGCAACAAACGTAACGGTGATAAAATCATTAATTTATCAGTGTTCAAGCCCCATAAATACTCATCCACGATCTTCAGACGTGCCGGAGATCGGCAGCGAGGCAGCGAGGGAGGGTATTACATTTCGTACACTACTCCGCCCATCGGTCTCCCCTCACCCAGCTAGCTAGAAAACGCAAGTGAATCAGCAAACTTCAGCGCGCGCAAAACTATTGGCAAATAATGAGCGAAGCTTCCACGATGTCTGCTTCCCCGCAGTCGAGGATTTCGGTTTCGGGAAGCCAAACAAAACATGTAGACACACGCGCCGGGCCTAGACTCGTCGCAATTAGCATATTGGCTCTGCTGCCTGCTGCGTAAATGGTCAGTCTGGCTGGCAAGCGAGCGAACACCCGAGAGAGCTGCGTCATGCGAAAATGATCGAAATAGAAATCCCTGCCCAACACAGCACCAGCCACCGACGTGCTCATCTCCCGTTGATCCCGCCTAACCTCGGTGAGCTTATTATCGAATCAACGGCGAGCAATTCGATGGTGCGCGCAATTTGCGTCCGATTTGGCCGATTGTTGTTGTTTGGCTGGCGTACGTATTCTTCTCCTACCCGGTCAGCTGTGGTGAAGATTTCCCTCTCGGTGGTGTGCGGGAGAAAAACGATTTTTGCAACGGTTTTTTCCTGCTGTTGCTCCCCCTTCCTGAAAGGTGCTTCAGTAGTGACAGTTAGCCCGGACGCTGGGGAAGTGTTATTCATCGCGCCCTGCCGGAGAGCTTACGTAAATCGATTACTCCGGAACTAGAACTTTAGCGGTGAATCACGGCCGAACGGTGGCTCGTTCCTATGACCTCATAACTTGCTTTGTGTGCACTGACAGCCAGAGCGGGCGCGTTTCGTTCCTCGCAATTCTTGGCCCGGGTGTTGGGTGTATCGGGGCAGTCGGTGGCTTGGAGACGTTGGGTAACCAGCACGCAGAAAGACGCCAAATACGACCACTTTCGGTAGAGAAATTCCTCTCGAATCAAACGTCCCAAGAGGTGTCTAGATGTTGGAGGGCTTGAAATTTACGTGTTAAAAATAGTCTTCCCATCTCGCACCACGCCTGACCGAGGGCTCTCCATTAAAACGGCCACGAGGTCATCGTGCACGCACCGCCGGCAGTGTTTTGGGGGTCCCAAAACGTTGGTGAACGACCGCGACGACGATGACGACGCACGCGTCTTGACGCGCGCTTGACGAGAGGAAAAACGGTCTAAAAAAGGAAAACGGCAAACCGAACCGCACACCGCCACTGCAGCGGGCCGGAGAAAAACTGGATATCGAGGCTCGGAATCGAAAACCAGCCTGGAACTGGTTGTTCGAGGGTTTCATTCCGTTCCGTAGTAAAGCGCGCGCGGGCACGCTGCAGGTTCCACCACTCGCACGCGGTGGAGATCGCGCAGCATAACCACACCACCTTCTCCTGGTCGCGTGTGCCTGTGTGTGTGTGACCACAATGGAGAGCAAAACCGGTCAGGCCGGGGCGAAACACCCGGCTGGTCGATGTGGTCCTATGGAGGGGAGCGAAGTAAGGCTGTGGGGTTTCTTGGGCGGTGCGGTAAATTCGATTCCGCGTTCACTAGCGCACTCCGGACGGCCGTTTTTGCGCCTCCATTGCAAACCTCGGCACAAACTCGCAAACGTTCCAGCATCTCGATCGGGCAGCAGCAGCAGCAGCCGAGCACATTCAGTGCTTTTATGGTATGACCAAAACGTGAACGTGAACGTTGTGCTTCTTTCTCTCTCTCTCTCTCTCTCTCTTGCTCTTGCTGGTCGCTGGGGAGATCTCGCCACGGTATGCTTGGTATGGTGGAATTCCAATGTCACATAATTCGTTCGATTCCACCCCTGCCGGATGATGGTGGCGTACTGTGCCGTTCGCTTTCGAAGCGATCCTCCAAAGATCATCTAAAGACACCCATACACACGCCGATTCCATCCATCGTGCCATGTGTCAACAGTAGTCGGCCCAAACACTTATGCAACCACCGCGCGGGGGTCAGTGTTCCAGTCCAAAACTCTAATCCCATCTTTACGGCCAAACCCCCAAACGACGCTACCGTCCCTTCCATGGGCTGCCGTCCAGGCCTGTTGCTGTTTCGTAATCGAATCGAAACTCCCCACACGCGGCCGCCGCAGTGTTGCAGGCTAGCCAAGCACGTACTTTTATTAGCATACGCGAAACGAAGCCTGCCCGCAATGGACATTTTTGCAGTGCGCGGCGTTGTTGTGTCTACGCCGGTTGCGATAGAGACACCGATCGAAACTGCAAACCCTGCCCTCACCGGAGCGCCGAGAAGCGACACGTTGGTGGCGTCCGAAAAGAAAGCGATCATCACCGACACCATTTGCGAGCCTTTGACGTCACCACGGAGCGCTTCTTTCACTGATTAAACATTGTTTATGTGGCGGTTTGGTGTGTGTGTGCTGAAATTCCATTCTGATTTCGAAACATATCGAAAGGAATTTGCATTACACCCATCGCACCCGCACACCACCCTCCTTCGGACGTGTTGGTTCGACCGATGAGCAAGCCAGTCAATGGGTTTCATCGATTGGGGCAATCAGGAAATCGTAAAAAAAGCAACGAACCGTCTGTGAAGGGTGTTATCGGCGGAATTTACGATACATTGCGAGGCTTTATTGCACGTGCTGCTGCGCCTTGAACACGAGCCGTAAACCTATCGAGATAAAGACTGGTAGTTGTGGCTTCTAGACCCCGCGCCTCGGGACAGGACCATCTCCCCCTTCGGTTTTATAATTACAGCGCCATCAATCATTCGCCAGGAAAGCAGGACGGAACGCTTGACCGAGGGACGTTTGGAGGATGCCAAATTCTTCTCCGGCAAGCGACTCCCGATTCCAATTTCTAAGCCCTATCATGCGCTTTTTCTCGTTATAATTGTTTGACACTAATTCATTCCGATTCGAAAATTACACCATTTAAACCGTCATTATAGGCATTCCGTTGCCCGAATGACGCTCGCCTCCCCTCTGTCGACGATCGCTTCCACATCTTTGATTGCTCGCTGGACGCTGGGGTTTGCCCTCTGGCGCTGGCAGAATCCGACACTCGGGGAGAAACAAGTTTCCCGAAACAAGGCCCGAAACGGCCCAAGGCGGCCGGGCAGCGGTTCACAAAACGTGGCCATCTCGTCGTCAGCCCGGAAACTGTCAGAATATTTTTCAACAAAAAAAACCTCACACACACCGTTTTGCGTCTCCCCGTTGTTGCGCAACACACGCAACGCGCTGTTCGCATTCCGGTGGTGAGGTGAAATTAATAAAAAGTTACCTCCACCAGGCCGGCGACGGGACGGGAGATGTGTTTTTTGTTTTTGTTTTTCGGTGGTGCCTGCTGGCCCCTGAGGGGGATTTCAAGCGAGACCCCTAGAATTAACCAGAAGTCGCATCGTATCGGTGGAAGCGAAATGAATAATGAAGCTGGAGGTTGGTTCTGTTCTCGCTTCTTCCTACTGGGTGAGGTGCTGCTGCTGCACCCAGAACCAAGAAAAAGAGGCAACAGTGACCAGAAGCAAAAGGAAACGCATCGTCCGAGAACCGTCCGGCTTCCTGTTGCGGCTGGGACACCTCTCGAACGACGCTCGAGGGATCTCCCCTACGTGTTCAGTGCGGACAAAACCGCAAAACCGCTCTGGAAAGGATTGCTGTTTTTCGTTACTTCCTTCGTTATCTTCCACCGTTCATTAGCTGTCGGATGGGGGACGCCCGGTGGAGTCACGTCGCAAGTTTTATGTTTCTAATTTCGGTGAATATCAAATCTGGGGGGAAAAACCCCCCGCGGATGAATCAGTGCTGTGTGCGAGCGTATATGTATGGTTTGCCGATTTCGGCGAAAATGATAATTCCTACGGGCGTCACTTGAGTGAGCGAAGCGCGTCACTCAGACCAGAAAAGGTTTCACGATCGTAAAATTGGACAAAAATTTCCAATGGTGTGATAGTATAAGCCTCGTACATAATATTGATTGAAACTCCTTTTCGAAATGTACCCGATTCTACAATTCGCAAGAGGTTACGAGCGAAAACTGATACGAAAGTTCCTCTCTGACCCACCGGCATCGGCATCCTTCGCACACGTATAATTGTGAGGTTGTCCTTCGTAGCACCGCCGCCCCTTATTGGGGTTTTATCCAACCCCGAAACCTTGCCTGAACGATCACTTTGAAATATGGTCATGTTCCGGCTCAGTGACGGACGGACCGGGTGGTGTCAATCGAGAGTGGGATGAACGGGAAATTCCATCACGATCTTCATTGTTTTCGCACCGTGTGTGCCCGCGCTGACCAGCACTCACCTTCAACGCGCGTGACACACACCCGGGGCACGTCGCCGGTCTGGCACCGGATTTCGCAACCGCACCGCATCCATCCGCCGCGCATGAAAACAGAGCTAATCACATGTGACCGGAGTGTTTGTCGAAGGCGTGTAAGGGCTATGATTAGTAGAGCACACGCAGCGCGGCCCCACTCGAGGCCCCGGGACCGCTCAAACGAGGCCGACACTGTTTGAGTACCTCCGAAGGCACCTCGGCAACACCTTCCGGTGCGGTGCGCGTCCATTAGCGGAAGGAAAGTGTACATCCATCCCTCAAATTCCCTTCGAGGCGCGGGTTGTGCGGCGTCTCAATGCGCAAGGAAATGAACGTCGTAAAGCATTCTCCACCCCACCGAAAACATGTGTCGAAACGCGCACTTCCTGTAACCGCCGCTCGGTTGCGTAGACTAACAATGGCGCGAGAGTTCTGTATGCAAGATGCGTCTTCACACAGATCCGACCGTACGCGTATTAGCAAATGAGCGCGCGCTCGCGGATAAGCAGATAAGGCGAAGGGGGGGGGCAGCAATGGTTGACAAGATGGAGCCGTTTCCCACGATCAAAACGAGGTCTACTCTCCACGGAACAGGAACGGATCGATCGATCCTCAAAGGTCGCGCCCGTTGGTTGCTCGCAAGATTTTAATTAACCGAACGCAAGCCGCGCAAAAAAAGCACACGCAATTCAATGATAAAATTTTAATTAATTCTATTCCCTCTCTCACCGCGGTCCGTGCGTGGATCGATCATTTCACGTTTCACGTGTTACCGCCGGCAGGTGTGGTGGTTTCGGTGGTCTGTTTGGGGCCAGAGAGCATTCCAATTCCGGAAACGAAGTCATCCGATTTGGCGAGCTAAAAGTGTACGAAACGAAGCGAGTGAATATTTCTCATTAAATTAAATAAAGCATGTTTTGTCGTGGCGTATATGCCCTCGTGGCGCCATTACCTACGCTGGAAGAGAAGGGAATGCAAACAAATTACGCCTCTGCCGTTAATTAAAATCGTTCGATGCAGCTCTTCGCCCCCGGCTCGATGCAGCCTCCTCCCCAGAAGTCCGGCGTTATGATCAGTTTAATTTCGTCGCCAAAATGATTTGAATCCGGCGGCAGACTCCACCACGGGAAACTGGCTTTTGCTCTCTCGCTCTCTCTCTCTCTCTCTCTCTCTCTCTCTCTCTCTCTCTCTCTCTCTCTTGCGCGCTGTGGTTAATTTTATTGCCCTTGCGTTTTTGTGGTAAACAAAATAAAACAACCCAAATAACAAACGGAAACACGTTTTGCTCAGACGTAACAAACACAGCACAAAAACTCCCTCTCGAGTGGTGCAGCCCGCGGCATGTCCCTGGCTGATATGGGGCAAAATCCGATTGGAGGCTTTATCGGGTATTAACAATTTTAATTAAAATACACACATGTGTCGCCCGGCTCCTCGAGAGGTGTCCGGCGCATCCGAGAGGCACCTTCGTTAGGCGGTCGACTCTTATCGCTCACTGGCGCTCGCTTACGTCTCCCCGCTTGCGTGTGTGTGTGTGTGTGATCGCTTTTTTGCCCTCCTCGCTCGTCACAACATCACCATTTTGTTGGTCTCATTTTTCCAAATCATGGCGCCAACGATAAATTAGCCCGCGACAGATGGCGCGTTTAGCGCTCTTGCGTGTGTGTGTGGCGTGGACGAATAATAAATACACGATTCCACAAAGCCTCGCGGGGCCGGCGCGCCCGCTGGGGAGAAACGGGTGATAAGAGGCGACGAAGCGGGAGGTGATCTTCTGCGATCTCGCTCGCACTCGCAACACCCCGAATCGATCGAGGCGATCGAGCATCGGTCCGCGCCTCGGCAGATGGCGACAGGTGAAACGAAGCCCTCGAGACACTGGACGACCGGTGCGCGGCTAATGATGGTGTGCCGCCGCCAGTCGCTGCCGAGTTCGTCGGAGGACACACGGTGGAATGTTCAACTAGGTACCGCCACTCGAGAAGGCGAGAAGATCGAACCAATCGCCGTGGTGTTTGATTAAGCGCGCACGATACACATCCTCTTTCCAGTGGCAAGCGTGCAAGCAGGGCGCGGGCTCAAGGAAACGCTTGACATTCTGTGTACACGAGCAGGAATCTATCAAATACGATACAAGTAGTGATTGCGAGTGAGTCATTCACTCCTTGGGAAGAAGCGATTCCAAACATTACTCTCATGATTCTTCTCAATCACCCTCGGGGAGAGTCATCTCGTCAAGAGAGTCGATTATAAGCGATTATGGAATGCAAGTAGCTTCTTACGATCGTTTCTCAAATGGGTTTAACCCAATCAGAAGGGAATTTAAGATCCCAATACACCCTAACCTCACTCATGAAACAGAGCCATGCGACGTTTATCGGAAGATTGAAGTCCTCTCTCTCTCCCCTTCAAACGAACAGCCACGATAACGAGTAAGTTACCACCCTCTCCGATACGCTTCAATTGCAATAAATTCTTCCGACTATCTTGACAGTCGCTTGGGCTCGTTCCGAGCATACCAAATATTTCAGGAATGCCACCACCGTCACCCCATTTTCCCTGGGGAGTGACCTTTTGCATCTTGCGTTCCTCCGAACCGAAGCGACCGAGCGCGTGTGCGATAAATTCTCCTCGCCCCCTTCGGGGTACCGCTATTCGATTCGATAGCGTGCTCACCGAGGAGAGAAGAAGAAAAAAAAACGCGCTTTAATCACCACACACCAGCCCCGTCTAATGCTCGGAAGGCGCCTCCTCGGACACACTTTATCAAACTCTCTGGCGTGCTCGGCTCGGTTCGCATGCGGCATTTGGTCGCGTGATTGGGCCATAAAAATTCTTTCACCCGCCGTCGACGGGCGCGAGCGCTCGCGCGCGAGCTCGCTCTCGCCCAGTTTTGCATGGCCACCGCCGTCACCAGGCTCAGTCGATGTCAGCTATTTCTGCTGACGGTGGCCGGGGCTGGCCGGGGGTTTGCGGCGGTGACCGCGGCACTGAGATATGTAGTATTTGCGCAATGAGTTTTATGCGCCCTTTTACCACCGTGCGGTGTGTCCACACAACAGCTATTACGAAACGCCTAGCGAGGGGATTGGAATGTGATGACCGAGAATTCGCGAACCGATAGCGTCCGGAGTCCGCTTGGCTAATCTATGAGGGTTTTTTTTCTCTCTCTCCTGTGTGTGCATTCTTTCCGAACAACGTGTGGACGTGAAATTGTAGTCAAATGTTGTAGCTAGACGGGCATGAATGCCTCAAGAGTTCATTGAACACGCCGGTGTATGTGGAGCATGTGTGTGTGTGTGACAAACAAAAGCGACCTGCTGTTACCGATCAGCTGTTACGATGCAGCTTTTGCAATGGGCGCGAACCACATGAGCTATGACTTTTGTGCTATGCCTCACCGTCACCGGGGCGCCGTTCGTTCCACGGTGGAGCGAGCGATTTATGAGCCAAGGGCGACGACGGCGAGGGGTCGCACTACTGCATCCGTACCCATACCAGCACACCGTTTCGCTGCGAACCAGCTGCAACGGCTAGCTCTCGCGCAGCGCATTGGAACGAGAACAAGGATGGAACGCACAGCGAAATGCGAAAGCGAATCGACAAGACCCCAAACCAGAAATGTGAGCGACCGGAAAGCTATGCACGGTATGGCGAGGGAAACCACGACAGGAAAGGTGACTCCATCTCACGGGCACGGTGGGGTCTTTGCGCCATCAAGGTACACGCCACCATCGTGGGTTCCCGCCGCGGTTTCTCTTCCTCACGCGAGCCCGAGCAGAGCAGAGCCCGGTGGAGAGTTCAACTCCGAAGTCGTTGGCTTTCGATTTTTATCGCTATCATTTCCTATTCCGTGGAATGTGCGCGAGCGCCTGACCGCCGCGGTATGCGATCGATGACATCGGGCCGGGAGCGGGAGGGGTTGGCTATTCTGAGGGCTGTGAAACCCGACGGAACCGGATTCCGAAACTTTTTCTCCCTCTCTTTCTGTCCTCCCTTCCTCTCTGAAACGTGTTACGATTCACCACCGGAAGTTGCGGTGCGGATGACACGAAGAAGATGACCATCCGTACTGGGGGTTGGGTTTGGATCTGTGGAGTAGAATTATGTTTGAAATGTTTCAAATACTAAAAGAAATCTTTCAATTTGACGTTTGTCATTTCTATACTTATCGTTACGACAGCTCCAAACTACCCTGTTTTAGTGTTATTGCACTAACAGATTTCCGTTCCATTTTCCGCCCGGTTCGTTGAGTTCATCAGCTCGTTATTTAACCGCTTACTGGCGAAACACGACGCAGGAAACGCACGTCGTCAACATTCCTGCGCGAAGCATTCGGGATACCCACCACAACGACGACCTGTGGTGGTTGGTGCGTTAAGATAAGCGAAGTTATGTACCCACCAATTATCGATACGAGGGCAACAGATCGCTCTGCTGATGCGCGTATTTGGGTTATCGTGACATCTTTCCTGTCCGTGTGTCCGTTTCCTGCCCGGTCGATCACAATTTGTGTCGTAAAGCAAACCGCACAGCTTAAGCGCGGGCTTTAATTTGAATATAAAACCCCGATCGTTATCGCCGGGGTTGAAGATATCATAATTGGGTTGTTTCTGCTTCGCCAGCCCGCTCGGCCGCCCGCGTTCAGTTGCAAATTTGATGCGAAAACCTCAACCTGGTGCCACCGGTGGCCCCGGTTTGGTCAGCTTCACATTCCCAAGCTTCACGATCACGCTTCTTGTGGCGCCTTTAATACCGATGTCACGTCAAGACAATTCTCACGCCGCCTCACTACCACTCACAGGGCTCTGGGCGGGCCTGGAGATTGCCGTGAGGGTAAATACATTTCACCGACTGCTCAACTTTATCTTCCCCGACGCTCGACGGTCGATCGTGATGGGGAGGGCAGGCAGCGAGAGACAGAGAGAGAGAGAGAGAGAGAGGAAACAACAACCTCCGAACGGTACACGCACGATTGAGTTACTTTCTCACGCAAAAACCAACCGCCCCGCCGCTAATTATGTTTGGCGAACATCGAGCAAAACACGCATAAATTAATTAATTAACTCGTCGTACTGGGTTCGGGGCAAAGCAAACCCACACACTCAAGCAAACATACGCCAGCAAAACAACACAGAAAGAAACACCCTCCCCGATGACAAACGATCGGGAGTCGGCCGAGTGTGGAGCAAACGCGACGCGTTTGCCCGCGTGGAAGAAAAACGATCGTGACGTGATCCACACGCGGCCTGGAATGTTGACCAAGAGAAAAACGATCGTTTTTGTCGCTCGCCCGGCCCTGAAGCAGATATTGGGAACGCAGAGAGATTTCCTCCGATTATTGATCGTTCTTCTGCATGATCGCTCGGTCTCTCTCCCTCCCTCTGTCTCTCTGCACAGCTCAACTTCCGTCCTGACTGTTGATGGCGATCGGCACGTAATCAATTTTCACCAACCGAGCACGATCGATTAATCATCCGCGCACGCCACACGCACACAGGTTCCTCGCCTGCTCCTCCTCCGTCGCGTCGCCCTTACCCGAGTGACTTGGGCGATGATTTACGGCACGAACCCAAACGGTCAATACGTTGTTTATTTTTTAAAGGACACATGCCTTTCCTTTAACGGTCAATCAAGGCTTTCGAAGTTGAAGGAAAAGCAACCCCGACTATTGCGCTTCATGTTCCACTTGATCCTTGATGATCGCGCGGTTTGCTCGCGCACAACTTGCCGATGGAATGTGCGGCCCGCGAACGCCAACGCGCCCAGCAGCGCGCAAAGTCGTCGTCGCCCAACGCCCACAGCCCACGAGCCGCCCACACTCATTACCGATTCATGCCGGTCCGAGATTGCAGATGGATGATAAATGCAAAACCATTCCGAAAAACAACCCACACACGCACATGCCAAACACGCCTCCGCGAACCGGAGGTCCAAAAATGGTCGGAAAGGAAGATGGGCCCTGCCGTTCGTCTGCGACGTCGTTTGTGAACGGTGATGAAATTTTCGACCGTGTGCGCGAGCGCGCGCGCGCGAAACAAAACTCACCTTAATGAGCGTTAATTGCTGATGAGCTGCCGAACGCACCGGCCCCGACGCGTTGGCCCGTGGGCGAGTCTTTTGTGTGCGTGGGTGTGGTAGAGGGTTTAATGCTGAAAACTGTGCTCCTCCCGCTTCGGACGGCTTCGGACACATCATCATTATCATCTTCTGGTGCAGCCGCGTGCGTCTGAAGCGCCGTGGAATGAATGGAATGTGTCCTGCGCACGGTTAATTCCTTACCGGCGATTTATAGCCCACGACGGACCGAACGGAGATTAACTTATTAGAGAAGCCAGCGAAGCAAGCGAAGCACGGTGTGCGCGGGCGTATTATATTCATGCCACGGCGGAGAGGTCGTTGCTTTTTCCAGAGACATCTTCACTGAAGTTATTTCACAACCGCTGCTGAATTATGTTACTTTTACGAGCATCATTATTAGAGCGCTTGGTGTCTGCGCCGGCACGAACACAGAGGCTGCCGAAGAGACGAAAAAATATGCCATTTTAATTAGAAATGCTAATCGCAGAATTTACGAGCAGACGAACGGACGAAATGCGCGAGCGTTTTTATTTGCGCTCAGCGTGCGATTTGTTTTGTGTGTTTAATTTTTCCCTTCATCCCGGTCCCGGTGTTCTGTGTTCTGTGTCGTTCGGGGGTCCACCCGGTAATTAGAAAAGATTGAGCTTTATTCCTACGCCAGCAGGGGCTGGGAGGGTGCCGATTTGAATAATTTTCACACTCCACGCGCTCCAAACCTGGAAGAAAGACAAATTCACAAAAGTCAATGGCCGGCTTTCTTTCCCAGGCGAAAATTTAGCATACATTTCACGCGGACACACCCTCTGGCCCCCGTTGGTGGCTCATTTTCACGTAAATTCTCGCAACGAGTTGCCAATTAGTTGAAATAAATTCACGAGCAGCTAGGAAAGACGGATAAAAACTCCCCCCGGAGCCTATAAGGTCGTGATTTAGAAGAGGAATGGTTCCACATTCTCGGTTCGGATCGAGCGTGTGCTTAATGTCCCACATTCCTGTGCGCGCTGGAAACGAAACGCCAATTAAGTGTGTGCCCCGTGTATGTCCCAGCCCGATTGAGCCGTTCATCTGCTCAATCTGCCGCTGTCATAAACGGGAGGTAGAAATTCCCGCCGACCCACAAGCCCTTCGTGCGCGCGGGGCGTGCTAAACTGAATTAATTGCAATCGACGTTGGACGTTCACGACGTCGTCGTCGTCGCCGTCGTCGTCGTTTGCCGTCAAGACTCTTATCATCCATTTGTGCCAATTGATTGCTTACCATTAACGCACACACACACACGCGCATACACTAATAGATCCCGTTTTTTCTACTATGGAAAGCCATCGCTAAGCGCACGAGTGCACCTAATTTCCGATCCTAAGCGCGACTAATTGCCGATCGCTTTGCCGTGCTTAAAATTAAATCGTTTAAAATCACAAATTCCCCGAGCAAATCGGCTTAACTAGCACCCGGTGCACATTCCGCCGCAACGATGCGCATTTGCAAACGCGGGAATTCACCAATACCTCCCCAACATCCATATGCGGTGCTTCCTTCTTATTTTTAACCTCACTCGACTGGCTGCCCGCGCGCATCGAGCGTATTAGCGTAATTATCACCTCGCGCTTGCCTTCCCCTACCTGCCCGCGAGATATGATCGAGATCGATCCGACGCTGCTGCTGGGTAGAATAATAAACATCCCCATTCCCCCGCTACAGGAATGCTTCACATTCCAGGGCGAAAATATGTTAATGATATTCTCCCAGCACCCCCGAAAATAAGGGGCGATGCGCAATGTTTACGCAGCGTGCAATGTGTATCGTATGATGGTGGCAGACCCCGTGTGTGTATTGGGATCGGTTACGGTTTCGATTTTCCCGCATCGACCCACACTGCTCCGGCCTGCAAACATCTGTTTGTGGAGCTATCCAAGGAGGCTGTTTACGTTTACGATATACGCGAGATTCTAGCAATGAACTCACCGCCTCCTGCTCCGAGAGAAAAACAATCAAACCCGAAACCCGGAGTCTTCTTTTCTCTCCTCATGGGCATTACTTCTGAAATGCAGGCTTCTTCTAAACTCCGGCCCGTTTCTTATCACCGCTGAGACGAGAGGCTTGGGCATCTCCTGACTAATCCTTCCGTAGAAACCGTGGCTGGCTCATCATCAGCGTTACGTGCCGCTAGGGGGGAGAAATTCGAAAGCATTTCGCGCCCCGTTTCGCGGCACTTGTTGCTTCGAAAAGCGGAAACGCTTCGCCGCCCACCCCGCGACTTCCCGCTTCCCGTGCAGGCAGTGTGTCTCCTCCCGGACATTCTTCTATCAACGCAGACAATCAACCGTTACCGAGTTGGTGGGGAGTAGCACCATTAATCATTGGGCAGATTAAGATAAAAAGTATTTAGAAAACCCGCGGCTGCTGTGGCTGCTGCTACCGACTATCCCGTGACGTTTCCCCGCGTTTGGACACACTCACACAGGAACCCTTTTTGCTGCGCTGTACATCGTGTCGCCTTAATAGCTCCTTTCACTGTGCGTCCCTTTAAGTGAGGGCGACGAATAAAATCTGTTCCACGGACTGACGCACCGCGGGGACAGGGGACAGGCAATCAACCACCACCTGCGAGTGTGGCCGCGTGAAACGCAAACGAATCGAATGCGTAGCTTGAGATTAATTTGATTTGAATCCAGCGATAGGAAATTATCGAGCCCCGGGTGAGGCGTGTCACCGCCCCGCGGGACCTCCTCCCCGGGAGCACACGTGTAAGCCGACAGGCGGAACAACCGATCGTTTGCTACCGGTCGTTAACTAGGCGTTTTTTTTTTGCTTCGTTTTGCCTGTTCCGTTTCGAGGCAAAAGCCGCAGCTACTGGAGTTTTGATCTATTTTCTTACGCACCGCGATCGGGCCGGGGAAGGCGCTGGTTTGTGGATCCCGGCATCTGAAAGCGTAGCACGCAGAGGGGGGGCTGGTGAGTGGAGAAGCATAAAAAATGACGCCACGCTGTGATTTGTGCTTACATCTTCCGGCGCGTCCGTCCGCGTCGTCGTTGTTGACAGGTTGGGTTGATCAAGAGAGGGGGATGAAAACGATCTTTTTCGTGAAAATGAGGTCGGAACGTTTTCCCCTGCGCACACAAACATTGCTATATTCACTTTAGTCACTATTTTTCACTACACTTTTTACACGATCGCAAGGCACGCCACCCGGAGGAGAATGACGTCTCGCGCGCGCAAACGTAAACAAAAAGCTGTCACTTGCTTTCGCAACGAAAGTAAACAAACCGCCCATGGTGCGAGCGCGCGCGGGTGTACACAAGCAAAAAAGCAACACAACACGGTCAATTAAAAGTGCAACAGTCCAAATGACATCGGCAAATATTGCACTTTCTCATTTCTCGCCTCCCCGCGGCCGCCTGTTGTGGTCACGGGAGGAAAGCAGAAACCCAGCAGCGTACGGTAAATTCACTTTCCGTGGTGTGACGCCAAATAAACCACAACGGCCGGTTCAGTACAGTTGTTTCGTTTTTTTCCCCGCTTCTAGCTAGTCGGGGGAGTTGACTCGCCCCACAAATCATACGCGACGCAAATGCACGGAAAGAAAGTGCATCTACGGCGTGTTTTGCTGCCGCTTTGGGGTGCTCAAACGTCGAGCCACGTCGTGGAAGCTTGCTTGCTCCGAGTCTCCCTTGTACGGTGCACCGCAGCGTGGAAATGTTATTAACATACACCTCAAGTTCATTACCATCGCCAGGATAGCGGTGTTGATTGCGCTCGGTGGAGATGCGCAGCCTCCCATGATGGCACCGTTCGAATGCACTTCACGGATCGCGCATTTTTTCGCGCTGAACTTTGCTCCCAATCTGACATTCAGATCTGACGATCTGATTTTTGCTCTCAAAAAAAAAGAATGGGATCACAAGAGCGCACGAGCAGCCGAGTTCATATTGCTACAGTTTAGTGTTGCGCCTTTTTTCTGTGCCCCGTCGTCGTCGTCGTCCACCAACGCCTCTTCAATCATCACGATTCGCCCACCCTTCAGGCCGTGCCGTGTGGGGCAATCAAAACCGATGGATCGTGACTGGTGGCGGAGAATAATCCGTGAGCTAGTAGTTGCTTTTTTTTGTTTGCTTGCTTGCTCTGCCCAAACGCCAGGCCAGGCCTCCTGCTCGAATTACCAGTTCACCCTTGGGCCGGGAGGCCTGCCAGAGGTTCTTTTCTAGTAGCTTATGGCGCTCCGTGGTAGCTTCCTGCTGCTGCTGCTGCTGCTGCCGCTGCTGTTAGCTCCCTTCACCGTGGGCAAAAGTGAATGTACCCGGCTCTGAAATTGCGGGCGAAACGGTTCTCCAGGGGATGTTGATCCTCGCGTAGCCGGAGCTTGATCGCGTAGTTAGTCGCTAGCCGCATTAATCCCGTCAGAATATTCATGAGTTTCTATTTCTCTCTCTTCTTTTTGCAGGTGAGTAATGGTGCAAATATTTAGCCCCCCAGAAGCCAGTATCCCGAGCGAACCACGCCACGACTTATGCAACGAGTAAGATCGGTAGCCAATTTTGATTCATAATTGTGAAGAAACTGACCCAAATTGTTTGGCGAAGCAATGGTGGAAACAATTTCAAAAACCAACCTCGCGAACTGCACCGAGTCAAACGACTCGGTGGCGCCCGCACCAGCTCTAGAACTTATCATTGCAACCTCGTATTGCGGTAGCTGAAAAGCTCACCTTCGGTTCGCATTAATATTCCACACTCACAAACCCACCCGGTCCCGGGGATCGAACCGAAACGACCGGCCAAACCCATTCACACCCCCCTCGTGCCGAAGCCGGACGGAGGTGTGGTCCCATTGAAAAAACGTACACGGAGCCCATCGAAAATTCTTCCCGCGAGGCGCTGGGCTCCCTCGTCCATGTTGGCCAAATTTTTCGCAGCACTCGCGGAGGTCTCCCCATGCTTCACCGAAACCTTCCTTTTCGGTCGGTGTGCGGTCAGTTCAAACGCGTCAGTTCGCACGACGATAAAGGGCCGGCATGAAGCGCACAGTTTACCCAAAACGCGCATACACACATCAGCTCGGTGACACTGTTTAGCATATTTATTGTAGCACACATGTAGCGCGAGCCGCCTCTCCGGTTAACCCGCTCGGGGAGGGGGTTTGGGTTTCTTTTTTTTTTGCTCCATTCCATCATGTGTGCATCATGTGACGGACCGCCGCGAACTGTGTCGACACCGCCTGCACCCGAAGCGGATGGCATAGTAGTCGGACCTGGGGAACGAAAAAACCCTGACCGTGCAGAAAGAGTGTGCCAGTCAGCCAGCAAGCCAGCCAACCACCTAGCCAGGCCGCTCCCAGAAGACCATGTGCATGTGTGTGTGTGTAACTGTTTCATCGATGGGATCCGATCCGGCAAATGTGGGGTGTTGTTACGGTTGACTGTCCCTCCAGCGGGTGACGGAGCGGGTGATGAGCGAGAGGTAAATACTTCAAACAACTCCCCTTCGGCAGCGCTCTGGACAAGTGCGCGAATGTAAACTTCAAGAGCAAAAAGGCCACGATAACAACGCGGGTGCGCGCCTCGGAAGCAAACGGGGTGTTTAGGAGGGTGTGTTAGATTGGTCGGCCACAGAGAGACAGAGGGAGAGAGAGAGAGAGAGAGAAAGAGAGAGAGAGAGAAGCAAGAACTCGTCGGAAGTGAGGAGACGCGAGGAGCGAGGGCCGCAACCTCAAACAACAACATAAAAAGAGAGGAACAAAAAATGAGCAGAAAAATGAAGTGCGCGGGAGCGAATGATCACGCTCTGGAATGCGGCTGGCCTTCAAATGGCGCGTTTTGTTTGGTCGGCCGGGTCGGGTCGGGCTCGGCGTGTGTGCGTGTGTCTGTCCCGATATCATCGCCTTGAGTTTGTGTACGTGTACGTACGGCCGTACTCGACCGGAGGTACCTGTAGCGCGCGCTCGCACTCGATCACCACGCATCACACAAAAGGCGAACGATCGGCGATCTTCTCGCCACGGAATGTGGTGCCCTTTTGGCATCTCATCCCGCTCTCCAGCTCGGCTGTGCGCGTGTGCAAACGAGAAAGAAAGCGGGGCGGGCGAACGAAAATGAGAAGGTTCGTCGCTTGCAGCCCAGCCTGAAGTCTTTCGTTCGAGCCCCGGCGTTCGTTCGACATCTGGTGGTAGGCCGAACCACCCGAAAAAATGGATGGTCGAATTTTGAGGTTGTGTTTTGAAAATCCGCTCCGCTTTGGGAGACCCGTCCGTCGCTAATTCGAACGCAATGGAACGGCCCGGGCCGTCCTCGGGGCTGCACGTCAAAAGCTGGTGCTTCCATGCTTATTATTATGGCTTGTATTTAAAGATCTTCTTTCCCGTTTCCCCCAAGTTCGCTTCAACCAACGGCACGCATACAGCGGGAGTGTGTGAGAGAGAGAGAGAGCGAGAGAGGCAGTTATGAGAGGTCTTTTCACATTCCTTCCTTTGGGCCGATCTTCGGGAATGGAATGCGTCGAATGTCGACGGCGATGATGTTGATGATGATGATGGTGCTACGGTTAATGTTTTGCTCGTTGCATGTGCGTGTACGCCTTTTTCGATAGCATTAATGTTTCGGTGTGTGGAAGGCTAAGAATGCCGTGTCCTTGTTGGCGACGAGGCTTTGCTCGGACGGCTTTTATCTGTTTGGAATTTAAAGAGCAAATCGAGACACGAGACGTACACTCGGCCTTATGGCACACAGCTTCCAGTTTTGACCTCTAATCTTGAGCTGTTTTAAAAACGGCTTAAAACGCAACGTTTTGAAAGCGACGGCTACAAATAATAACCACCGAATTTCAATGGAATCCGCAAAACTTTCTGCTCAAGGCCATAGACATTCGCCCGGCACAAGAAGCGAGCATCAAAACGCGCGGAGATGATGGTGTCCGGGTTGTGTCGGGTTCTCCAAACCGAGCAGATGGTGCGGCTGGGCATGGGAAAAAACGCCGAAGGAAAGGGCATGAAGTTATGTGTGCCTGAGGCCATTCTCGCTGGGCTTCCTCCTGCGTTCGGGGTTCCAATCGTACCGAAACAATCTATTCCGCGTCCGTTCTATACTCACACACACACACACACACACAAACACACACCTGGTGGACAACGCCGTGTCTTCGGACGGAGTCTTTCTCTCCTGCTCTTCACAACCATTCTACCATTTATCATCCGTTTGGGGAGTGGATGATTTGCCCTCCGGGGGCCCTAACCCCTCCTTGGGACGATCATCCGACCCCGCGTTCACCACCGCCTCCTCACAAGGGTGGATTTAATATTCAAGGATGCCTGCGTGTTTTTGTTCTTTTTTTTTGTGGCGTTGCTGAGGTGGAGTGAATATTTTCGTTTTCTTCCAGCAGGAGGAACCGGAGCAGGGAACCGCATTCGCTTCGCCCTGGTGAACTTGTTGGAGCTTTAACTTAATCGTTCTTTCAACCCTCCGCGCCCGCCGTGCGCTCCGTGTTTGCTGGGAGCTTTAATTATTGCTTCTGGTTTTTGTCTGGCCCCGTTCCACGCGCGTCCGCAGGCTCGCAGGCTCTCCTGGAGGGATTATGTCGGCTGCGACGCGCGCAGAAATTACTGTCATTGTGTTCCGTCTGTGTGTCTCGGATTGAATTTCTAACGATTTCTCTCCCCGTCAGAAGGTTCGGACGTTTTGGAGGTGGTTGAAATTTATGTATATCCCTCCTCGGGGGCTCGTATTTATTGCCCCGTGTTCCACTCCAAAACCCACCATCATTACGCTGCATATCGAAATGCGAAAGAATGCGTCGGATAAGAGAGGCAAGCAGCAGCAGCAGCAAAGGGATCCTCTTCACACACAGCACACAAACACACACACACACACACACCTGGCACGACACCATCATCTCGAGATTGTTTGTTCTGCTTCGGACGAGCATGAATTGGAGAAAAATCAAGCCGGGAATGATTGGAAAGCCTGAAGGTAGAATCCGTTCAGCAGGAAAGCTTCATCATGCCACGCTGCAGATGCGGCGAGGAGGCATTAGATATGGATCTCTGTGGAATTTCGTTCGAAACAGTTGCCATTCGGAGCCGCTGCGATGATGCGCGTCGCTTGGAGTTATTTGTGCTCATTGAAAATCAGTTCTGTTCGATTTTGATTTATGAACCTCCAGAGTTCTTATTGGTTTGAATGCGGAAACAGAGCTCGCGCGAGACAATGACCTTGCACCGGGGTCCGGACTTCTGAGCTGCCAATGCCTGTTGAATCGACGTCATCGACGTGCACAAAAACCCGGCTGGAATTCGGTGAATGGATCCCGCCACTCTCAAAGGAGCCACTAATGATACTTTAATTCGATTTACGGGCAATTTCTCTTCAGATAAAGGAAATTAAGTCCATCGTTTTGTTTGCTGCCCACCCGCCCGTGCGTCATCCACTCCAGTGTCTAATGGCTCTGACGTTTGCAACACATCTCTCCACCGTCATCTGCTCCACAAATGCTTTCCAACGCTTCCTCCAAACGATTGCCGGTGGAGTTTCGTTGCTCCCGGGCACGAAATCAACATCTTCCGGAATGCATCGCGTTGCGTAAACGCGGGCTTCGGGTGGGTGAATTCCGATACGCACACGCCCGGCTTGGTGGGAGTCCGAAGCCGAGATGAGATAACGCGGTTGAGGATACACATAAGCGCACACACATAGCACACATATTCCCCGCCCGCGGAACGTGAATTCTTTTGTCTTCTCGCTCCTGCCTTGGGACAAGGGGAGGGTGCTATTGAACGCTGCACATTGCACATTGTGTCCCGCGTGCACAATAATGCTATCGTGGCTGGTACACCTTGCAGGGAAGAAAAAGCGCCTCCACCGAGTGCAAATAATAACTCCTACGCGCAACGATGCACCACCACCCATCGCGCTGCAGATAGCGCATTCCAGCCGGTTCGCCACTCGGAACGGCCCTCACGGCTGGCTGGGATAACGCTCCGGATTGCAGTTTTTTTGTTGCTGTTGCTGTTGCGTGTTTTAATTTAAATGCATAATACGCTAATCCCACCCGCGAGGAAAAGCTCTCGAAACCTACTCCCAGCGTCTGGTGTAGTCTCCGTCGTTTGAAGGAGGGAACGAACGAAGAAAAAAAAACAGCACACACTTGCATAATCACACTTCGCACAGATTAAATAAAAATGCGGCGCCGGTGTTGAGAGAAATAAACAACGCGCACGGCGCGGAACGGAATGTGCGGCATCTTCGCCCTCCCCGGGTGCTGCGATAAGACTTAGAAGGAGTTGGATTATGTTATCGCTTGACGTTTGCATTCATACGCGCGCACACCAGCCGGTGTAAGGTGTAAGAACAATTGAATGAGGAACCCTAGAGCGTCACCCGGGCGGTTGTTTTAATATTGTTATTATTGCTATCTGTTAGTTTATCAGCCGAGTGCAATAAGTGTGGCGTGATGCATTTTTGTTATGCAGCGCAAAGCAACAAGGTATCGCGGTGCATAGTTTCACGTACCCGAACCTGCTTTTTCCCTATTAAAGTTCTCATTCACAATGGAACAACTTACTGTTAATGGCTTGGATCTTATATAAAGCTAATTTAAAGCGTGCTTAATGGTAAGTTAAATGGTTAGCTCCAACTGCCAGTTACCAAAACCCCTGCCCTAGTGACGTTTTCAATCTGTCACGTCCTAGTAACCCTGGACTGACAGGAGCCCTCTGGCGGAAAGCAATCACAGCAAGCGTTTTCGTGTCTAACGTCGTTTGACATGCGTCTGTCTCTCTCCCCTGTAGCACAAAATGCCGTGCCAGCATCATTGTTTACATATATTAAAATTAAAGAAACCGCTCGTAGCGACAGATTCGGCCGCACCAAAAGACGAACAAAACGTGTAATAAAAGCTAAAACATCCGTCTCACCTTCGAAATGGGGGAAAAACCCCCTCCCTACCTACACACACACACACACACACGAGGATTTCGACAAGAGCGCGCACGTGTAATTACATTTGGCTACTGGAATTTGAAAATTATATTGTCTGTCCCTGTGTTGTGTACCACCACCCGAGCAACGGCAGCATCCGAAGCAGCGTGTGGTGGAACGTGGAGCGCTGCCTGGGTGGAGCTGGGCCCAGCTGCATCAGACAGACATCGGCAGCAACGGTAGCAGTAACACGGAAGCTGCTTACCATCGACAACAACAGCAGCAACAACAGCAACAAAAAACACAAGAGCAGAACGTCCGGGGAGAAAAAAAAGCGATAAAGAAAGAGGTGATGCGGATAAGAAAAAGCGATAAAGCCAGGGCACAATTTTCAATTCTTCTCCGTGCGGTTTGTTCCTTGCCCGCGTGGTGGTTATAATCACTCGCTGGTCCCCGTCCGCGGGTAGGGAAGATTACTCCTGCACCATCCCGGTCGCCCGGGAGGCGATCCGCCAGGGGAGGACAGAAAACACAATCAAAGATACACGGCACGCATACATGCGCGCCGGGCCGGGCACAAACGTATAACAGGTTGTTATTAGCATTAAGTCAATCGGTTGGGCTCCCCCCTCGCCGCCGCCGTATGTGGGCTTCAGCCAAGGGACAACCCTTTTGAGCCAAACGTCGTCGTCGTCGTCGTCGTCGTCGACATCTACCGACTGCTACCGGGCTACACACGCTTCATTCGTCTCTCTCTCTCTCTCTCTCTTGCTTTATCGCCCTCGGGCGTCTTTTGGCGTGGCCCGAAACGTGCTTCAAAGATGGCGTGGCAAAGGCATTCAGGCACGCTGAATGTTCTTTTCTCCTGTCAGCATCCGTCTCGGGACGCCGACCAGGCCGCTCCAGAACCGCTTCTTCTTCGTCGCGGTCCCGGACAAGAAATTCGGCACGCCCAGCGTGCTGAGAATGAAGCTGGTTTTTCTGGTTCCCTCCCTTCACTCAACCCCATTCCCTCCTTTCTTCCCCCCCCCCCCCACGGTGCTGGTGGAGGGCATGGGGACGGTGGGACACAAGTGTTATTTTGGCGATTCTGCCCAACCATCCAGCCACCACCGCAGGCCGCTCGCAAGCATCTTTTCAGCCATCATTCAGTGACGCTTGCGTTCTACGTGCGATGGTGCATTGGGCGGGAAAGAATGAGTTGTGAGATGTGTTTTTTTTTTGTTTGGTTTTAGGAACAAAAATCAACAGAAAATGCTTGTCCTGTGCAAGTAATAAATAATTTTCAGTACGTTATATTTGCCATGTGATATCATCCTACAAGAAACATCCTTTCCATATCGTTCTCTAATATAAACCTCAGGTTGTAGCCGGCCCGGGCAAAAACAATCGCTGAAGAGAGAAAATACGTGAACTCCTCCCCAGGTTGGCTCAGTTACTCACTGGCCCCGGCATTGGCACACGGCCGGGGCTATTAGGGACAATCCTCGCCGTCAAGACAGGAAGCCGTTTTGCGCACAGGCGCTAAGCGTTTGTCCGCTGCGCTATTACGCACCGTCAGCCCGCGAACGATCGAAACGAAAGACTCGCGCGACGGCCCAAGCGAGGAACCCCCGAGAGGAGCCTTTGCGGGGAGGGAATGTCGAAATGGGCACGCAAAAAAAATACGAAAAACAAGCGCTGCTCGTCGTGTGCGTCGTGTCGTGTTGGCTGGTGTGCTCCTCCTCGGGCCCAGAATTATTTATTTTTATGGTGGACCATATTTTTGGCGGGCGTACGAGCGACCGACGACGAAACGAAAGCATGCCGAATCGTTCACCCGCTTTTCCTCGGCTCGGACTGTCCCAGGGCTGTTCCATGCGCGCGCGCGTGTGTGTGTGTTTGTGCCCGCTTTTTCCCGGTGCTTCGATCAAACACCTCTCCCAGCCGGGCTGCTTCGATGCCTTCCAATCGACCCGCCATTCCCGCTCGTAGCAGCGCGACAAGATCACGACGGCGGAGGCTTTCACGGACCCGGTGGGTTGTGGTGCGTGGTGGGGCCCATTACTACTTCGCTCGCGATCACTACACGGTCGTCACACACAGGCATGCCGGTGACCGAGAAGAATGTTCGGAAACCGCGCTCAAATCGCGAGAAGGCGGCACTGGACGCGGAGCTTCGCCCCACGAACACAACAACTCCCCCCCTGCAAAGCAGGCGGCCAGGCAGGCAGGCAAGATAGGATGATGATGATGATGATGATGGTAGAGAAAAAAGAGAAACGTCTGAACAAAACGGAACGAAACGGATCCACATTCCATCACCGGTTTTATAACCCGAAGGGATAAAATAAGTATATACACGACGGCGACGGCGGCGGCGGCGGGCAGCGGCGCTGGCGGGATGCTGCGCTGCTCCTACTGCTGCTGCTGATGATGATGGCGTCGAATGGTGGACAAACCGTGATCAAAACCGGCGGGGGAGAGATTGAGCGAGAGAGCGAGAGAGCACGAGAGCGAGGGAGAAGAGGGGTCGTTGTTATGTTTTGGCCCGCGTGCAAGAGGTGCGCATGCCGGAATGAGCGGGTCGCGTTTTTTTTCGTTTCGTTTCGTTTCGTTTTTTTTTTTTGGACAGTGGGCCACGTACTCTCCCCGACGCACCCCGGCAAAAGGGTAACATTTAAGCATGGGCTGGTTCGGAGGTTCGATCATTTAAATTGTGATGAGATCGCACGAAGCAGCGGTGGGAGAGGAGGAGCCGGAGAGCTATCTTCCTTTTAGGATCCGTCCACTTTCGTCTCCGAAGCGATCGTCATCCAGCTGCTGCCTGCACCGGGCTCACATTGTTGTTTCGTGATTTGTGTGAAGCTTTCCCGAAATTTCGTCCCAAAAATTCCCGAAGGAAAAGTTAATACGGATTTAACGACGGTGGTTTTAAATCTCGCCTACTTTGCTCACTTTCTCGCTTGGGAGGACGGCTGGCACGGTGATTACTAGATTGAAATTCACGAAGCCTGTCAGAATGATGCGCTTGCTGCGCTGCTGAGTGCATTCTGACAGCTCGCGTGGGTAAAGTAGTGTACGGGGCAGTATAAACGCACACTCTCCACTCAGCCAAACCAAATCAGAGTAGTACGCATTCGAACAAGGACGTAACGCCCTGTGGGATGTGTGGACTTAAAAAAAACACCTTCGTCTATAATGGGGAGGGATGCAACGTCAGACTGATGAAGGTTCGCCTAATGACACCCTGCTCACTTCTTCGACACGCAAACCAATCAACTCCAGCTCCGGGAGTGGAGCGACATTGTTGCCGCGATACTTTGTTGCAGCACGCTTTGGAAAGCGATTACTGAAAACTCTAATTTCCAGCATCCTGTGAGTCCCTAACGCTCTGACAGCATCTAATGATCATCCTCCTCACACAAAATAAAAATCATAAAAAACATCCTTCTAATTGGTACATTTCCACCATCTTTTTTTCTGTTCTTTTCATTTCACAGGAAATATTTCGTAAAGGTTACTGCAGATGGTAACGATGCAGCATGCGAGCTTTTTGCACCGTCAGCGCACCCTTAGAGGTTTGCGCACCACCTTCCCGACCACTGCCTCCGGGTACCAGATTTCTAGCTTTAAAGTAAGTATCCCGTGCATTCGGGAATATTTTTAAAAATCGTTTTAAATTTAGCTCTAGTTCAAAAGGCAAGCACCGGCCGGTAAGAAGACGCCAGGAAGAAGGCTGCTGGAATTTGATTGGAGTGTTGTTGTGTTTTTTGTTGATAATACCGTGTCCAACAGGCGAACAATGCAGACGCCTGTGTGAAGGTTGATTGCTTTCCAAGACTTTCGGACTTCCGCGTCGTCGAGAACATCGGCGACCTTCGTGTGTCGAGTACCCTCCTCACACGTGCCCTGCAGCTACGCAGCGCGCTGTTGACGAATGTCTTAAGAGTTGATTTAAGAAAAACCAACACACTGTAAGCACCTGCTGGAATGTTGACCGTGTTGAGGCTATTTTTAGCGGGACAGACTCCCTATATGGACACCGGTGGCTTAATAATCCGATTAACTGCTGTGTCTATTAAAATAGAACAGACGCCGGCCGGTTTTTGAAGTTTCTAATTTCCGTAATAGATTAGGCGTTCGTACAATCCCCGGTGACCTTGGTGCAGACCGCACCGGATTGGCGCCAACGCCACAGGCAGCGTGTTTGATTCGATCATCACAATCTACCTACTGTAACTCCTTTGGTATGTAAGGTCTTTAGATCAGAACCTTAAAAGACCAGAACCGGAAGGTCAAGAGGTGTTTTTTTTTGGAGATAGAGAAAAAACGAATCAACCCACATATGTTGGAATGGCTCCTGGCTGTCGGATGCCGTATCCTAGCCGTGCCTGCCCGGCTAATGACGGGGCTGCCACATGTACCAAACGCACCAACCCGAGTGCCTTCTATTTCCGAACCGCAGGCCGTGCGTTTTGGCCTCCTTTTTTCGGACGATCCCATTCCGACGCGACCCGACGACGGCGACAGCGACGACGCCCCGGTATCTCGGTATAATCGAATCAATTAAAATTCCATCTCAATGACCCCATTAAATCGCTATGACCATCATAAATCACCCACCCAACCGTTTAGGAGCTCGGGGTGGCCGGGGAGAGCGGCCGGAGCCCCCGAAATTATATGACGTTTTCACGCTCGCGTCTGCTCTCCTTTCACGAGGAATACGCGTTTGCGGTGGAGCGAAGCGGGTGTACGGTGCGTGAACATTACTGGTGCCTTTCTCCTCACCGTAGTGAGCTCGCGCCTCCCTGCTTTCTCACCGCCGTGAGAACGACGGTGCCTACTGCGAGGTTAGGTTTAGGTTTTGGTTTAGTTTAGAAAGAGGCCCCCCTTCTCTCTTTCGCACACGCACCCGATCGTTTATCGTCTTCTATCGTTGCTGTTTTCCGCCATTAATGCTCCCCTTTCCCGTCTCTTTTTTTTCTTCATATTCCAGATTATTGGGAACGCCGCAGCCACGCACACTCTACTTCCTAGTCGAAGCAAAAAGTCGCGTACGCGAAGTATACGCACAAACATGCCATCACTTCTCGAAGCAAGGCATGCTGGACACGGAGCTGTTTGGCCTGGCCGTACTAATAGGTAAGTGGAATGGACTTGCGAAAGCGATGGGGCTGGGGGGAGGGGGAGGGATACCGGGAGGGAAGCATCCAGCGATAATTAATCGTTTCTTAAAGCCGGCCCCAGAATCGCTCCTCTCGAGAGAAGAGGCACAACCTGGAGCGGGAAGAAAACCAAAAAAAAATGTTCAAACCGTCGCGGGTTCGGCCAATGGTGCAAGGTGCTATTTCTTTTGAGTTTTTTTATTTTCTTTAGAGAAGCCGGTGACCATGGGCACATTCCATGCCAACGCCATTGCAAGCGAGTCACCGGCTTCGTGCTCCCAAACCTAAAAACCGGCGTCTGTCGGACCACATTCCGACGCGCGACGATGACGACGACGACGGTGAGGATCTCCACAGGGCAGTTTACAATTTCACAATGGATAGGAGGGGGGGAGGCGATTGTGGGACGCACAGCCCACGATTGAAGCCATTGTTTCGGCCCGCGTACGATCGATTCGAGGAGGCTGACGTTATCCTCCTTTGGGCCGATGGGCCTTCGATGTCATAAAATTTGATACCTCGCGCTGCTATTAATTAAAAATACCAAAAGAAAGCAGCGAAGGCTTCCTGCTCTGTCCGAAAATAGGTGGTTTGTTGTCGGGTTTGGAAAAGGTTGAGATTCTGTGTTGAAAAATTGGGATAAAATGGAGTTTCGAACCAAAAATATTCCTCTCAGCGCTGTAACTCGTAATGTTTCACGTAAAATCGGTTCTGTCAGTACCGTCTGCTCCTAGCAAGGAGGAATAAATCAATCTAGTGAGCCAGACATGATCGCCGCGGGTCGTTCGACACCAAGCAAGAAGCGAAGACCCTTCAGAAGTGCACGCAAATGAGCATCCTAGCGTGCTTATGCTCAGTTTTCCACGCTCATAAACCAAACCCAAATATAAATGCAAATTTGCCGAGCATTTAAAACGACGCTATCCATCGGTCAAACGAAAGCAACAACAACAGCAAACAAAAACTAACCACCAAAGGTTTCAAAAACGGGACGAAACGGTAAGAATCTCCCGCGCGAAGCTTCCCGCCGAAGAACGACGTGCACAGAGCGTCTGCTTTGCGGGAAAAAATGCTTAGACCTGTGAAGAAGAACAAAACTAAACCCGATCGCGCTTGGCATGGCAAACACACGGACGCGCACACACACACACAAAGCGACCCGAGAGTCCCGAATAGAGCCTGGGCCAGGAGAGAAGGACGCGCGCGCGCACGCTGGTGCGTCGCGAAGCAAAAAAAAAAGCAGCCGAGAGAGCTACCTGAATTACTGAAACACGCGTCTTATGTCTTTCTGGAGCCTACTAAAATGAAATTCCTCGTGCCTTGTTTTCCCCCCGTCTCGCACTCCCACCCCGGCAGCATCCCGGGGTCCCGGTACGGAAAAAAGATCGCTGCCTCTCCTCTTTAGGGTTCACTCGCTGCTGCTGCTGCTGCTGCCGTACGATCGCTACGCCGTGATCGGGCGCGCGCGTTTTTTTTTTCCTTCTCTCTTCTGTTTTCTTTTTAATTCTTCTCCCGGTGGTGCTTCAACGGATTTCAAACCCGGGGCCCCGGGTGTTGCGGCGGAGCTCTATTCCCCTAACCCAGCCAGCCAGCCAGCCAGCCAGCCATGATCATGGGCAGCAGCAGCAGCAGCAGGGCGACGCCAAAAAGAAAATCTTCACCACCACCACGGCACCGCAGCCCGCGCATTCGCGATTCAATTCCCGTTCCCTCCGTCTGCCATCATCACAGCGTCACCCGTCCGCTGGCTGTGCGAGCCTTCCCTCCTTATGCTACATCGTTATCTGCATACCTTTCGAGAGCGCGTGGTGAAGGAAGGTGAAAAAATGCTCCTCCCGGCCTGGCCGTGTGTTTGTGTATAGCGTCGTAATACTCCTTTTACCGCAGCGGACCCCCCGCCGCACTCTCCACTCTCCTTTATCGCGCTGCCCGCTAATGTCCCTTTCGGACAGGTTTGGCGGCTCGCTGGCGGTGATGCTGCTTCCACCGCTGCTGCCCTCATGGGTGAAGAAACGACGAAAACGACGATGAGGTGACGAAGACGACAGCACCATGCAGTGCGCGTTTTCTCTTTCGTGCTCACTAAGCGATCATGGCATTCGCGTGCGTTTCCCGCCTTCTGCGGTCGCGCAAGTCTCCGCTCCTCGACGTTAAGCCGCGCGAGTGCGCGCGCGCGCGCGCTCGCCCTGGAGATCATGCTGCTTTTTTCTTCCTTTCCTTGTTGTTTCTCTCGCTCCCGTCGTAACGTGGCCCAGGTTGGCACATCCTCTGCGCCGTGATGCTGCTCCGTGTTCTGTTAACCTTCTTCAAGTGAATTTTATTATACGTTTCCCGCGAAGCGTTCTTCCTTGCACGCAGGAAAGGATCCTTGCTGCAGCCGGCCGCGCGCAGCAGTGCGCACAGAAGGCAGGCGAGAGTGCAATTTCATTAAAATTCTCAAACGGAGGGTTTTTTGGTGTTTTTTTTTTGTTGTTGCTCGCGGTGAACATGCGCGTGATTCCTGGAACTTTACAATCATCATAAAAATGTACCCCGGCAGATGTGTGTACGTTCACCGAAATCCGTCACTCACAGCGGTTTTCAGCAGCTCACAACGCCGGCTAGTGTCAGATACGCGTTTTTTGCATTTTTTATTGTGCTCATAAAAATGCTCCGAAAATTGTTTACTGAACCCCCCCCCCGGTTTCAGATGCAGCAAATCAGGCAATGTGAAATGATTGGAAATTGAAAAATTAATCATTCTGGTTTTTTTTTTCACCCCAAACCGCCGCGTCGTCGTTGTCTCCCAACGCCGTGTGTGTGCGTTTGTCAGATTTATTGGACGGTTTTCGTTCGTTGCGTCTTTAAACATTCTCGGCTCAACACGGCTCACCGAAACTCGAATGCCGAATCTCGGGTTCTGAAGAAAGCAGACAAGAAACAAACCACGCACAACCACCAAGCCACGGGATTGATGTGCGGGGTGTACCTCCAACCCGAGAGGCGAACCGCGGCGCGAAGGCGAATTGAAAATGCGATTTACATAATCGATTTGTATTTGTCATCATCAATTTTGCTTTTGGACATTGATTTTTTCATTCTTTCGATCGTGTTTCGTTCGTCGCTTGGCCGAAAAGTTCGTCGCTTGTTCGTGCCCTGATGTCTTTTGTACGGAGATGATGATGGCGATGGCAGCAAGACGAAAGATTCTAAGGCGCACGGAAAAGCGACGAACCCGAGAGGAATCGTTGCTCGATGACAAATGACACTCGGGACGAGTTTGACCCCGTGGTGTGTTGGTGATCGCATGAATGTGTTTTGTTTGCCGAAACGCTGCCCATGTAAACCCGGATCGTTTTGGGGGATCGTTCTACACCCGGGTACACATTAATCATCTGTGAGTTACATTTTTACGCAATCTCTTATCTAAAAGCGCGTCGTGCGTGTGATTTGCGATGTTTTTGTTTTCGATCTTCTCTCAAGCGCGCGCGCGCTCTGTGTGACGCAAAGCGCGTTACGATCGCAGACGATTGCTTCCTCCACACGGATAGTCATCAAAACACGACACACCAGCAGGCTAGCGGGTCATGTGCGGACGGTCAGCCGCAGTTGACACACATCACGCACACAGCGCGCTTATGCAATGTGCAATCGAAAATGTCACCCAATCCGCGCCAGCAACGCGGCGCGCTCGAGGCCTGCCGGGCATCAGCTTGAGCTGATATTTAACACCTTTCTTTCTCGGCCAGAAGCCGACAACGGGAGGGTGGTTTCGAAAATATATTTTTAGCTGCCAAAAGGCGCGGCCACCATCATCGTTGGACTGTGACTCCAAAAGAATGTGTGTTTGAACTCATTTTTTATCTCGCTCTCTCTCTCTCTCTCTCTGGCTTGATGGGTAAACTGCACGTGACCACACGGCCCCCCGACACGGGCCCAAAATGGCTGACACTATCCCTCGCGGGATATATTTGCGGACCGTGCTCCGAACCGAAACCGTATGGAGTTGCTTTCCACCGGCGCTGCGAAGGGAGAGTCAATCGAGCAGTTCGATCAATGATCTTCATGCAGCTGGGGGAGGAACAGCTGTGAAGAAGGAGCAGCAGCAGCAGCAGGAAGCTGTCTCTTTACTTTCTGCGGGCACGGCGCGGCGGTGCGTGGTATCGTGCTCCCCTTTTTGCTTCAGCTTTCGATTCAGCAAACGATCGCGCTCGATCGCATAACCCTCTTCCAGGCTCCACGGGATGTGTTTTTTTTTTGTTTCGCGGCGACGACGGCGAGATGGGATGGAGAAACAAAACTGGAATTTCCACCCAGCCCCCAGTCCGCTATTTCCCCCTGCGCAAGCAGTTCGCGCTTCCTCGCAAAGTGTCGCATTCCCGCATTCTCCAGCTCCAGCTCCAGCTCCAGGAGTGGTGGAGCCGCGTATTCATTCAGAGAGCCGGTTGATCCGAATTCCAGCGTATTCCACCATCCGGCCAACCCTCCTGCTAGTGTTTTTTCGTGTTTTTTTGTGTCGTATTTCTCTCTCTCTCGCTCTCTTTCTTTCGATCGAGCTCGCGGGCGCGCGCGCGCGCTGTTGGAATTCATTCCGATGAAACGATTCGATTCGATTCAAACTCGATCGTGCTGGTATGGTGGTGCTTGTGTGCGTGTTCCGCGAACTCGAGAGGCATGCACAGCTGTGGATCTAGTCGCCGGGGTGATGTTGTCGATGTGATCACTGATCGAGCATTTCTTTTCGCCATTCCGATGGCCTGAACCGTATGCCGGTTCCTAACTCTAAACACTGGCCCAACTCCCAACATTGAATCGAGAGCCTGGATGAGTTTCTATGAGCTTATTTGATGATTCATGAAATTGATTTAAAGATTTTATTCCAAATTCCGAACAGACGTGTGTGTGTCCCATTTGCTCTTAAAAGTTCAAATTTCACATTCCGACAGCTAATGCATTAGGAATTTCGTGGAATTCCCTCCAACGGACATGGAAGTGTTCCGAGAGAATGAAAGCACCGGATCGAAACGCGTACCCTAATCAATAATACATACAGATCAACCCAAAACCCCTCGAGCGATCGTTTTCTGGAGTATTGAATTTCAAACTACCAGCAACCAATTGTTCCTTTCGACTCACTCCGTCGAACCGAGCGAAGAAAAGAGGTAAACACGCGGGCAGAAGAATCGAAACTCATTACTTCGAGCGTAATCAAGTTTTGAAGATACACACACACACGCTCTTGTGTGTGTGTCTTCTCGCCTTTTTGCCCTTCCCCCCCCCCCTGCCTACGACGCTGCCATCTCCCCGCGGCATTTTATTGTGGCCATCGACCATGACAGCAGCGGAAGGAATGCTCACACACCCGCCCTTCACTACACCCTTCGAAATCTTCCTGATCGATGACTTCATCGGGTGCATTGAGTGGTGTTGCGCGCTCTCTCCCTCTCTTTCTCGCCGTGCACTTGACCCTTCCGGTGGTCCCTTGCTACGTACCGGTGGACTCCGGTCGGACCATATGGCATGCGATGATGATCATATGTGTGTGTGTGTGCGCACACAATCAATGTGGCAAGTTGGCGCCGATGAATACGGCGCCATGTGCATTCGGTGACAATTAGGTGCATTGTTGCAATCGTTGTTGCAGCATCACCACATGTCGCACTCTCGACACTGAACGTGTTCCGGGAAACTTCGCCAACGAACGCCCTAATGAGGGGGTAATTAGAAAGACCTTGAAATAGCGCACCAAATCGAGGGAGGGGACCGCTTCCAGCACTCATTTAAATAACGAATTGTTTCCCCCTCTTCTCCACCACCAGATGGCGAGTACCTGTTTGCCGATCCCGAGAGCAAACTGTCCAAGTATGGACCAAAAAGCTGGCGTTCCTCGCACACTCATGTAAGTTCTTTGTCGGAAGCCACCGCTCGAGACCGAACGTTACTCATTAGACCTTCCCAAAACAGGGCCTGGACGCCAACGGGAAGCCTCTCTTGGAGCTACACTTTCGCGTGCAGTTCTACATCGAGAGCCCGCTCATGCTGCGCGATGAAGTATCCCGGCACAACTACTATCTGCAGCTGAAGTACAACGCGGTCAACCGGGAGCTGCCGAAGGAGTGCTCCGAGCAGAGCCTACTGCTGCTCGGTGGGCTCTCCCTGCAGGCGGACCTCGGCGACGGTGTGCCGGAAGATGGTGGTGGAGCGTCCCCGGCCGGCGCTCCGGCTTCCACGTCCACTGCTGCTGCACTGCCACCTGCCAGCTGCTCCTCCTCAACGACCGGCACGAGTGTGATGAACACCGGTAGTACCAACAGCGGCAGTGGCAGTAGTACGAGCAGCAGTAGCAGCAGTAGCACCACCAGCGGAAGCAGTGCCACCGGCAGCACCAGCACCAGCAACAGCAGTACCACATCCACCTCTTCGCCCAATCCGTCGGGTGTGTCTTCATCGGCATCGTCAACAGTAACCGCAGCGACCGCAGCAGCATCCGTCGTCACTCCACCTCCACCGCCTCCAACCAACACACCACCAGCCGATGGCGCTAGCAATCCCTCCTCCTCCTCCTCCTCTGCCTCGCCGGTGGACTACTTCCGCCCGGACGAATACCTCAACCCGGCGCTCCGTTCCGCCTGGGGCATCTCGGCGGTCACCACGTGCCACCGGGAGAACCGCGGTCTGTCGCGGGCCGACGCCGAGACGCACTACATCCGCGAGGCGTGCAACCTCAACGAAGCCGTCAACGCGCACGTCTTCCGGATGAAGCAATCGAAGAACGAAACCGGGCTCGGTGCGGTCGCGCTCAGCATCTACGCGAAGGGCATCCGGATCGCGACGGACGGCAGCAGCACGGCGACCACCTTCCACTGGCCGCACATCGGCAAGCTGAGCTTCGATCGCAAGAAGTTCGAGATCCGCTCCGGCGACAGCAAGATCACGCTGTACTCGACGAACGACGACAAGAACAAGATGATCCTGGCGCTGTGCCGCGAGACGCACCAGTTCTCGATGAAGATCGCACCGCGGCTGACGGAGGCGATCAAGCGGGAGGAGGAGGAGAGTAGCTGCATCCACGGCTACCCGTACCTGTACTCGCGTGCGCTCAACCTGCCGTACAAGAGCAAGAGCGACCAGCGCATCTCGGTGATCTCGAGCACGAGCTCCAACACGACGTCGGGCATCGTGAGCGACCGGGTCCACTCGGAGGACGAGCTGGAGATCATGATCAACACACCGCCGACGGCAACGCTCGCCGCGCCCTCGACGGAAAGCCTCGCCCTGGCCCATCTGCTCGACTGTCCGAGCGTCTCGCGCCAAACGTCCTCCGTGGGGCAGGTGTCGCTGAAGGAGCTGGAGGGAACGCTGGCGGCGCTTTCCGTTGGCCGTACGGCGAGCGTGAACGCGTCCGTCATCACGAGCAACAGTGCCAGTGTGAGCAGTGACAGCGGCAGCGTCGAGGACAGGAAGCAGGATCGCCCGGCGAAGGATTGCGACTCGTCACCGTCCTCGCAGCACAACATCGGCTCGCAGTGTTCGTCCACGTGCAGCACGGTGGTGGTCGCGACCGATTGTCTCAGTTTGCCGCAAAGTTCGACCGCGACGAGCACGACCACGATCAGCAACGGGACGGGTGGAACGATGGTACCGCCCACGATTCCGAGCCCGGACCGGAGACAGACGTCCACCTGCAGCAGCCTGGTGCTGGGCTTCAGCCATACGGCGCAGAACAGCACGCTGAGTGTGGCGACCAGCACCTGTCTGGACCACGACATCAACGAGGAGGAGGAGGAAACGCACTCGGGCGTGTACACGATCGCGCACGTTCCCCCGACCGAAACGAGCGGCGTGTACACGATGAACAGCAGCGAGCTGACCGGACAGTCGTCCGAGATCGCCGAGTCGGAGTCGCACGAGAGCTCCCACTACGGCAGCTTCCAGCCGTGCCGCAGCGAGATGGCCGACCCGCTGGAACCGGTCGACTCCGTCGACGGCGACTACCGCCCGCGGCTGGACAGTGGCCTGAACAGCGAGTTCCGAATGCGCTCCGACTCGAACGTCAGTGCGGCCGGCTCGTTCCGGGGCGACGGTAGCGATCCGACGGACAACAAGCATTCGCTGCTGAGTGCCGAGGAGTTGACCGACCTGATCGTGGGCCGCGGCACGTACCCGTCGCGCAAGACCGTCAGCCACACGCTCGACTCCGACTGCGACTACGTGACGCTGCCGCTGCCGCTCGAGGGCGAGAGCTACCTGCAGGGCAGCGAAGACACGGCCCCGACCGAGGATGAGTACGACGATGAGGTGCTTCCACCGGCACCGCCGAAGCGCATCGACAGCAATATGGGCGCCACGGCCGTCCAGAGTCGTGCGCCACCTCAGCTCGCGCCGCCAGTGGAATCGCCCGGCGGAGGAGGAGTAGGAGGAGGCGGAGGAGCACCGCCGCCTCCACCACCGTATAATGCGCACCACGAGACGACGGGACTGCGCGGGCCGGACATACGAGCCGGTCTGTCCGTGCCGGCCGACTCCGAAGCCCCGGCCATCCCGCTGCGTGACCCACCGCCCTACCCGCAGAAACCGATCGCTATGCGCAAGAGTCCGGTGGCGCCCGCCGTCATGGCGGCTGCCCCGGTGACGGAGGAAGTCCCGGCGCGGTTCATCACGACCCGGCCCCAGATCAACATCCTCAAAGCGCACGCCAGCGTCGTCGGGGAGACACCGAAGCCCAGCTTTGCCGCCCCGACCGTCAACAACATCGGCAATCTGGCGCAGATGTCGGCCGCGCCCCCACCGGCCATCCCGCCACCGGTGCCACCGAGCGCGGTCGGCGGCATCCCCGCCTACAGCCTGCACCCGAACCACAAAGCCATAACCTCGCCACCGCCGCCCTACCCGGAGATGCCGAAACCGCCGCAACACCGGACGACCGCGTGCGTCCTCCTGCCCGTCATCAAGCCCCGCCAGTATCACCCACCGCCGCCGCCAACGATGCCCCGGCAACCGCCGCCCCCACCACCGCCGCACCCCCTCGCGACGGTCTACACGAGCCAGCTGGCGCGCTCCCAGATCGAGCTGTACCAGCAGCAGCTCTACAGTGACGTCGACTACGTGATCTACCCGATCCAGGATCCCGCCATCAGCCAGCAGGAGTACCTGGACGCGAAGCAGGGTTCGATCCTGGCGGCCATGGCCCAGAGTCCGCCGCCGCCGCCCTATCTCGCCTACCACACGGTCCGCGCGCACAACCGCAGCTGGGACGCGTGCAAAAACCACGCCATCTACCGCAGCACGCCGTACCTGTCGATGGCGCTGTCGTCCAACTCGCGGTACGCGTCCACCCAGAACCTCTCCGACACGTACGTCCAGCTGCCCGGCGCCTACTCGCCCCTGTACAGCCCGTCGGTCGCGAGTCTCTGCTCGTCGTACGAGCCGCCACCACCGCCACCGCTACGGCCCCGCCCGATGACGTCCTCCTCGAAGGCGTCCACCGTCTCGATGCAACCGAACTTGCCCGGCCCCTCGCCGGCCCTCTTCGCCCGGTCCCGCTCGGACGATAACATCCTGAACTCGGTCGAAAGCACGCCGAAGATCCGGCGACAGCCTCCCCCACCACCGCCACCGCCATACGAGAGCAAGAAAGCCATCCGGAAGCCGCCGCTGCCGCTGCCGACACCGGCACCGAAGGAAAAGGCCATCCTCAAGCCACCGGTTGCCATCCCGCCGCCATCGCCGGCCGTTTTCAGTCCGGAACGACCCCCGGAAGGTACGTTAGCGACATTGGCATCGCGTTTGGCGTCCCCATTTTTAACACCCCGATTTCCTATCTCCTTACAGTGCCGGCTAAACCAACACCACCGAAACCGAGCGGCCCGAGTGCGAAGCTGCAGGCCCAGATCAAGAAGCAGTACCCGGACTTCGACCTGAGCACCCTTTCGACGGTGACCGACCGGGCCGCGAACGATCGCACCTCGATCGACATAAAGACGCTGCGCGAGAAGAGCAAACATCTCGACCTGCCGCTCATATCGGCCCTCATGCACGATCGCTCGCTGCTGAAGCAGACGCGCGCCTTCGTGATGCCGAAGCACCCGAAGTCGAACGGGTCGAACGGTGGGGTGCTAGCGAACGGGACGGCAAGTGCCGGAGTTGCCGGACCCGGGTCGCCCGCGCTCAACGGCGATCCGGCGAACAGTGGCGTCCTGAACGGTGGATCACCATCGCCCAAATCCAAGTATCCCGTGTCCGGGCTGTCAACGACGCAGCTGGCGAAGCCGCGCAAAACATCCGCCAGCCATCGGCACCCGAACGACAAGCTGCCA
This sequence comes from Anopheles dirus, assembly GCA_000349145.1. NCBI lineage: Eukaryota > Metazoa > Arthropoda > Insecta > Diptera > Culicidae > Anopheles > Anopheles dirus. The sequence goes on from KB673423.1 coordinate 5,300,704, forward strand.
CCGCTGCCGGGTCAGACCGGGCCCGGTCAAACGGGACCGACGGCCGAGGGTAACAACTACGTCATGGATCCAACGCCCACCCCCATCAAACAGAAGAGCTTCAGCTCCTCGCAACCCAGTGCCTAAGGAGGAGTAGCTCTCTCAGTACCTCCCGATGTGTTTTTTTTTCTTACTGTTTCCCACCGACGACGACGACGACGACGCCGTTCTCTCCCAATCCGACAGATTGACACAGTATTTGTAGTATTTATTCACGCCATCTCAAAACAATTCGGGGGCATCTACATTGGAACGGCGCGCTCTCTTTTCCCCAACCCCTGCCCGGAGCCCGGAGACGATGATGATATTAAACCTAATACAACTCCCAGAATGTCCGAAGAGCTCTTCCAAATGCTGGGGGAAGCGTTTAGAACGACGACGAAAAAAAAACGAGAGAAGAGCAGAAGGATAGGATTCCAGGAAGTGGAAAAGAAAATTACTCAGGATTATTAATCTCTTTTGCTTCATTTATGTTCGTGTGCGTGTGAGCGAGGGAGTTTGCGAATGTTTTTTTCTATTATTATTTCTGAAGGAGAATGGAACGTAGTCCGTTTCGCACATTGTTTTTATAAAACTTTTTAGCGGTAGTATTTTAACTATGTGTACATACAGGAGTTCGCGGGAAATGGAGAACTCACGCGTGATGTCGAACTAGCTGAACGCTGTCCGGCAGCAGAAACATAGAGCAGCAAACTATGAGCAACCAGATAGTGAAACTAAGATTAGTAGCAAGAGAGAGAGAGTTAGTTTGCGAATGGTGTTAAGTATGGAGACAACGTTTATACATATAGAAGATAGATAGGTGCCAAGGATACGGATTGGAACAGATAGACGGGAATCCAAATTATGTTTATATGGTATTGTGAGATAAAGTGAGCGGGGAAAAAACATGCGTGCAGATGATAGACCTTGGGAACTGGGCAACCGTTTGTTTTTTTGCTGGTAAGAACTAACAACTATGGAGAACAAGACTAATTTACCCTAGGAGAAACATGCGGACTGATCTTGCTATCTATCGGATGTAAAAAAACACACACACATACACGCGTAGAAACGATTAACCCGCGATTAAATTTCAACAGCATGGAGTCGAGGAAGAAAGAGAGAGAGAGAGAGTTTTTGAAACAAACGTAATACCAACTGCGCCATATTCGTGTGTATGCTGCGGGTACAGGTTGAAGGGACACCCAATAGCTCTCCTTACATTGTTTTTCGTTTTGTTCCAAATTGTATTAGTTTCGTCTGCTTTTGGCATTAGTTTCGGCGCAAACTGCGTGTTAGAACATCGTTCGGTTAAGTAAGTTTTGCTCAAAAAAAAAAACAATCTATAGCAGTTTACTTTCCGAGCAGTAGTTCGGAGGAACGTATAAAGGGTATGCATAATTTTCGACATTTTTTCGCTTTTTTCTGTTTTGTTTTGTTTGGTGTGAGGGTAGAAACACGATTCCGGAGGGCGCAACGTTCTTTGGTTTGGCCATAGGACCACGCTAGGGACAGAGAGAAATGGAGAGCGTCACTAGCGATACTACTGGTAGGTTTTAATAGCTATTTAATCGTTTCCAACGGATGGGGAAGGATTCACGCGCTAAGCATAGGGACCCACCCGATGGGGGCCACACAACTAGGTTTACGGCAAGCAAACGGGCAACTCTCTTACCGGTTCGGTTGGCTTCTTCATCCATTCCTAAAAGGCAGGCTTAGGTAGTAGTAACAGTAGCAGTAGCGGTAGCAGTAGAATGTAAAACGCGCAAGCAGCAGGCGCTTCGGACGCCTTTCGGATTATTGAGATTGCAGAGAAGAAAAAAAATGGAAGCCGTGACAGCGCACAGGCGCTTTTAAAATTTCAACTATCTGTTTGTTGTTTTATTAACAAACTTCCCATCTATAATAATAGTTATTAATAATATTGTTTATGTTTAGATAGGCCACCAGGAAATGAAAATAAAATCTAGAGATCTAATGAAACAATACAATTCAACCGGTGGTGTGTCATGCTTTTACTTTTACATTGCTTACTGTTTGTCCGGCTTCAAGGCGGACCGCGGGTAATATGATGATGACACAGAGAAACACGCACGGCACACGTCGTTATTTTTAGCAGCAGGGATTAGGAAGCAGTTTCAAGGGGAACATCCAGGGACAACGAAGAAGAGGAAGCAACGGCTTGATTCGTTGTCGAATCACACTACGCAGCGGGGTTACGGCTTATTACTTGTGTAGTTTGACCACTATCGTCTCCAGCGGGCTAATCTCGAAGCGATCGAAATACACGCGCTCGTGCTTGAGCGACGATCCGGCAATGATCTCCCCGCTGTAGAACATCGCGGTCAGATCGAGCGACACACGCTTCTGGCCCAGGTTGGCGACGGTTGCGAACGAGTTCCGGCGCGGGTACCAACGCTGGATGACGAGAATCTCGTTCTGGTTCGACTTGATGTCCGTGTTCGGGAGCGTCTGTTCCTCCTTCACGACCGCGTTCTGGTAGATCGAGGGCGATCTTTTGCGGAGTGCGATCGCTTCGATCACGTAGTCGAGATGGTGCAGCGAGGCGGAAGCGCTGCGTGGCAGCCACGGTAGCGAACCCCGGCTGGTGAACTGGTTCTGCGTACTGTCCCACACCATCGCGGTCAGATGGTGCAGGTGTTGCGTGTCGACGTGTTCGCCCTTCGGGTCGTTTGCTTCCTCGAGCGATATTTCATCGCCGTAGAAGATGCTGGGTGTTCCGGGTAGCGTAAGCTCCATTAGGGTGGCGGCAAGCGTCGCGTTGGGACTCAAACCAGAGGCCAGTCGACGCTCGGACACGCTCCCAAGACTCCAGTGTACCCAGGGATGGTCGACTCCCCGCAGCAGACGACCGTGAATGGCATCCTGAACCGTGCTGGCGATACCGTCCGTCCCGTTGCTCACATCCAGATAAACATCGACCAGATCCACCTGCAGCAGAACGTCACGTACCAAGCGCTCCGGCAGCCGCTGCACAAACTTCTGTCCCACCATGAGAATGCGGTCCGGGCCGAGCAGATACTTCCACTCCTTCACGTTCTCGACCAGCAGCGGATCATCGGCGAAGTGTTCCAGCCCCTTCACGTAGAACCCATCCACGCCGGTGCGGGTCAGCCAGAAGCGAAGCACATCGGAAATGACCGTGCCACCCTCACTCTGGCCCGCGCCAACCGAGCGGGAGAGCCGCAAGAACTCGCTCGTCACCATACCATCATCCGTGCGGTTCGGCAGACGATCGACGTCGATCGTCGGTGGGCTGAGCCGCTCCAGAAACGGATGAATCGGGAGATCCAGCACGAGCGAGATGTTGCGCTCGTGCAGGGTCGCCGCCAGCTTCTGTACGTCCTCCACCTTTCCCAGCACTTCGTCCACGTCCAGCAGGGAAGTCACCTCCTGGAAGTGGTCCGGATAGTGTTTGGACGGGAAGATTGAGTTCAGCCGCACCGCGCCAATACCGAGCGTTTTGAAGTACTCCGCCCGCCCGATGAGACCTCGGATGTCGCCCAGCCCATCATCGTTCGTGTCTTGAAAGCTGGCCGGAAAGACTTCATAGAACACCGAGCCCTTGTACCATGTGGCACTGAAAGAGTCGACAAGTAGAGCGAGTATTAGAAGGCTGGAATCACGAACGAGCGCAACGACAACTTACGGAGGATTGCAAGACTTCGGCAGCGTAGCGATCATCGCCACCACGATGCCCACCATCGCCACGATCAGCGCGAGGAACACGAAGAACGTACACTTCCGGATCATCGGCCAGTTCCAGTGGACGAACCCGGGCATGTCCTTCGTGACGGCGATACCCAGGCTGGCCGCGTGGTGCATCGAACCGTCCTGGCCCGCCTTCACGACGTCACTCTTTTTGCGCAGATGCTGGTAGTTGTTGTGGCTGAACAGATTGCCCGCACCGGCACCGACCGGTGCGACCATTCCGATGCCCGAGCTGCCCGACGAGCTGCTCGTTTCCGCCGCCTGGTCATCGTCGCCTGTCACTGCGTCCCGCACGTGGTTGTCCGTCGCGTTGCCCATGCTCGGCGTGAGTGGATGCGAAAAGTCCAACGGCGGACTGGGTGTCTCCGGTAGCAACAAACACGTTGAGGCGTCCTCCTCCGGCAAGAACGTCGACACCGAGGGTGACGTTGTTAGCGACTCCGGCAAAAGATCCGCCCCGAGCAGGGTCGGATCGGTTGATATTTGAAGATGATTCATTTTGTGTGTTTTTTTTTGCTTTCTCACACACTACTAGCACACTTCGCAGTAGGCCGTGACCACATGTAACACAGACGAGACGTGGGGAAAGTTGTTTTCCTCTTCTTCGTTTTTTCTCACACGGTTACACTTCCTCACGGACACACACAAGCTAACAGCGGAGCAGATGGTAGCACAGGTTGGCGAATTTCCATTCAACAGATTACTTTTCGGCCTCAGATATCTACGTCGCAATACACCCTCCGCGGTGTCGAAAGGGACAGAGCTGCTGTTCGTACGGCACACTCACAACATCTGCCCGCTCCGCGATACCAATACGCGAATCAATTACACAACCCTGCTCGCCGTTCTGTTCTCGACGTCGGCTACCCCCGCCACAGCGAAGGCGCACAACAATTAGCATCTATTAACGCCAATCAAGCGGAGATGCTACCACCGGTTGCCACTAACAACCACAGCGCTGCCAACGCAGGCAATCGAACACATTCGTCACCACCAATTGCTACCCGATTTAGACTTGAAAAAACGTAATCTGTCAACCGAACAGTGCGGTGTGACGCGGATGACCTCCGGTCGGAGGATTATTTTCTGCTCCGCGGGAACTCACCGGGATCGGGGAGGGCGCAATGGGGGAGGAATGTTTTTCCTCCGATATGGGGGAAATTTGACAGAACAGATGAGCGCCAAGATGGTGGAAGCGGGTGCGCATGCGCCGCGAAAAGCGGAAAATAACCCCGAAGGGTAACTCACTGCCCATATGATAGGTATTGTGAATAGGGTGACCCAGTGGCGGTTTTATTCTAATGTTTCCAATACCGCTAACTAATAACAATCGTACTGATGAGCTAGAATTGATGAGCATAAATGAGGTCCTCGACTTCGTCCTCGATTAAATCTTATAAAAGATTGATCAAATAAATGACATATTTTATTAGCAATACGAAGATGATCCTACTTGTAGTTAGTAATATCCCATGAACATAATAAGAAATGGAACATAATGAGAAACGAAGAAACGAAGAAACGATCCCATGAACATAATAAGAAACGAAGATGATCCTTCTTGTAGTTAGTAATATCCCATGAATAAATAAGAAATGGGAAGTATTCCAAAACCTCGGCGCAAGTGACATCCAACCATCCAACTATTTACTGATATAGTGTACTCTAAATCATTGGCTCATAGCAAAAACCACAGCTTGGATCATCGGCTTTAGAAGCAATCCAATCGATCAAACCCTCCGATTAGTCTCCAAAGCCGTATCGCTACCGACATCAAAATCCCCATAAAGATTACAGCACGGAGTGAAAACCGATGAATGAGCATATGAACCGTGCGGTAATACATAGTTTGCGCTCCACTGCACTTGCCTCCCGGCGGGTTCAGAGTGCACTGGAAATGCTTTGCTGCCGATTCACTGTCCGCTTATCGGCGGGCCGCATCATGGCGCATCGGTAAGTAATGCACAGCAAGCGATGCACTCGCAAACCATGCAACCACGCGCCAGACTGTGCGCAACGTATTTACAATGTACGTAAGTTCTGCGTTAAACCTGTGCGCGAAACATTACAATATTCAAAACGTAATAAACGCGAGCATACGTCAGCGATGTTGTGAAATTGATTTCTGAAGAAACGGCTCGCACATTACGTCCGGCAGACTGGACTAGACTAGAAAGTGGAGTACGGGTTTTTTTTCGCGCCCTTATCGAGAACACTAGAACCCAGAACTGCTACGAACCGATTCCCCAAAGACGAAACTAGGGATGTCGATAACCTTCGGCGAGGGTCCAGCTCCAAGATTGCCCATTCCGAGCGGACTCTGGCGAACTTTTCGGCAGGTCATCCCGCGTGAGTGTGTCGTACATGTGCGAAAGCGCTTCTTGTGGGCTGTTTCTCCGCAACGTCAGGGATGAGAGCGACGCTTCGGGTCCAGTCTAACGGTCCCCGAGCGCTTATCAGGATCCATACCGATCGGGTCCGTTCGTTTCTGGCTGCGGCTGGATCGATCGCGCCTTCGGCCGATCAGCTTCCGACGCTGATATAGCCTCGCGCGGGCCTACACTAGCCCGAGTCAATTCGACAGAACGAACAGTCAAATCCGGAAGGTTTTACCGTGCACTCGCGACTGTGCCGCGTTTCCGTTTCCGAAGGGTCTGGAAGTTTACACCGTGGAGGGCGATTGTAAGGCGTTGAATCGTTGGCAGAAGAGAAAGCTTCCTCGCTGCGTGTTCCCTCACTGTATAGTCCACCCGTCCCGTGCGATATGAGCTAGCAGCTAGACCAAAACGTTTCCAGTTACCTTTATAGTGTCCTTTAAGTGTAGCCTGTAGCTGTCGAACCAACAGAACATTAGCGCCAAGGACCTTCAGAACGGTTAGTGTGTGACGGTACGATTATCGTCTCTAGTGGAAAGAGTGTTCTTGGGTGCTTTGGATTCGAAGTTTGTCCACAAGTAGTGAGTCCTGCAACGGCTCCAGCTACCAGCGGTACGCCTAAGTGAACGTACCAGCCTATCACCCCCTCTGCTCGAGAATGCTAGTGCTCAAATACGACAACTTCAATCCGATACCGTTTATAGACAGTTCATGACACTGAGTGTCATCTCAGTGTTCTCACACGTTTCGTAGTTTCGATACGTCACACAAGTTTTTCGGTAAGTACTTTAAGACGCTTCAAACGACGCTTCTTGCTCGGGAATGTACACGGCAGCGGCTAAAATCTGGAAGGTACCAAGATTGCGGGGCCTGTTGAATCGCAATTACTGTTCGGCCGCTTATCAGCAGTGCCACGCGGGGTAACGAAGGTTATCCCACGAAACTGAACGAATCAGACGTTTCCCGCATGCTTTTGGAACATGTGCACTGTGGTTCTGCATAAACCGCTCTGGGGAGTTTTCAAAATGGAAGTTAATGCCTTCGAAGAGCTCAGATTTAGAGAAGAATTTTAGGAATTAACTAGAATAATGGCATAACGTTGCACAATGTGGTGGTGTTGTCTTTGTAACGAACGCAATTTTGAGGAAATCCCAGTAGAAAAAAAACATCTCAAACGATAGCCATACGCACAGTGCGTCATACAAGCGGCAACTCGTCAACTGAAGTCTTCCAATGTACACCTTGGTACACGCGCTAATCAGCGAACATTTGCGCAAATCACCTCACTATCTTCGTCCCGAGAGGTCAAGTTAGTTTAACTGAACCCAAAAATTCCATTCATACACACGGCTCGAAACACGCAATAGCACAAACAGGAGGCTGCTCCATCGCGCGGTGCGTTGATCACCATGTGCGTTTGGGGGTTTTGTTAAACAAACTCCAATCAGGAAGTTGTTCTACCGTGGCGGCCCCGAAGGCAAGAGGGAACGATGCGAACGGGGATGAGTTGAGGTTATCAACGTCGGCGGACACACATGCACATACGTGTACCGCGACAGGCCCTATTCCACTATCACAATCTCCGCAACACAACGCGCCACAACTCACTCAAGATGCCTCTAGAAGCCGGACTCCACTGATTATGGGTCCGCGGGGCAATATTTGTTACGGCAGGAAACCAGTGCGAATTGAAACGGCGGGGAATGTAAATCTGCATTACACCATGCCGAGCTGTTGCCGTTCTCCTACACTATCTGGCGTGCTGATTATGATTTGTTTTATTACTTCAAACAGCTTCACTTTATTGCCTTTTTGCTTCTTTCCTATTCGCAGATCGCCAACGGACATCTTCAGGCTGATCGCCGTCTGAACTGAGGTGTGTATATTCCTCACAGTTCAACACCACGCAAGCGCTGCCGATCGTCGTTAGTACAAACTTCGATCCACCAAATAGTCTAAGCGAATCTCTGCTGCTCCTGCTGCAGGACAACCGAAACCCACCCGAAAGTTCAGAAAGTTACAGCTCGTTGTCGTTCCGATGGCGCTGGACTTTGCCGCCGGTTGCTTAGGAGGTAAGTCCCCGCCGACACACGTGTGCACTCTCTCGTACACGCTGCTGTCCATTCCTATCTGGCGTGATGTTCACGTTTCCGTCGAACGACATTGATAGTCGTCGAAGGACCCGGACGCAGTAGGTTCAATTTTTGGGAGTTTTATACGCAAACGAGCAAACAGACCGGACGCAAACAAAGACACCGGCACTGTGACGACGACGACCGGGATAGGTCAACGGTGCTATCATGCCGTGCTGATAACTTTCCGATGATGTCCTCGGCCAGACCCACTGGGCCATTATCACTTTCACCAAACCGGATCATTACCGGGTGAAGCACGCAAACAACAACCGCGCGCGCGCACTCACACACACACGCCCTAGCATCAAAACAAGCCGCGTGCCCCCAGCAAAGGGACAATCATGTTTGGGATCGACGAGATCGCGATATTTATTCCTGCTGACCAAGCCATCGGATGCCGTTAATGATATTGTTTTTCCCTTCCTTTTGGAAACCCATCAACAACAACAACAACAACAACAACGGCACTGATAAGTGATGAAGGCAATTTTATGGCGAACCTGGAGGAGCGGTTTCGCTGGGGGAACCTAGATTTCGACGCCACCTATATTTGATAACTGAACCTACCTCCTTCCCATCCTCGTTCCAGGTTGTGCCGGTGTTCTCGTTGGATTCCCGTTCGACACGGTCAAGGTGCACCTGCAGACACAAAACCACCAGAATCCACTGTACCGCGGGACGTACGACTGCTTCCGGAAGATTATCGTCCGCGAAGGTGTCCATGGACTCTACCGGGGTATGTCGAGCCCGATGGCGGGCGTTGCCGTGGTCAATGCGATCGTGTTCGGCGTGTACGGTAACATCCAGCGGCGCACGACCAACCCGGACTCGCTGTACTCGCACTTCGTGGCCGGTACGGCCGCCGGTCTCGCCCAGAGTATCGTCTGCTCGCCGATGGAGCTCATCAAAACGCGCCTCCAACTGCAGGACAATCTACCGCGCGCGGCGGAACGGTTCAGTGGACCGTTGGACTGCACGCGGGCCATCTGGCGCCGGGAGGGTATGCGTGGAATCTTCCGCGGGCTGGGCATTACGGCGGCACGTGACGCACCTGGTAGGTTGTTGGCGTTGCGTTGGTTAAGAACGTTGTAAAGACGCGCGAATTGCTCCACAGGGTTCTCCAGCTACTTCGTGGCCTACGAGTACATGGTGCGTACGGTGGTGGATCCGTCGCCTTTCGTCATCCTGATGGCCGGTGGACTTGCCGGTACCTTCTCCTGGCTCGTCACCTTCCCGATCGATGTGGTCAAATCGCGGCTCCAAGCGGACGGTATCTCCGGAAAGCCACAGTACAGTGGCTTGGTCGATTGCATACGGAAAAGTCACGCCGCCGAGGGTATTGCGTTCCTGTCACGTGGTCTCGCATCGACTCTGTTGCGTGCCTTCCCCATGAATGCCGTCTGCTTCCTGGTCGTGTCGTACACGATGAAACTGTTCGATGATCCAAAGATCGCCACCGTGGTTGAGCTGGGTGCCAACGCTGCCACCGCCGAGCCACCGCTACTGATCGTCCAGCAACCGGTCGCAGTTGCGGCTCCAAAACTGCAGCCACCTCAACCAGCAGCACACAAGCGACACACGACCGACCATCACCATCACCACGATAGCCACCTGCTCAACATCAAGCAGAACACGTACCGATTCCTCCGGTCGCTCGGAGCGTTCAGTGAGGCTGTGTGCTGCGCCGAGATGGGCGAGCTGGCGGAAGATCTGTACGACAACACCAACGCGAACAGCGAGACCAGTACACACTACGCCAGGCTGAACGAACTCCTGCTCAGTACGAACCCGGACGACACCAGCAACCGGTATCCGTTTCTGGGCGACTGACGCAGCCTTCCACGTTCGGAAGGTCACCAAAGACTTGTGTACAAAGCTACCATAGAGTAATTGCCGATCGAAACTCCCTGTCTCTTTTGTGCGTGAATGCTTGTTTGTGTGTATGTGTGTGTACATGTGAAAATATATTTTTATTTAAATACAATTGAAAATCGTGCATAACTCTCGACAAAACCACAGAAACGTATTCGAAAACCTTTTCTCTGACTTGAAACTTCTCACTTCAGCAGCTGCAGGATCTTGTTGAGGTTGTACTTCTGGACGGGGAAGTCCTGTTGCAGCGTTTCCACCACAGCCACGATGTTCTCATTGACTTCCCGCTGTCGCTGGAGGTCCGCTTGGATTAGGATTTCGTTGCGAAACTTTGGTAGCTGCTGGGCGTTTGCCAGCGCCCGGTAACGTCGCGCACGGTACTGATGGCGCACGATGTAGTCCAGGTTCTCCTGCTTCAGCAAAGACGCTTGCTCCGTTTCCGCTCGGATCAGGTTGGTTTGCAGTTTCTCCTCCTCGATCAGATGCTTCTTGTTTTCGATCTCCGCCTGCAGCAGCTTCTGGGCCGTGTCGATCTCCAGCAGACTCTTCTCGGCTTGGCCGATTTCCTGTGGAGCACAACGCAAAACATGCCATGAAAAGAGGGCCCCATTCCGCGGTGTGCGAAATCCTACCGAAAAGACCACCTTCAGTTTGTTCTTCAGCTCGTTGATCTTGTGCTGCATCGTCGAGCGGGACTTAAACTTGCCCCCGTACACCTTCTCGCGCGCGTTGACCGCCTCGTAAATGTTCTCGCGATGGTGCACCGTGTTCTCCAGATCGTGGACGAGCTTCTCCTGCATGCGCTTCAGCTGCCCGTACCGCACGCCCATCCGATGAATCTCCGCCTTCATGATACCGATTTCGCTGTTCTGTGTCGTTTCCTCGTCCTTGAACTTTTTCGCCTCGGCCGACATCTTGCACTTCGTTTCCCAGGACAGTGCTTCGCGGTGTTTCTCCAGCACCTCCTGCTTGCAGTCTTCGATCTCCTTGCCGAGCTCCTTCAGCTCCTGCTCCAGGTTCAGCACGGCCATTTCGGCGTCCCGGAGGCGTTCCGTTGTCTGGTGGTGGGCTACCTCGCACTCCTGCTCGCCTTTCTCATGGATCTTGCGCGTTTTGAACAGCTCCATGCTGGCGCTATCGAGACGCGTGTTGAGTGCCGACAGCGATCGTACGATCTCGCGATTTTCGTTCAGCACCTCCTCGAGCTGGGCTTCAATTTTGATCGCCTTCTGCTCGGCCAGCAGCAGTTCTAGGGGGATACAAAAGAAATTTATTCCATTAGAAGGTGGTTAGAAGCATACGTACGCCAGGCACTTACTCTTCCTGGAGTAGTTGATTTCGTTCAACTGCTGCGAACGCTTCTCCGACAGCGTCATGACGCTCGTTTGCAGCTTCAGCCACGACGTCTTGGCCTCCTTCATCTTGCCTTCGAGCTCCACAATGTCTTGCTCGACGTCGAGCAGCTTCAGCTCGTCCGGATTCATCTCCTGCCCGCCCGCTTTGCTGATCAGTTGCTCCAGTTCTCGATTCAATGAATCCATCTTGCGTAGCTTCGCCGCAATCGATTCCTTCACCAGCTTTATCTCTTCGTTGCACTTGTTCGCACTAGCGTCCTGCTCGTCGTGATCAAGCTAGAACAGAATGTGAGCGTGTGTGCGTGTGTGTACAAACAGAAATCTCTCGCCAGGCCGAACCATTAACCTTACCTTCACCTTTCTCAGCACTTCCTTCGAACTCTCGACCAGCGATCGCCATTTCTCCAGATCGAGCAGCACTACCGACAGCTGATTCTCCGTGTCCGACATGGTGATCTCCAGCTCACGGCGCTTCTCCTGCGTGTCACGCAGTAGCTTCCCTTGCGACTCCCCTGCCTTATCGGTGGTCAGCTGATCCTGCAGCAGCTCCAGTATCTGCTCCTCCAGCTCGAACTTTTTACGGTTCTGTTTCTCCAGCGTCTGGCGCAGCGATTTCAGATGGTTCTCGATCAGCAGACCCTCCTGCTGCGCCTTCAGGATATCGGCCTCGGTTTGCTCCAGTATCAGCGCGTAGTGATCCAGGTCACGCTTGAGCTTATCTTCGTCTTCCTGCTCCTTGCGGACCTGCTTCTCCAGCGAGTTGATGTCCGCCTGGATGCGGTTCTTGAAGCCGGCCAGCTTCTCGTTCTGCTCCATTTCTTTCGCCGCCGTTTTCTTCGTGATCTCCGTTTTGCTCTTGATAACTTTGTGCTCCTCGTAAATTGCTTCCAGTTCCTCCTTCGTCTTCACCAGCACCCGGTCGCGCTGCTGGATCGCCACTATCACCTCGCCCCAGGCTTGCGACACACGTTTGTGCTCGTGCTGCAGTGCCTCCAGGTCGGAGTTAGCGTCGGCCAGGCTGCGGCTGATCGTTTCCCGCTTCTCATCCTGACCCCGGATCTCGTCCTCGATCGCTTCCAGCTCGTGCGCTTTGCGCTTCACCTCCGTGTCGAGATTCAGCACCAGCAGATCCACTTGACGCTTCTCCTCGGCAGCAGCCAGCTTGTCTTTCGCGTCCTTGCTGGCCACACGCTTCGCGACGGCAATCTCGTCGTTGATTTCCTGGGCCCACTTGGCAAACTCGCTCTCCAGTACGGTCAGATTTTCCAGCTCCATGAGGTGCTCCTTGTGCATCTTCCGGAACTCCTTCAAGGCAAGCTGCTGCTCCTCGTACTCCTTCCGGTACTGGGCCGCCTGTTTCTCCTCCTGCTGGCGTTGGGCGGTCAGTTCGAGAATTTCTTTACCATAAATTTCGAGTAGCTCCTTCTGGTTGTCGATTTCCTCCTGCAGATCGTACAGCTCGGCCCCGACCTCCTCAGACTCCTTTTCGTTCTGCTCCAAACGGTGATTCAGCTCGGCAACCTCTTCCTCTAGCTGGTGGGCCACTTTCAGCAGGTGAGCCTTGAGCGCCGCCTGGAAACGATCGAGCAGGGGATGATCCGTTTCCAGCACACCGACACGATCCATGACGGATTCGTTGAACGCATCGGCTTGGATACTGATGGAGTTTGCATCTTCATCCGGATTCATTTTGGTTTGAAGACAGCAAATAAATTTCTTCTGAACCAGACTGTACGACAAGAGGAACTGTTTGAAGCGTCAGCAATAAATAGCCAGAATGCAACGGTTACCATGGACACGTGTTGCTAAGCGTACTTTCATGCGCGCGTTTGAAAAAAAGAAGGGAAAGGTAGAAATAATCACGTGAGAAACGTGTCATAATGAAGGAGTTTTTGTTCTGAAAAAGTTTTCTATAGCTTTTATTAAATCGAATTGATGGATTAGCAATTGTAAAATTATTTAAAACTTAATTCATATTTCCGTTTTCAAACTTCCGCCTTCATTCGAGCAGAATCGAGTAGTTTGCTGGAATCATGATTGTCATACTTTTTTCAACGGACGTGTGTATGAATGTTTCATCGCGTTACGAAATAGATGAATGTGCTTTTAAAATGTATTTATTTTTGCGTATTGCAACATAATCATATAATATATACGTTACTAAACTCTAATTAAATCTAGTGAAACAATTTATTTGAATTAAAACAACACCATGTATGAGCGCTTCGCTTTTTGTGCGTCGGACTGTTAACTGTCAAAAGTACGCACTTCCCCCCTAGTCAAAAAACTGCTCGA
>KB673423.1:5320544-5368607 GCA_000349145.1 Anopheles dirus
AGTAAAACTCATTTTCTAAAACGAAACAAAAATTTGGTTAGTTCGGTTTGCTGTTTTGTTTCTGAAATGCCGGCATCGTTGCAGCTGTCAAATGTACCACGCGCCCACCAACACAAGCATAAACGTAAAAGTGCCGTGTACATACACGGCCCGTCGTGTTTCTAGGCGGTCGCTTATACGAGGGAGAGGAGTACAGACAATCTCATCCATATCGCCAAAGTGGGATGGCAATATAATATCTGGCGTGCAAGCGTGAAAATCTGAGGGGCTTGCATGGAACTGCTCGAAATGTCTAGTGGGTTGTAAACAAACCTCAAAAAACGTAAACAAACCACACACATTCAACCAAAATATTCATAAGCTTACAATTAGGATGGAAATAAGTGATAAAACTAAGTATTGCTGTGTGTTTCTGCAGTTCGTAGCAATAATTTACACTGCAAACTAGTTAACTAACTCGTGCAAATACGAATATCATATCATTGCACCAATCAACAGGGCAAATCGGTTTGTACCATCATATGTAAGTGGTAAAAGCTGAACGTAAGTTTATAGTTTACTTTCAATTTTTTTAATTCCGCATTAACGTTGTCCGTTGTTTTTGCTGCGATTAAAACAGCTTCAAAATGGACTACAACATTAGCCGATTGTGCCGAGTTTGTTTGGAGGAAGGCGTGTTCACATCAATATTTAGCACCGAGCTTGTTGCAATGGCCCCAGCAAACATGCTTGTAATGTGTGCGAATATAAAGGTAAGAATGTAAGCTAACGATTCTATTTGTTTTGAATAAACATAGATTTGTCATCAGGTTTCGAGGGATGATGGTCTTCCGAGCACAATCTGCAACAACTGCATGTACCGACTGGGGGTAGCGTTTCATCTGAAGCAACAGTGTGAAAATTCCGACATGAGACTGCGCCAGTACATGAACGGTGGTTCGGCGGTGAATTATAGCTATACGCTCGACAAGGAAACGATGACGGATGACTCCTGGCTGCTGTCTGGTACGGATCACAAAAGCGATGATCAAAAGGCAGCGGAAAAGTATGCGCCACCTCCTGTGGTTCCTCTTAAATGTGGTGCTCATACGTTTAATTTCTTTTGTAGTCGAAAAACCAACAACAGGAAACGCTACAGACCGAAACTGCCAGAGGAACGCAAAAAACGTGGGCCGAAACCGATGCCCAAGATCCCGCAGACCTGCTACCAGTGCCACAAATCCTTCAAGTGTGCCGCACAGTTGCAAATGCACTTAAGGTATGCGATGCGCACCGTTTCTATCATATCAAAGCTCATATTGTTTGTTCATCTATTGCAGAACACACTCCGGAGAGAAACCGTACGCGTGCAACCTTTGCCCGCGACGATTCGCTCAGAAGCACAACCTTGCCATCCACGTCCGCACGCACACGGGCGAACGGCCGTACCAGTGTGAAATCTGCAGCAAGCAGTTCTCCGCGCTCGGAAACTTTCAGGCGCACAAGAAAATCCACACGAACGAGCGGGACCACGTGTGTCCGTCCTGCAACAAGGGCTTCATCACATCCGGCGACCTAACGCGTCACATGATCTCGCACTCCGGCATCAAAAACTATCACTGTGATATCTGTGCGAAAAGCTTCAGCCGCAATCGGGACATGATGGCGCACAAACGGAAGATGCATCTGAACGAGTGTGCCGGGGAGAGCTACAAATGCCACGAGTGTCACAAGGTGTTCGCGACGCTGAACAATCTGAACGGCCACATGAGGGTGCATGCGTCGGAGGCGGCCAACGTGGCCGTGGCAAATCCGGTCGACAATCTTATGCCGCCGCAGCATCAGGAACAGCAGCATGATCAGCCCCACCAGGTGCCGGTTCCAATCGCGCTGGCACCTCCCCACGGGCTCGGGCTAGGTATGCTACCATATCCAGCATCACATCCGACACATCCACCGCCTGCTCAGGTAACCTACCACAGCCAAATGCTTCCATCGCAACGGTTGCACCCGTACTGAGCAGGGAAACGTACATCGTAAGCCAAAGACCATGTCATCACTGTTCATCACATCGTTCGGTATTTAATTTTATAACATCAGTTTTTATTTATTTCACTATTTCATTGAATAAAGTTTTGTATTCTTTCGCATAAAAGAGGTTTTTATTGCTTCTCCCTGTAGCGGGGCTTTCTTTGACACCGGGGAGGATTCCTAGAGTCGAGTTTGGTTTCGGACCTAGCCTACTACGATCCACAGAAGGGTGGATCGAAACGAACTAATGTTAAACCCGAACAAAAACCGGAGAGAAAAGTACATAGTGCGTAGATGCGTGTCAGTGATACTGGTCTGTCTGGAATTCAACACATATTTGTCGTGGTGTGTTTGGCTACGTGTGTATGGAAAGGATTCGTGGGGAGAAGATGAAGTTGAACTCTCGGTGTTGCTGTCGAGCGGAAAATTGAAAGGCTGGCCACCACTAAGTGGAATAAATTCATCAATCAAATATTTACTCATATAGATTGAATACTTTCCGACTAATTAAGCACATTCGCGCCTGCAAGTATACAATCTGTAATAGCAAATGCTTTATTTATGCAAAATGCACCGAGAGTTCAACTGCTTCTCTACCACCGCTTGCAATAACCACACTATCAACAACTAAGCTACATTATGCTAACGTTCGTATCATTCTTGAACTCAAACATCCTGATCACCGATGCATTCATCCATTCCCAGCACGTTCTAATTCCCGATTGGCACGCAGCAATGGCGTAGGAACGGTCACGCAAACCGAAGCGTTTGGCCGGAAACAAATAACCGGTGCATTTAAATTTAGCCTATCCGACGGGTCGAATTGAATGGAGGATACGGTATTTCACAAAACAATAAACATATAATCCCCTCCCGCCGCACGCGCTTTTCTGAGACGGATCGTTTCGGTAATAGAGTTGCTAGAAAAGCAAACCGTGGCCGTGGGGGCCGGTGAGTGGGTGTGTTTGCACATGCACTTAGACTAAATATAAGCTAGCACAACAACGCTTCCAGCAAACACTGTGTTTTTACCGGGTTATTTATAGACTAGTTAAGTGTTCTCCGCTAGTAGTTTTTTTTCTTTGTTTCGCATTTATCCCGAAAACTCACCAATATCACAAAGAGTGCGTTTTTTCGTTTGTGTGTGTCTCTGTCTCGCTGTTTTCACACAACCTTAAAATCCTACAAATTTCAATACTTTTCTCTTCCTGTGCTTTCTCTGTCTCTTCTCAACTGCTTAACAATTTGGCATTGGAGCAACGGCTAGTGGATCCACCAGTGGGGGGAATTGAACTAACGACGATCAGCACGCAAAGTGTACGCGCTTACCCACTACGCTATAGGCCCGATCCATGTCGAGACCGCTCCGTGTTTAACTTAAACCGTAGCTCGATTATGTTCTCTACCTATCTACGTGCGGGCTACTGAGCTTCCCCTGCGAAGATGTAAATACTTGCCCATAATTCCTAAATTGAGTTATCGCATCCCCATCCCGCAGCTAAGTGCATTCTTTATTGGTCATATCCTTTCCACCGTCCAGTGATGAAAGCTATCCTACCGGGGACCTCCATCGGCGGTGGCTGTGTGAGTACGGGCGTGTTTTGTGCGCTGGACCAGCAGGAACAGGGAGCTTAAATTGAATTACAACTAGACACTAACACAAAGTGGCGTGGCGCATGGAAGAACGCGAAGATGTTGGTTCTTGTTGGTTGGTTTTTGTTTTCCTTCTCTCGGTGGAATCGAATCGAAACTACTGCTACAGTGCTCAACAATACTGGTGTGCTAAGAGGGGTGAGGGGAGGTGCGGTGAAGGGGTCCGGTGTACACCGCCTCACAACCGATGCAGTACCGAACCCTGCCCATATTTGTACATCTTCACCAGCAGCGGGTAGTGAATGTTTTCGTCGTAGCCGTCGGTTTGCTTCAGCTCCAGGTGCCGTGCCCAGATCGCCTCATTGTAGCACTGGTGCAGCTCGTACTGGAAGCCGCGGGCAACGCATTCGTTCAGGAAGAGCGTCAACGTCTGGCCGCGGCGCGGGGCCGTGATGAGCGCGACGCCCTCGTCCGCCAGCGCGTGCCAGATCGTGTCGATCAGCTGCGAGCGCGACTCGTCGAAGAACAGACAATCGGCGGACAGGATGAAGTGGTAGCGGGACGCGTCGTGGTCCGACGGCACCTCGCTCTGTTCCCACTTCAGCACGGACGACTTAATCGTGCAGCTGAAGTTGTTCAGCACGAGCGACTTGCGGACGTTCTCGACCGACAGCTCGTTCCCGTCCGTCACGTGCACGAACGCCGGCTGGCCGTACTTGGCGAGGACGAGCCCCGCCAGACAGGTCATGCCACCGCCGAGCTCGAGCACGGCCGTCCCATCGAACTGGGGCAGGCGCGCCAGGATGTAGTAGGCGAGTGCCTCCTCCGAGGGCCACACGCAGATGTTGCCCGTGTTGTTGAACCCGATCAGTTCGCTCGCCGTCCAGGGCCGCTCCGGACCGATCAGGCGGATCTTCAGCCGGTAGCGGTCGTACAGCCGGTAGACGTACACGTTCTCGCCCTTCTCGTCGCCCGCGCGGTCCGCCTCGATCAGGTTGAACTTCGCGAACTGGTCGTCCTCGCTCGAGTCGTGCCGGAGGGCCTTCGCCAGCAGCTTCCAGCGGCGCCGCGCGTTCACCGTGTTGTGTCGCTTGCGCTCCAGTGCGTCCTCCATCTCGTCGGCGTAGCCGTCCCGATTAGCCTGCCGGTTGTTATTAGTCGTGTCCTGCCGGCTGGGACTATTTTTACGCTCGCCGGCAGCTGGCGGCACCCGACCGCCACCGCCAATTGGCATTGTAGCGGCCGTGATTGATGTGACGGGAGCGGTCTCCGCCCCCACGACCCGGCGTTGCCGGCGCAACGATTTAATTGGATTATTCTCGCCATCCACGGGCAACGGTCGGGCCGGGGCGCTGGCCGGCGCTTCCTCGCCGGCGGACGGCCGATCCGGTGTCACCTGTTGCTCGGTTGACATTTTCCAATTTATGTCATCTTCGTGCCGTCGCCGGTGCCTTTGCTCGTCGCCTCCCCGTCCTGCCGTCTCGACCGTGCGCATTGCGTATGCCCGTTGTCAACAGCAGCGCCGCGTCATGTCCAAGAAGCGATCCGCCCCCACCTAACGCCGGACCGGATTCCAAGGATTGATTCGCTTGATTCCGCACACGGTTGAGCGGTTAATTTGTTGTTACACACACGCACTGCAACGAGAACCAGATAGAGAGAGAGAGAGAAGGAGAGAGAGAGAAGGAGAGAGAGTTGAAGCAACCAAGAACAGGGTATTAGATGAGTCGAAAGCGCCTGACGTCCGACTTCGGCTTCGGCGGTTTATTTATAACAATCAATTCCCGCGTGTAACCTTACATCGCGAGTGTACGCCCTCCCTTTAGTGCAACGATTTATGGACGAAATGTTGCCCTGCCCGGCACGCCATATCTGCCATTTGTTAGCCATTGCAATAAACACACATACACAGACACAAGCCCACCCGTCCGAGATGACGCGGCAGCAGGGCCGGGTTTTCCACTTGAAACCTTTCACATGCTCATCCCGCCGGCCGGGATTTTTGGCCGCAGCTCAAATGGAATACTGGCCTAACCTAACTCACTGCAACAATCACTACAGCCTGGGTGGGGGAGGCGCTCGCCAGAGCAATGGGGTGCTCATAAAATTTAAATTGAACCGTTGACGTGCGAATGTGCGAATGTTGCGTGCCTGTGTGTGTGTGTGTGTACTTTACAACAGACCGCGCGTGCAGACCTGTGCGACTGACTGATTGCTCGCCGATATGCTGCGATGATGTTTCTTGGCGGAGGGGCTCGACCGCGGGAAAAAGGGGTTCTAATCAATTTGCGTACCAACGCCGAGCTGTTGATTTGTTGATTTGTACGTTATCACAAAGGCAGCGTAATGACCCAATTCTGATAAGTCGCGTTTGGTCGGGTTGGGGTTTAAATTGAGGGTCTACTTTGAAACGGAGCCAGATTTGATGGAATGCTGCTAGATACGGGTCGTGGGAGCGTGTGTTAATCAGTTTGGAGGAGTCAGTTGCTTCGTTTGCATAACGATATGAAGAATTGCCACATACAACACATCAAGCCTTGCTTATTGCTTCATACTTGTAGCCCATTTTAAAGCGGGTATGATTAACAAATATATATTTTCCAATCTAATAAAATCTAATAAAAAGTGAAATTCAAGATGTAAAACTAACCTAGATCCTAGAAAAACTGCGCGGTGATCATGAGTAGTTCCCAAAACTGAGAATATCTTAGTATATCTTAGTAGGCATTGGCATATGACAGATGAGATGAGCTTACTGTCTCACTCATGAAGAAGAGTGAGTTATTTCGTTCTCACCTTAAGAATAGAATGGAACCTAAAGAAACTCTTCTTTTCCGCAAATCTTGTCGCTTTATGGAACTAGGAGCTCTATGGAACATTCAAAGTCCCTGTTCTTTTTTCAAATCTTCAAGTTGCGATCGAGAGAAAGACTGAGACTTTCATCGCTCAGTTCTATGAACTACCTGCTGAAGGTTAAAGAAACTGAATTCATCAGATCGACCAGAGCAAACCCACAAGTACCAAAACGAAGGATACCAAGAAGTTTGGAGTGTAAATTGTTGCGAGATTCAGAACAAATATTTTGTATTACTCATATTCTTAAGGTTCGTTGTAACAACATATCATGCTAATAACTCGCCATTTAATAAACTCGTTATTAAATAAACAAACAGGGATATTTCTGAAGGTCTCTTGATGCTAGATATACCAAGAGGTATGGATTGATAGTGATGGATCTTTTAAGGGAATGACGGATATCAGGGATTTACACCATGCTGAGGTCATTTATTACTGAAATCTTATCTTCTGCTCCTTTTTTAAACCGTTTCTTTGTACTGAATAATCCTACTCACTGATGATGGTCTTCCAACTTGTCAGTGATTTGTTAAACCGACTTTGCACATAGAACGATTCAAACGGAGAGCATCAATCCGCACGCTGCTGCCACGCGCATACACTCTCCTTCTCGTGCAGCAGATATTCGGCGCCAACTACTCCGTATGCATGCGACACGCGACGTGCTCCGTGCTGGAATTGGCCCCATTTCTACCCCCAACCCAGTGTCGCGTCAGCTGTGAATCAGAACCGCTATCGAAATCTTGAAACGATCAATTCAGCAGTCAACCCAAGGATAGCGCACTCCGTGCCAAAAGTCATTCTCACTATCAAACGGCTAGATGGACAAATGGACGCTCCATTTGACGCTGCCAATGGTGATGTCGATGACGACGACCGATGACGATGATGATGATGACGATGATGCAGTAATGCGAAATGGGTACGAAGCATTGGTTTATGCCCACTCTGAGGCACGTATCCACATCGGCGGCGCGGAACGTGCAGCCGATTTATCTTACTCTGACTGGCTGCACTCACAATTGCCCATTGCATAAGCGTCCGTCCGCCCGGTGTAAAACTGCAGTCACGATGTTGGGCAAAGAAACGCAAACCGATTGCTAAATTATGACCCGTGATGAGCGCGAGCGCCCGCTCCCCCTCACGGTCTAGCCGGATTATAGTTATTGTTTAAAAATAAATCCCTACACAAATCATGCTCCCGTCGCCGTCGCCGTCGAGCGGGGATTAGCGCTCGGAACCGACGCGTTTTGCACATGGGAAAGCGCCGGCGAGCGCGGATTTGCGTTTAATTGGTACGATGCGGTGCGCGGTGGTCCCCCGAGCACTATGTTCAACGTTCAACGGCTCCGTCCAAGGGGGTTTTAAATGCCAAAACGCGAACGCCGCGGCTTTGTGGACACGGGAGCCGCAGCACGGGCGGCAATCGACGACGGAGACGTGCTGACGGTCGAATAAAAATATCGCCAACAAATGTGCGAGCAAATCTAATATCGTTAATTTGGATCTGAAGACCGCTTCGCTCGGTGGTAGCAGCGGCTAGAACGCGCTAAATGCGCTATACCGCACAGGTGGAGCGCGGCTTATAGGCCACGATCACGCACACAGCAGCATCACAGGCAGCGGCAGTAGAACAGGATGTCCAATTCAATCGTGTCAAGGATGGGACACAGTCAAACAGTGGATCCGGCAAGCGCCAAGTGTGCGTCGTTTGCTTTGGTTCTGCCCATCCTCCGTGGCGGTGTAGACGATTATTCATTCCTTCTCCCGAACCCGAACGGGCGAAAGTCAAACCCGTAGCGGCCACGCGTTGTCTACACCGGCGGAGGTTTAATTACATGCTCCACCCCCGCTGGCTGGATTTCCCCACACGGCAGCGGCAGCAGAGCTGGCCGCTAGTAATCGCGAGTGGCAGCAAACGGGTGTTACGGGTCAATATATCTCCGTTACACCGTTCAACCGGTTCTACCAGCTCGTCCCATTCCGCTGGTGCTCATCTGTTTTTTTTTTTGGAAGCCAAATGAAGTGGCTTGCTGAGGTGGTGATTTTTATTAAACGAAGCAACGATTTATCTGTCCTCACAGTGGGTGCCGATGAGTAGGCCTTGAGGTCATGTTTTGCTTTGCGAATTTTGAAAGGATGTTCTGAGGATCCTCTTGAAGTCTGTTCTTGCAGTTTGTGGTAAGCGAATCGTTACTCAGGTCAGTAAATAAATGGATTTAAAAGCGATTGGCATACTATTCGGCTAGGGTAATACAATTTCGCCTTAAAGTATGCAATCTCTAGTACAAAATTAGCCTAATCATTGATTTATTACCTAATCACTGATGATCGATTTGTTACTTCCCCTGAGGAATTCGCGAATTCTTTGGAAGTTTTGAAGGATTTTTGCTTTGTTTGGAGTAGTCTCAAGACTGTTTCAAGAGCTTTTTGGTAATGTTTACTTGTATAATGAATACTTCATAGATGGCTCTGTTGGGAAGAGTCTAGAAGAGTCTTAAACAAATTTGCCTTATTCATACCGATAGCATACTTTAAGGCCGATAAAGCGTTTTTCGCCTACAAGTATGTAAAACGCACTAGAAAATGTTTTACTAACGTATTATTAGTGTTTAGTTTGCTATTTGTATGCCAGAAATGAGCAAATTAAATTGGAAGTTATAGTTACTGGCTAAAGATGGAACGTAGAGTCTCTGAGCTGGGCAGATAATAAACCCACGTTTAATAGCTTAATTCTGCCCGCCACACTAAACGCGAGTATGGCGGATACTAATTTTCCCTGTCGCCCTGTCGCCCTGTCATTTCCCCCTGCGGCCGCGATTAGCGTCGTTTGGCTCCCGTGCATAATTACTTCCAACGGCGTCGGAACGACCGGCCCGTAGCACTCCTAATTTGCACACAATGGCTCATAATTTCTTCTTGCGTTCGTGTGCGACCGAAAGGTCGCTTGTGCAACTGCAACCCGAACGAGTCGTCTCCGGGTGTCGTCATCGAGTTGACGCCAAGGTTTTTTTCCCCCACCGTGCCCCTCGCGTTTGCGTTTGTTTGCCTGACAAGCTCAGCTGTTGTGTCCGTTTCAGGATGTTCCTCGCGCTTCCTGCCGCGTTCGGAGCAGATTGAAGCGCGAACGAATGAGAATGCATTTCGAACCAATTATCCTATAAATAAATAGTGGCTGCTCCTATTCCGCGTCGTCGCCGCGGCCGTCGTCGTCTTCGCGCGCTGATGTTTGTTCGATCGCGGTTTGGCTGAACAGCCGAACAACTGGCCGCGCCGATACCTAACCTTGACTTGACTCGAGCCCCGGCGATTAGATAATGAGCCGAAACCGTTGGACCGGGCGCGCGCATTAATTGGCATCGCTTGGCGATCATCTTCAGCGTGAAGCATGTGTATTTGGAAAAACAATAATTACCGTGCAATAACGGTTTGCTTACGCACGCGCACCGTTTGCGTAAACAAACGTTTAATCAACCAGGCAAACCACAACCGAACAAACAAATGGGGCGGACGGGCATCTGCATTGACAAAACCGGACCATTCCCGACCGGCGCCGAATTTATTTTATTGACTCGGGAGGCGAAATTTGTAATAAAATTTGACCACTGTGCAGCGCTGGGGCGTCCCCGGCCACACGCACGGTGGGTGTAGGTTCCCGGCTTCCCGAACCGAACCGAGATAGGATACTCAAAACACATGTTTCAGTTCATTTTTCAATTTGTTTCATTAAGCGTCGTTTCGTGTTTTCTTCTTCTTTTTTTTCTCTCCCGCCTGACTCTCTCCTGTATATTTACACAAACGCAGATGGTCGACCGTGTACGACCATCTTCCAGATTTTCGTGCACAGATTATGTGAACGATCATCGCCGAGGGGTGGGGAATCTTTTGCCACCGCGATCGCCACCACCCACGGCCCGTGGGTGGTAGTTTATTTTTTCTGGACTCGCACACCGAAACATCGGAACGCCACTCGGCGTGCGGCCTTCACCACCGAACCGCCCGAGGACGGATTGCGGAAGATCAACGACAAAATTTATGAATGAATTTTCAACCGCAAGCAAACGAGCGGGCGAGCCAGGCGCGGCGAACCTGACCTGGGAAGAGCAACCCCCCCAGAGGCAAAAGAAGCCGTGCGACCGTTTTCCACACCTCGTCGGGAGGGCGCGAGGAAAGCAGAGATCTTTTAATAACAAATTATTTTCACCCGGTTCGGTTGAATCACCGCACCGTTCGATTCGCACCGACCTGCGTCGCCGATCACATTCCGTTGCGGAGGGTTGCGGGATAGCTTTGGTACGGTCGGTTTTTTCCCCCCCCTTCTGTGTTGCTTTGTTCCGTTGGGTTTTATTTCGAGACGCGCCGCTATACTTAGCGGCGAAATCAAATGTCGCGGCGGCTGTCGGCGGATATTTTCGATCCGGACCGATTTTAATTTGGCCGATGTAATTGTGTACCGAGTTGTGGCCGAGCTAATTAGACCGATAGATTCACCCTTTCGAGTAATAAATCGGATAATTCCGTGACACTCGGTGACATTTTGATCACACACACACTCATACAGCCGCACGGGTTCGTTTGTTACGAAACCCACGAAAGCTGAATCGGAAATCGCAACACAGCGCGCGCACTTCCCGTGGGAGCATGGGGGTTTTGGGGGCGTTCGGGAGACGGCCGGCCGCAACCGCAGCAAAAAACGGAAAACAGATGCCGAAAACAAATCCCAAATGTGACCGGCCTCCCTCGGCGCTCGGTCACGGCATTCGCTGACAGATTGAACAATGGGGCTCCGGTTGGAGACCTTCTGGTGGTTTTCGCCACAACGGGAAACACACGTGCTCCGGTGGTGGTTGCCTGCGAAATTGAAACTTTTATTGCATGGAACGGTATCACAGTGGCAGAAAATCGGTGCGGACACTAACCGCCAGGAGTGATAAACAGCTGCGGGTTAAAGTTTGCGCAATAAATGGGTAGTGAACGGTGCTGGTGTTTAAATGACGAAAATCATTAAATAGTTCTTAGTTAAGACGGTGAGGAAATGAGCGATGATTTGTGTCTTGTATACTATAAACAATGTAATTAAATTCCTTTCGTTGCTCAAACAATGTTTTCAAATAGCACAGAATAACTGTTGAGCTATTTGTTTTCTTCATCGCTTAGCATTACTTTGAGAAAACAATCTCCTTAGACTAATATCAACAGATTCTTCTAGTGTATTAAATTTATTTGTTTTTGTATCTTTTTCAAGTTTATTGTGAACTTTAAAAAAACTTAAATTCATTTAAGCTAAGAGTTTTCAATTTTAATAAACTATTAATATAGTGATATGCGCAGTTCAAAGATCGATCTCAAATTATCTTAAACAGAGAAAGAAAGCCGTGTTCGGAACATGACGTTAGAAGAAAAAGGTAAACGATTAACTATTAAATAGTGAACAAAACCGATTAAAGTAGCAGTGTACACTATTTGAAATGAATGATAAATATTCTTCCTACGACAAACTAAAGAAAGTATAAAGAACAGTGAGACTTGAAAGCGAGTCATAAAATTCATATGCTGTTACCTTGAGTTTGAGGCACTCGCTATTTATTTATCTAGAATAATACGATTAGTTCTTATCAATTACTTTAGTTTCTAACCGTTTTAAAACAGGTTGGTTTACAAGCAAAATAAAAGTTGCTCAAAACTACCTCATCCTACTGGTAATATAGCTGTGTATAATGTTTTAAGTGAACCTTTGAATTTTGACACTTTTTTAAATATTTTTTTATTAATAAATGCAAAATAAAAAAAGGTACAATTTAGAAGAGCTTTTTAGTCCCTAAAACTACAAAATAAACCAGAACGAGTCCTCAGAACCGAACAATTCAGCTAGAAGAAAGCATTCCGTTCAGCATTCCGATGGAGGCGCCCGGTGATTGACGCGCACCAGGCGTCTCCATTTCATTTCGACTGCAAACGTGCAGAAGCCCATCCCGCCGACGAAGGCCGTACCCGCAGAATCGTATTTCCTTCTTCATTTCCTGGCTTCGCCGGGACTTCATGATCCCCACCACATCGGCCCACGGGATGAAGCGAAATTGACCGAAATCATGATTTATGCGCCAGACAGCCGGGGCCAAACGCACGGCACGTGCAATTCTTAGCACCCAATCGAAAACGCATCCCTCAGCACACACACACACACACGGTCACAGAAGAACCCGAGATACACACACACGAGTTGGGGATAAATCCCAACTGCCGAGAACGACGCACCGACCGGTGCCGGGAGCCTCATCCGCAAAGAAACGCCGCAAGATACATCCGCAGCACGAGCAGCAACAGGACGCGCCTGAAGCGTGTGTGCGCTCGGTGCTTTTCCAATTTTGCACCACAACCAGATTCGGGCGAAATGAAACGGCACCGGCCGTTTTGCTCACCTGTCACCGACCGCTTCCCGAAGAGGGCTGGGCGCCTACTACGGCGAGTGCGGGTTTCGGGTTGGAATGCTGCAACGCCTTGGCCTTCTCAATGTCAGTTTTGTTGTTTAGGTTCACGGTCAGCGCATGCTACGGTGTCAGTGGCAGCAGCAACGATGCACCAATAAACACATCGCCAGTGGAACACGTGGCTGGCTTGGAGTTGTGTGAGTGTGTGAGTGCGTGTTTGTTTTTTTTTAGATACGTCACTTCACTGCACTATGGAAGCATACTAGGAAGTTGGAATTTTGTGTCGTTTTGTTTGTTTGTTTGTTTGGCAGGTATCACACACAGCTATCACTGAACACACACACACACAAGTATCCTTTCGATGGAGTCACACGGGAAGCGAAAAGGAAAGGCGACTAAACCAATATTCTGCTCGTCACGCACGGATTCGCACCCGAACCAGCTGCCAACGCACTAATTAAACATAATACTGATTGATGGCACACCACTTTCCCTCGAAAAAAAAAACACCCGGAAGACAATTTTAACTTTTTTCGGGTATTAGCAGCAGGTCACAGATTTAAACGATCCTTGAACGGATTTGTTTGTTGTTTTTTTTCGCGGGTCGCTTTTATCGTCCTCTTTCCTCTAAACGAAGCGATTAACACAACTGACAACGTTCAATGAAGCGCTTTCGTGGCTCTCTCTCTTGCTATGGGAGTTTATTTCACGGTACAATTAATATCCGCTGGCCGTTCGCTGAGTTCAAACGCGTATCGTTCGCCCGTACACCGCACGGGTAGACGGCTTCCCTACTGACCGCTGTGGCGATGTGTCCGGACGCCGCAAACGTCTGCCTGCGCGCGCGCCAAACGATGCTACCGTGCCGGAGCACCAGATTGAACTGGTGAGACGCCGCACCGACCGAGCCGAACCGAGCCAGCACGATCGATGTGTTATTTTTTGTTTTGGCACCGCGCGGAAAAGCACGCTAGGCTCCCGTTCGGCCGGTGCTTATTTAAATAGCAAAAAAATATGTTATTTCTCTTGCGCTATTTTGTTTGCCTTCGAGCGTCGCGGAAGAGAGCAGCGAATGCACTCGTTCTTAGTTCTTTCTCTCGCAATACTCGCATGGCCGGTGGACAGGAGATGCACGCGATGATTACGGCGATGATGATGATGAGGGTCAAGATGACCACAGCGAGAGTGGCGCGTTTATCACTACCACCCAGAGGGAGTGAAGCGATCTCGTCTCTCGGCTCCGTACGCTCTCCCCAGACACTCACACCCGCAGGGAGAGGACATTTGACACACGTTTTGGCGCGATTACGGCAGGTCAAGTGAGAACCTGACCGGTCCCAATTCCCAAGGGCCAGCAAGCTCGCTTTCACGGCGCCGAGCCGTGGGAAATGGCGGGAAAATGCCAGCTAAAAATGACTCGCCGTGCGCCCTTCGAGGCGTGGTGATGCATTCGCCGCCGCGGCGATGCTTGCTCGATAGTTTCGAGTCGCGCGAAGAAAGCGAAAAAAGGAAATCTTCTAAAAGGGCTATTTGTTCGTGGCCTCTTGTTCTAACCCCCGTCCTGTTCGCACCTAAATGATTTATGATCGGTCCGTCAGTCAGAAGGGGGATTTTTTCTTCTTCTGCGCTTTACGGTCGAAAGTTTTACGATCGAGCAAAGGGTACTGCCGTCGTCTGCGGTGGCGATCGATGGATGAAGTGGACTTTAGTGGTGCTTACTGTGTGTGTGTGTTTTATGATAGGTTGCTTTGATATGTCGGAGAGTGCCGGAGACTGTCGGATTTTAAATGATGGCCCGTTGGTTGTGGGAGTTCGTGCACATGCAGTGGTGGTGTTTATTCTTCGCCCAGTTTCTCACGTTGTTCGTTTGTTTTTTTGTTCATATTGTGAAACAATAACTCTTCTTTTGTTCTATAATAAACACCATTCTGCATAGGTGAACGTTGAAGTTTTTTACTTTTATGATGCTTCAAAAACAATTACCTTGGCGCGTTTTTTTTCGGATGATGTTATACTTGAAAGTTGAATAAAGTACTTGTTTATATAAGAAAAATAGAAAAATAATGATAAAAAGCTTTAAAATTATTAAACACAAGTTTTTGAATCTGAGCAAAACGAGATATAAAACGAAAATCATCATAAAATAGAAATAAATCGAAATAAAACTATAGAGTATTATGTACAGATTATTACACACCAAAGTATGAATTCTAAAAGAATCGTTAGTCGTAGTGCCAAACATTGTCCGGAAACCAAGCATCAAAATACATCTGTTTTGTATTTTTCACATTTTTGTATTACCTTTACAAACAAAATTAAACACTTTTTCGCATGATTGGTACTCAACTCAATTGAATAAAAAAGGAGAAAATAAAAGAGAAAATAAAAGAGACAAAAAAGCTATGCTCTATGATTTAAAATGCTTTAACTAGGTTTGTATTTATATTGTTCTATTTTAACATTTTTTTAAACCCAAGACTGAATTTTATTATAAACGTCTTTTCAAATGAATGATATGAGACTCGTTTGGATCCCAAAAACTCCACAAACCACCTACGGGTGAGAAAATATTTCCTTTCAAATCATCACTCCAACGCGTGCACCTTTAATCTTCAAACACTGACCATTTGCCTATGCCTAAGTTTATTGTTCGAGAGGAGAGAAGCAAAAAATATATGATCTTCCACCTCCGTACGCGCTTCGCATGCTTCCTACAGCAACGATGGAGAACATTCCTTCGCTTCACGCCGTCGAACATACAAATAAAAGCCAGCGGTGAGTATGCAACCCACCAGCGAGCGTTTTCGCCCGCTAGCGCCGCTTAGTTGCAGCTAGTAGCGGGATTTATACATCCCTTTCCGACCATGATGATGGAACGGATGGGGGAGGAGGCCGTAAAACGGTTCACTCCAGACACAACGGCACAACGATCGCGGCCGACCGGGGTTCAGGGCCGGACCGGGCGAAACAAAGCGACGAAGACATTGCCGAAGACGGTGGCGGTCAGCTGGTGTACGTGGCCCATTCTCGCTTGCCGTTCACGGCCCCGAGACCGCTACCGGAGTAATAACTTCCCCACGGACGCCCGTGGGGTTATGCCCGGCAAGAGAGAGCCGCGCGCGGAAGTGTAATAAAACTGTTTTCACACACGAAATGTGTCACTCGGCATACACGCGACATGACAGGCCCGGCGGACCTTTCTGCGGGGTTAAGGTCTTAATCGAGAGCGGCTGGAGCCATGTTTGTGTGTGTCCTCGGGAAAAGATAAATCAAGCAATCTTTCTTCATGCAAAAAAAAAAAATCATTATAATATCGATCGCGTAACACGATCGCACCAATGTTTACGCCCATGAAACATTCCTTCTCGGTGGCGCTAGCAAAGCGAAGAAAAAAGTAAAGAAAACCCGCTCGGTGGTGGAAAATAATTACATCGTTGCAGCTCCATCCCGCTCCGGTTCTAATTAAAATAACGTTGTGACATAAAGTTTATTCCGGTGATTAATACGCTCGGGCGAGGTGTGGGCTTTTTAAAAATAACGCACCCCAAAACACAGGAATCCAGCGAAACCTGACCGCTGGTTCGCGCTTCGGAGGTGACGACAGGCGTATTCGCCCCGGTTGGGTTGGCTTCTGCTGGCCGTGGTTGGCGAAGAATTCTCAAACGCCCAGCGACCGAAACCCAGACAGCACGGGGGGTTTTCGGGATGTCGGCAGCAGATGGTTGGAGTTTTTTTCCTCTCTGTTACTCCGCCCCCTGCTCCCGTGTGTTTATATCCTGCCCCAGCCTTCCTAAAAAGGTCATTTATCTTCTCGTTTGCCCGCGTCGGTGGGAAGAGACGCGTGGGGTCATAGTTTGTGTGTACCGGGGGTAAACAGGGCTAACAAGCGTCTTAATAAGACGGATCGAACTTCAAAGTATGAAGGTCCATGTAAACAGACGAGTTTTTGTTATTGTTATTGTTGCTTCTCGTAAAGTTTCTGTAAACAGTTAAATGTATGTCTGAACAAAACGAAACTCCTTCAAAATCGCTTTAAGAGCTTACCGTTCAAAATAACGTAGAGTTCTGCACGAAGAGATGGCACGAAAAGAAACAGTTCGTTTGTGTATGTTTGGCTTATGTTGTATTTCATTTTCTTTTTTGATTTAATGACATTTTTTTTCTATATCAATAGCTTATTAACAGCAAGCAGTTCTGACTGCAAAAGGAGAAACCTAAAAGGATCTGCTCTGTGAACTATAGGCTCTGTTGAGTTGAGGCATGTCAGAAAAATGATACTGGACGAACAAATCCTTTTAAGCCGTCCATATAGACCGAGAAGTCTCAATAAATCTAGACTGAGATGATTACATAAACTCCATATTTAGAAAACAAAACGACATAATAAACAGAACTAAGCGATTAAGTTTTAAAGCCTGATTTATTTTGAACTGTTGGATAAGAAAGCGTTTGGGTTGGTTTTATTACTTAACTTGATTCAAATCTATTCGGCTACTGAAAAAAAGAAGAAAAACATAAAAGCTTGAAAAGAACTATAAAAAACCAATATTCAATCGATGTTTTGAAAGAACCACGAAATTGGACAGTTTAAGGCAATCGGTTGCTTCATTTTGTACTCTAAAGAAAGCAAGACTTTTTAAACCTCTAACCCTACTTAAACTAAAACACAAAGCTACAGCCAAGCAAGGTGCTAGGCATTAGACTGCGATTGCATAAATCCCCACGCCTCAATGGAAGAAAGCATGGGTGCGAGGGAGCATGTGCTGACATTTAGATCGAAATTACTTATTTGCTTGCACTTCACCTCGATAGATCATTTGCGGCAGTTGCAGCTAACTAACACGCTCTCCCGGACCGTCGCGGGAACACATGTTGCTGCTACACGGTTGTTAAAATAAACAGAACCTCCCCCAAGACCCCCACGGCTACGCGCCCGCGGCCGCCCGTCGACGAGGAAGCGGTTTCCCACCCGATGAGTAACGGACTGCAGTCTTTTGGCCAACGGCCCGACCGACCGATCATGGCTTCTCTCATACGAAACCGTAGGCAGACCGAGCACGTCCCGCGCACGGGTATGCTGCGCGGTGTAAAAGGGCGATTTGTGCTGTGTGCTCCAGTATCGTAGTGCCTATTATTTATCATGTTTTCGCGGAACGGTGTCCGCGTGGAGGGAAGGGAAAACAAATAAAGCGTACGCTAATTCCTAGTAAACGGTATGGATCTTTTTTATTATTTTTTTTCGACTTCCTCTCGATACGAATTTGTTGACAAGACGGCTTCTTGCGTCGGAACACAAACAAACAATGTCTATATCCTGACGCAGAGAAAGAGGAGGAAATCGGATACTCTCTCGGACGAAATCGGTTATGCAAATTTAATGGAGCCACAGCAGACGTTCGGATGAAACAAAACAAAAAAGAACATGCAATGAAAAGACACTCGGTTCAAATAAATCACCAGCTGGAGATACTAATCAATCATGGTTTCACGGAGACACTGATGAAGACTTCCCTGGTCTGGAGGGTGGTTCGATGTCGGAGTTCACTTCCACCAGAGATGGCGTCGTCGGTAAAATTTGGAAAGATGAACAATAAAGCGTGCTTTTAGACTTCGATTTCTTTCCACTTAAGGACTGATAGGTATTTCTCTACAGAACGTGTATGTGAAAATACTTGTTAATGTATGGAAGCAGCTTACTGAAAATTATATTTATCGAATTATTATTGGTTTATTAACCAATGTTATTAATGTGGTTTTGTGGTTTATTAATTACTATTGCTCATTATTATGCGGTGGATTAGGCTGTGTCCTTTTGATAAGTGATAACAATATTAATTATTTAAAATCGTATTTCAATGCGATTGTTCGTTTATAACGTTCGTAATGCGTTAACGCTAAAATTTGAAAAAAGCTTCAAAATCATTCAAAAAGTTGTGAAACATTTCGAAAAGCTTCGTATGAAAAAGCTTGTTATGAAAAGATGTTGTACAATCTCCTCAATTTGTAGAGCTAATTCTTACAGGTAGAAGCATACTTATTGGAAAACGACATGCAAATTCATGTATTTATATGATATGATAAACTGTTAAATTTTAATGGCCAACGGGATCAAGCAAACTCGAGAATTTGTTTCGGACAGCTCTTTAAATGGTGTTTATATTCGCGCGGTATTCTTTGCTGTTTGAATTAACAAACTGACGACCAGATTCAACTATTTCGACTCGAATTTGGTGATTTGCTTACAAATCCGCTGTAAATAAAACCATCACGCACCAGTTATAACCGCCATTGGTGGAAAATACCCCGAATGATTCAAATTTGACATCCCCCGATTTGACAGCAGCTTTTGACGGACAGAAGAACACAACCCGCAGCCAAAGAAGAAGCTGATGTTTATTTTCTTTTTTATCCACACAACAAACCCCCACGGCAAACGTATATCAGCGCGTTATTTTTTGCTATCGGTCTGGTGTGGTCAGAGTTAGGGGGGTGAGAACTGAAAACACCCCATCCAGGAGGGGGAGGGATATTAGTTTCGCACATAATACGCCTCCAAAAACGTCCGCGAAACGTCCCGGGTGGCTCCAAAAAGCGGCGCTCCCGTTGGTGCCGTGTTTATGTGAGACTTTCCCGTTCAAAATTATTATTACTTCAGCACGGTGCACCCGACACCCTTGCGTGCGTGCGTGCGTGCGTGTTTGCGTATACGCGAGAAGCAAACCGCCTCCCCCGAATGTTTGTGGTTTTCCGTCACAGTTACAGCCGCGCGCAAGTGAAAGCTGTGCGTTGCTTCTTGGCGTGAGCATTCAGAATATCCTCCTCAACAAGTGCGTGGCCAAAACACACGAACAGGTGGCGAGCAGCATAGGAGTTTTAGTCACGCGCACACACACACAAGCGCGCGCGTGCTCCAGAGGTGAGGAGAGCTCATTGCCGTTCAACTCGAAGAACAAGTGTGACATCAGCTTTTCAGAAAAGAATGTGTCGTGCGTGATTCAGGTGTGGTTTCTTTTACGAAAAACGGCTAAGAAGCGGCGAGATTAGAAATTGAAAGTGTGTCACTGACGCAACGAACCCAAGAGAAGATGTGCTGTGCGTCGAAACCAATTTAATCCTCTATTATTAAATTAAGGGCCACCCCCATGTAGGGCCCCAGCACCAACCAGATCACACGAGAAGGTCATCCACGGGAGATGCTCTACGTTTGAATTTGAATACATCTTCGGTGTTAAACATTATCAACTCGTCGCTAAACGGTGACTCGTCTTATCAAGGTCGACGTCTAGAGACTGAATACCCGTTCCGTGTGCGCCGCGGTTACCGCGTGAAGAAGTCATTCACACACGGGAAAAGGGTGGCCGGAACTGTTGGCTTCAAATAATCGAAATCGAGGGGTGGTTTCGTGTTTGCCTTTTCTTTGCTTTCACTTTGCGTCGTATCGATCGATGGTGGGGTGGTTGGACGGTTTCTTAGCATTATTGATTTCCTTCATTACTTCATGCATTAGCTCCGTACACACACCGTGATAATAGGTGTTTTTTTTATTCCTGTGCCTTCCCTCCTCCGCAGCGTATTTGGAGGCGTTTTGGGGGTGTAATATAAAACCTCACCCGCTTCGTATTATTAGAACGCCCCCCCGCCGCAACGTAGCAGGATGAGCGAGTTCACGCAAACCGCCACCGTCACGCAGCAGCAGACGGTCGTCCAGCCGTACATACGGTACGACCCGGAATACATCCGCACCGTGCCCGGCATCGTGAAGATCGTCTGCATCGTGCTCAATCTGATCGGGTTCATCTGCATCGAGTTCTCGTACTTCAGCTACCGGCCTCAGGGGTCGTTTTTCAACACGATCGCGATGCTCGGCTTCTGGTTCAGCGGCATCATGCTCGTGTTCTATCTGTTTCACGTGTGCGAAAAGTTTCACAAAATCCCGTGGCTAAAAATAGAGCTGTACTTCTGTGCCGCCTGGGCGGCCCTCTACATGATAGCGGCCTCGGTTGCGGCCTCGACCAGCATCGAAGCGTTTCAGGCGGCGGCGGTAAGGATCGTATCTTGAATGCGACGAATCGGTAAAAAGCAATTGGAAATCAATGTTTGTGGGACATAGCAAGAGTTTGAAAGAGATAAGGAACCCCAATCAGATCAAGTGCCTTTTTGCTGCTTTCAAGAGTATTTATTTTGAAATTGTTCAATTACCTATAATTGAAAGGGTTTTCTTTTCCGGTTAGATAGTTTCATGCTTTTTTAACACTAACGGACAAATCTGGTGTCAATTGACACCATGATTTGCACGAAAGGAGTATTCGGTCCATTTGACCGTAAGTGTTAACGTAATCTGCTTCCACAAACTGATTGTGCGATAGCTTTTTATCGATTTTACCGATTGTAACATTGATCAATCTTTTATACGAATTACAATCATATTTTTCATTCTCTATCGTCTTTTCCAGTTCTTCGGCTATTGTGCCATGATCGCGTACGGTGTGGATGCATTTCTCAAGTTCAAAAGTGTCCGGGCGGGTGAAATCGCACAAGGATCGCGAACCGTCCACGTGGAGCAGCGGCAGCAAACCGTCTCAACGTTAACCGCATAGAACGAGCCACAAATGTCCTTTTAACCACCTTCGCCGGTACGCTTAACGTGCGTGTATTAACTTACGCCCAGTAATGAGCTAAACGCTTGTCTAAGTTTTAAACCTTGCCCCGTTTTTCTATCCCCGATGTAACGATGTAAGATCGCACGTCCTTAAATCAAACCCGTCAGCAAGCGGAAGGGAAAGGGGAACACGTATTTGTTCCGTTGTTTGTTTATATGTAGTAGCTCGTAATTGTTTCGTCCAGGAAGACGATTTTATTAACTAACACAGCGACAACCACCCGAATCGAGAACGAAAGCGCCTTACAAACAAATCA
Source organism: Anopheles dirus (assembly GCA_000349145.1). Taxonomy (NCBI): domain Eukaryota; kingdom Metazoa; phylum Arthropoda; class Insecta; order Diptera; family Culicidae; genus Anopheles; species Anopheles dirus. The sequence continues at coordinate 5,342,348 of KB673423.1, forward strand.
AACGGTAGATTTTTACATATTACAGCGTGCCTGTGTGTGTTTGTAGCAAGTATTTATCGAAACGAAAAATCCCCCCAAAAAAACGTAACGTATTTTAACATTCGCGCACGGAATTCTCTTACGGAATCTTAAGTATCCTGCTCGCGGAGCTCGATATAAACAATTGAAACTCATTTTGCAACCTCACGACGGTGAGAATATTATTGTCCGATATTCGTCTTTACTGTAGGTGATTCGATGTGCTTTTTTTCCTATTGGATAGGATTGTTCTGGAAATGGTGTAACAAACGTGAAAAAAACACTTGATGTAGAAAACTGTTTTCTTCTGAATACACTTTACACACGAAAAAACCTCATGCAACATAATAAAATGTGGAATGTTTTGCTTTATGTATTAGGAAGTGAAAGAAAGCTAATTAATTGTGATTGCGTACTTTAGTAAATGTTTTCTGCATGTCTTATAGAGACTTAGAGCCTTTATCCTTGTTCTGTAAGCATCTGAAACCTTTTCTATCAAGATTTTAACGGCTTTTGCCAAGTTCAATCCAAACTCCAGTACTGAACCTAGTAGTATAGCATCACTTTGCATTTTCACAGCAATCAGCTGTCTCCGTTCTTTTTTTGTTTTGAAAGCTTTGTTGACAAACGTTGGCGGATTACGATATTCTCCGTCGCATTAGGGCAATAAAATTGGCTCCGGGACTAGCCAAGAAACGGCTCGAGAATGTACATTTGCATTAAGAAATGGTACGAAAAACGACCAGTGCGCTTCGGTGGTGTTTGTTGACGCTTGCTTTCTTCCCGCAGTACGAGCCGGTACTCGGTCCCGGGCACGCTACTACTCCACCGGATGATCAGCTCGTCCGAGGTGGCCACAGCCCTGAGGCCCTTCTACTTCGCCGTCCATCCGGATCTGTTCGGGCGCTACCCACAGCAGCGGCAGGTGAACGAAGACTCGCTGAAGCTGCTCAGCGCACACCTGGAGTCGTTGCTGAGCCAGAAACGCATTCTTCCCTCAACACCGAACACGCTTCCGTTCTATATACGAGCCTCCAATGCACCGCAGGATCGGGGCACGTTTAATCTCGTAAAGGTGCCGCTGGAGCGCACCATCGACACACGGCTGGTGCTGAAGAGAATACTGGAAGCGTGCAATCTCCCGACGGAGTACGTGGATAAGATGCCCGCAGCTAAAAATAAACCCACGACAAGGTCCAGTAGCTATGAGGAAGGTTTTCAGCAGCAGCAGCAGCACCATCAATCATTCTACTATCGAAAGCGCTCCGAGTACAACTTCGGCAAGGACGAAGACGACCAGGATGACGGACCGTTCGAGAAGGAGTTTGATCTGTTTCAGTTTCGGATGAAGAAAGTGCGCGAAAACGAAACGCTCAGGTACGGAGCGGCGCGCGGATCTCCCATTTACAGCTTATGTAATAGTGGGTTTTTACGTTTCACACAGGAAATGGTTACGGAAGCAGGTCGTGACGGCCACGGTCCGCACGAAAGCCGTCCAGGAGCTGCGCGAGGAGGTTGAGAAGCTGCGCGAGGATGTCAAGAAGCAGCTCGGGCTGCGTGAGATCATTTACGACTGTGGCTGGAACGTGGAACACTTCCGTGGGTGTTTGAAAAGCTTGGAAAAGCTGGCCGAACTGCATCCGGGTGCACTGGACGGGCTGCGGGATCGAACGCTGGTGTTTGCCGCGTTCACGGGCGTCAGTCTCGAGGGGCACGTGATGCTCTTTACCGGCGATGTGCAGCGCAACTGGTTGGAGGTGAGCTTGTGCGTTGAAAAAAAAACGTTGTGCGTGAAGTTTGAAGCCCGGTTTCCCTTTCCTCGCAGCTTATCAAAACGATTGATAAACACGACAGCTACCTGGGCAAGCTGCCCGCCTACGAGTACGCGCTGTCGCAGGTGCTGCGCAACATACGCATCGGCCGCCGGAAGTTTATGCCGAAGGCACAGGCCATGGCGTACGCTTCGCATCTGCGAAAGATCACAACCGCACTGCTGGACTATCTCGGCAAATCGAAGTTCCCCAAAACGTGGCCAACGGATCTGTCGCAGTTTGAGCTGGTGGTTGAATCCGAAGCCGGTCCGCTGATGGTTAGCCCCACGGGGCAACTGATCGTTCCCGCGACCTGCCCCGGTTCGTTGCTGGTCGATTTTCTCACCAATCACCTGGCTGAGGCACTGGAGAAGCAACGTTCGTACGACCGTCAGAAGCACATCGAGCGTGATCTGCATGCACGCTGTTTGGCCCAGTTTCGGTTACTTTCGCTCACGAAGGACGATTCCGTTACCCCCGATCGGATGATTGAGTGTCTGGAGAAGCTGCTGGCACATGGCGCCGGCGGTGGCCTAGAGCTGGCCGACTTGAATCTTACCATCACGACGTACTACTCGGTGCTGTCGGACGGAACGGTTTGCATACCGTGGGATTGGAAGCAATAGGAGAGAGTCAATTAAAAAGTGTGCCATGTGTTCGAGATTAATTCGATGGAAAAAAAACGCGGGTTTTAGTGTGTATGACGCGAACGACTAAACTAGGAAAAGACAATAAAATATGAGCTCTGTTATATAGTGGGAGGGGGCTTTGCAATTTAAAATAAGCACGATGTGTGTTTGCGTCTTCTTATTACGATTCAATCATCGTGGCAACGAAGTAGCATCTTTATTTGGAGTTGTTTTTTGGTCTAGAAAAGGTAAAATTAATCCAAATAATTCTCCCCACCGTACGCACGGTCGTACGCGTCCGGGTTGGGCTGCTCGTACACCGGCGACAGTGCCTTGCCCCGGTGGTTGAACGTGTAGAACGAGGGAATGTTTGAAAGCGTTTCCCACGACTTCGCCTGCAGGTCAACCGCGGCCCGGATCTCCTTGAAATCGCCCACCACCTGCAGAATGTTGTAGATGATGTAGATCAAGCTAGCGATCGCCTGAAAGATGATCTATGGAGGGAAGACAAACGGTGTAAAGCTTTGGATCTCAGTTCGACGTACAAAAGCGATTCTTACATCGATCGGAAGCTGGGAGAACTCTTGTTCCGTGATTCGTAGGTAGGCTCGGTCTGCAAGTGGGAAATCGGAATATGAACGGAGGAGCCAGTCTTTCGATTCGGGCACTTGAACTTACGCTGAGCGGCAGAGTAGGCGGCATGCAGCAAGGACAGAAATCCAAGAACGATTTGTATTTTATTGAAAATTGCCATGATGAAAACGGAGGAACGATCACACGGAACAAATATTGCGTGAAAATTGGGGTTTGTTTACGCTGCGATAGCTGTCAGTGGGGTGGTGACTTTGACGATGCCGCGTGCGAATCCACCGTGCCGCCCACTTGGGCGCAGTGGAGGCCGGCTGGCCGTGCTCGGAGCTGTCAAACCGAACAACGGTTTGACAGCTGCTAACGTCATTGTCCGTGGGTGTGTATGCGTGCATTAACAGTGCGAAAGTGTTAGTGAGCAAGCAGCGAGCAAGCGAAGCGAAGAAAAAAAGTTCCAAGTAAAAAATAATTTCCCAGCGAAAATTAACCGAGCGAACGGAAGCGGAATCAAATGAAAAGGTAACTAAACACGGCTAAACTGCGGGCGTTGTCGAAGGAAACTCCTATTCTCACGATTGCGAGCCATGGTGGCCAGGTTTTTCGGTGGCTTCGGTTCCGCCGCCGTCCTTTGTAAATGGCAGCCGTCATGTCGGCCAGCGCTTCTCGTTGAGGCTTTTTTTTTGTTGGTTGGACAAAGTGCGACGTAACTATCCCTGTGAGTTTCGGTACCGGTGAAGGTCATTTCTAACCGTTTTATAGCCTTGAAATTGAGCTGAAACGAGCGTTAGGGACGAAAAGGGCCTCGGTGTCATTTTCGGTAGGTACATTTGTTACCCAAGAGAAAGTGTAGAATGGAGGCCAACGAAACATGATGGCTGTCGGCTTGCGATGTGCGGAACCATCCACCACGTTTATCGGTGCGAATTAGTTTTGCTATTCGTACGCATGCATTTCCCATTGCCGGAAAATGTTCGTTCATCCCTACACTTTGATCATTTCGATGAAATTTTCCACTCTACTCTCTGTGCATTGAAGATTACGGTGCAAGAAAAAAGCGAAAAAGCGCTTACGCGATGGCGCGAGCAGGATAGCTAGAGTGCGGCGGTGCGCAAAGGAGCGCAAGAGATAGCAACAGTGGTCCTCGCGCTATGAAAGGAAGATAAGCAGCCTCAATTTAAAGCAAGGCTGGAGTTCAAGAAGAGCAGGAAAAAAGCAACAAGAGAACGAAAAGGGTTTTGTGTCGCGTTGGTATTGCTGTTTTTTTTTGTTACGTAGTGTGTACGAACGCCGCTTCATTGAGCATATTTTAGGGCATCCCTTTATGTTCTTTCATTGTCGGCAGATACACACGCACACACTCACTAGTGCTCGGTGGTAGCAACAAAGTCCAGCACCCATGATGGCTTGGTGAACCAGCACCATAACCTCACTAAAGTGACGCGGCACGCATTGGTAGAGTTTTGTAGAGGTTTCGTAGTGTGAATAAGTTTTATTTTGCCTAGAAAAGAAAGGTTTACTCCTAAAGAAGCCCTTACGCGATAGCTTTGCGCAAATAGTGAGATTGTGCTTGCACCGTCGCGTCCCGCGGTGTTACACGCGTCACGGTATATTGCAATGGCCGCAGAAAATACACACCCCCATAGAGAGACAAACACAATTACACACGTCGACAGTAGCTTGCGTCCGTTTTTTTTTGCAAAACTGATATTAACGTGACTCGAGTTTGTGCGACCTGCAATAGAGAAAAAATGGTGGAATTATCCAAACTAACATTTTTTCGCTACCTTGTAATCATACGCATCCACACGCACACATACTTACCTATGAGGATAGGGGTGAGCTAACCCCCTTTTGTTTGATGGGGAGGAGAAGGCGATGGAGATTTTTGAGTGTGCGATTTCCGAAAGACATTTCTCCGCTTCGTTCATTGCAAAAGTGAAAGCTATTCTTTCTTTTTGCGACGGAGACGGAGCGCTCGAAATATGTGGTGTTGCCTGCTACAAAAGTGTAGCGCTCGAAATATGGGGTGTTGCCTGCCACACGAAGATTGGTGTCAAATACGGGAAAATTAATTGAAATAGTGAACAATATAGGCTTTCTAATATAATTGGCTTAGTATACAACGCCGAGGTTATATTAGCGTGGCATACTACTATAGAGAACATGAATGTTAATGAGGCTGAAAGACTTTTAGGATAAATTGATGTATCAATAAGTGTTCTATTATTTTTGATTACATTTTGCTATTTTACACTATGGATAATCATTTGTCTTCTTCAATATGTATTCGATCAAGAATCTGACATTAACCAATACGGAGTTGTCGAAAAAAACACTACAGATACTACATACCGACCATTATCACCTAAGTCGGCCATGTTTTCTCACCCTGCCAAAATGTCGGCCAGGAACAACCTTACCCCCTAACTTTACACTGATTATCTACACTTTTCCCTCGTTCGTTTCAGCGATTTATCCTAAAACGGAAAATACGAAAACAGTGAGAATTCTACCCAAGAAAAATCACGTTCCTGAAGGATAAGAGCGGAAGCAGCAGCAGCAGCAGTGCAGCGCGCGTACCAAGCAAAGAAAGCAAGGATCACTCGAGCCGCTTCAAAAGCGCGACCGAGTCGTGTGCATCCTCTGTGTGCGCGTGTGTGTGTCTGTGCATAGGCGCGCGAAAATATCAAAATCCAACAAAGGATATTTCTCTCATCGGGCAAAAACTCAACTTCGGTGAAAAACACTACTGCGCCGCCCCCCCGTGAGGTGGCCGCCACCCCCCCGGTTTTTCCTTCTGTGCGATTGTGCATTGTTTCTTCCAGCCTTTCGGTTAAGGTTTCCTGCGAGCGGGGAACGCCATTCTTCGGGATAGAAAGGAGGGTTAGAAAAACCACACTCACAAAATACAAACATCTTTTACTGTGCAATTTTTGTACACATCTTAAACAATCATCGATAGTAGAGAAGAAAAGCGTGGTGTGCTACCCACAAACACGTTTGGTGTACCGAGCAAGAAGAAGGCACGTGTGCGTGTGTGTGAGAGAAAACATTTGACTTTAGACACACGTGAACACAAGGGGGGTTACAGAAACTTCCCAAACCATCACACACAATTTAATTGAAGGAATAGTGAGGCAGAGCAGCACATGGTGAGAATAAAAGACTTTTAATTTATTACGTTACGAAAGCCCCGCGCGGCAAAGGGCATTTGCAAGATTTGGTTTCAAGCGAGAAGGTGAAAAGTGTTGAAAACATCCAAGTACTAGCACATAGCATAAATACGTACCGCCACAAACAAAGAAGCACATCAATTTAACAGTGTAACAGAGCGACGGATTCCAGAGTGTGGCCAACAGAGAGTTTAATGCAGCACGGTCGGAGTTGATGTACAAACGGAAACAGCGGAACCGAAAAAGTGGCCGACGAAAACAGGTGTTGGACGTGTGTGTAGGAGATCGAAACCAACCAAACGCAAACGCGCGTGTGAAACGTGTGATCATTATCCCCCGGAGCAAAAATTGTGAATATTAGCTTAGTAGAGATTTATATGCGTAAGGTGTGCTGTTGTTGGCTGGTGGTGTGGTATACGTCGTCGCATCGCGTTCGTGAGCTGATAAGGTGAAAAAAGTTAATTTTAAGTGCACACGCAAGTGGGAAGGATCGCGTTCGAAGTGCGTTTTTTTTGGTTCGATCGAGCGTTTTTTAACCTAAAACTGAATTGCTGACAGTGATAGCGGCGAGCGAAGGCAGAGTCTATTTGTATTGAGAAAAAGGGATAGTAAAGGCACAAATAGAACGATCAGAGTAGACGTGTGTCAGCGCCATGATGACGGAAACGTTGAATTCGAATAATCATCTCAGCCAGAAAGGGTAGGCATTGCTTTTTCCTTTGTTGTTTTTGCTCCCTTGCTCTGTGGCCTGTTGAATAACGAATTTTCTTTCATTTTGCAGCGAGAACAACAAAGTTGGTGACATGGGATGGAAGGCCAAACTTAAAATACCGCCCAAAGATACTAGAATTAAGACTAGTGTGAGTAGCGTTCTGCTGGTGCACAGCATGCGTGTGCAATTGCAATCATTTTCACTAATATTTGCGTCCCTGCGTAGGATGTTACGGATACGCGAGGAAACGAGTTCGAAGAGTTCTGCCTGAAGCGACCGCTGCTGATGGGCATCTTCGAGAAGGGTTGGGAGAAACCGTCCCCGATCCAGGAGGCGGCCATTCCGATCGCGCTGGTCGGCAAGGACATATTGGCGCGTGCGAAGAACGGTACCGGCAAGACGGGCGCGTACAGCATTCCGGTGCTGGAGCAGGTCGACCCGACCAAGGACTACATCCAGGCGCTGATCATAGTGCCGACACGTGAGCTGGCCCTGCAGACGTCACAGATCTGCATCGAGCTGGCGAAGCACATGCACATCCGCGTCATGGTCACGACCGGCGGTACCAACCTGAAGGATGACATTATGAGAATTTATCAAAAAGGTATGTCGCTTGGAATGTAGCGGAATTTCAAATCTAACTCTTATTGTAAATCATCAAAGTTGAAAAGAGCCAGCGATCACAGAGATCTGTAGTGGAATGGGAAGGGATCTTCTTCTCCGCGAAAGCGATGACTTGACACACATGCCCTTTCTTCCGTTCACAGTGCAAGTGATCATTGCCACGCCAGGCCGCATCCTCGATCTCATGGACAAGGAGGTGGCGAACATGTCCCAGTGCCGGATGCTAGTATTAGATGAGGCGGACAAGCTGCTGTCGCAGGACTTCAAGGGCATGCTGGATCATGTCATTATGAGATTGCCAAAGGAGCGCCAGATACTGCTGTTCTCCGCGACATTCCCACTGAGCGTGAAGAACTTCATGGAGAAGCATCTGCGCGATCCGTACGAGATCAACCTGATGGAGGAGCTGACGCTAAAGGGCGTCACGCAGTACTACGCGTTCGTGCAGGAGCGACAGAAGGTGCACTGTCTGAATACGCTCTTCTCGAAGCTGCAGATCAACCAGTCGATCATCTTCTGCAACTCGACACAGCGTGTCGAGCTGCTAGCGAAAAAGATCACCGAGCTCGGGTACTGCTGCTACTACATACACGCCCGCATGCAGCAGGCCCACCGTAACCGGGTGTTCCACGACTTCCGCTCCGGTCTGTGCCGGAATCTGGTCTGCTCCGATCTCTTCACGCGCGGTATCGATGTACAGGCTGTGAACGTTGTAATTAACTTCGATTTCCCGAAGATGGCGGAGACCTACCTGCACAGAATCGGTAGATCCGGACGGTTCGGACACTTGGGTGAGTAATGTTTGCTATTACGCCATTCCATATTATTATTATCGTGTATAACTTTTCTGATTTCTCTGTATTATTATTGCATACCTTTAGTTTTAGTACATCATTTGTTTTCTTATAGAATTTGATTTATCTTTTCATTGGTAAAGTTGTTTTGTCATCATTCATTTATCTTCATCAGATACTTTGATCCAATGAGGATTACTTACATTTTTTATCTTAATGGCACGATTTTATTACACATGTTGCTTTGCAATTTCAATTAAAACATTGCTCTATATGTTATGTGTACTATTTAGGTATCGCCATCAATCTAATCACCTACGAGGATCGTTTCGATCTGCACCGAATTGAGAAGGAGCTTGGTACGGAAATCAAGCCCATCCCTAAGGTGATCGATCCGGCACTGTACGTACCGCGACCGGATGATCCCAACAGCGCGCAGGAGGAGCAAAATGTTAGTAAATAAGAACGTGGGAGTCGTGCAGTAGCAGCAATCAACGTCGTCGAAAAATGAGAATGATATAGTATGGAGGAAATGGCGAAGAGAACGAAGTGTGTGTGTGATAATAGCGGTGGTGTGAATATAAGAGATGAGAAGAGATACAAAACAGTGCGGGGAACAGAATAAGTGGATGGGAGGAAGATGGACAAGAAGGAGTGGCTAATCATACTCGAATCGCAAAAATTGGGAGCAAAGAAGAGAAAGACAGTAGAAACCGAATGGATCATAACACAACAACATCATTCACCTGCAACAGAAACAACAAACCGAGGAAACTATACAATCTAGAACATGTTGAGAGTGGTAACGTGTTTGTAAACATGTTAAAACGTAAAACACAGAACCGAGTATAGTTTTGTGGATGCTCTTTCATTTCTGCTACTACTGAAATACGACGAGAACAACGACACATGACAAGTAGACACGAGGAACAAAGAGATTCCCGTACACGCTGTTAGTTGTGTACTATCGTGGTGACCTGGAGGGTATCCTGTCCTGCTAATGAACAGTCCAATCTCACTTGTGCCAGTAGCTACAAAGAGTAAGGAAGAATGAGCCGTTTGTTTGCGTGTGTCAGCAGCCCTCTCTTAGCCACTAGTTTCCTGAAGACAATCTCGAACCGATTTGTTGCCGTTCTGTTCTGGGATTGGTCGGTGTGTGCGGTTGGTGCGCGTACAACTTGTTGTTTCTTTCACACGAATCCACTTCCAACCGACCTGTCGGAACGTAATGGAAGTTTATACGAGTTCGAATGTACGAAAATCCTCGCTATCATGATGTTGCGCGACAAGTTGACAAGCAAAGGTTGGAAATAATCATCTTCAGAGAAATCGTCCGTCTCTTCTCCGTGTGAAGTGTAAACACAAGATCCCTCTTTTCCAAGCGGTTCGAGATGAGTGTGCCCAAAAATCATTTATACATTATCAATCATGCATTATCAGCAGCAGCAGAAAAACACGAAGGTTAGGAGAGGAAGGAATGAAACAGATTAGAGCCGCCGTGTAGTGTTGATGTATACAATGACAGTGCAGAAGATTTGAATGTGTGTTTTGGAGCGGAGAACAAATGGATGGATGGAATGGTGTTGAATTTTTAGAATGCGATAAAAATGGTAAACAAGAACGATTTGAGTGTGGACGATGATTGAATTTTTGGAAAAGAAACAACTGATTGCTAAAAACACCCAGAAAACAATACTGTAAAGAGGAAATTGAGTTTGCTCTTTATAAAATCGTATCAAACGAGCCAGGAAACCAGATTAGAGAAAAAGTAAAGCTAACAAGAAAGTAATGGAGATAGAGAGATCAACAGGAGAGAGAAACATTCAATTGTTTTGACACATTTTTGTGTTCTGTACATTTCTTTTTGTCGAAATTGATTTTTGTGCGATGCGCGCGGCTGTGTGACCGTGTGGATTTTCCTTCCAGCAAACTGCGTGTGTGTTTGCGCGCGTGTGTTTGTGTGTATTGTATGTATGCGCGTCCGGGGGTGGAAATATTTGATCCTGCTCCACTGTTTCGCTGACTTGCCCCGTACTACTACGTAGCACGAGAAAGAAAAGCAGCCTATGGATCAAAGTATGCGATCCCACCCCCCATTCGCCGGTATGTGAGTGTATGTGGGCTATTTGTAATGATTGAGACAGCAGCTAGTGGGAGAAAAGGACAACTAACTGCAACGTCGAGTAGTACACTCTGGCGGGACACACGCCAGGTGCACGATGAGAACACCCAGACAGATTAAATACTCTCGTTTTGTTTCGATCGTGTCCTGACTTAGTTAAAAGAGATGTTTTTTTAAACCTTTGAAGCGTGAGTGACGTGTCAAAAACACTCTCAAGAACACAGTGGTGATGTACAGCAGTGAGGTAGAAATGGTGGTTCAAATTTGAGCAAGAGAGTACGAGAAGGAACAAAAACGTAAGATTGCGAAGCGAACGGAGAGAGGTAACATTTTGTACATATTAAATAGATTAATATAGTAATTACAACTTGTGAAGGTGAGAGCGGCAGTTCTCGCGGAGGGAAAATCTGCATGTACATGTAGCGGAAAATCGTACAGAAAACACAACTACTACAACAACTACTACAGAGGAACACAAAACAGAATAAAACAGGAAACAAAAGATGGAAGAGGAATGATAAGGTGCCGAAGATAATTGCGCAAGGAGGAGCACTGATCGAAAATCGGGAATCGAATGCAGAAGAAAGACACAATAATACAATACTAAACACATACGTCTGTGCGTGTGTGCTTGTGGGAGAAAATTATCATTTTTTGAGGAGACAGTGAATATAGCCTTCCTATCAAATCTTCTGCGTAGCTGAAGATGGATAAGAGGATTAACGAGGCCACAACTTCTTCATTTGCTGGGTGCAGGAAAGATAAACTGCATAGGAGGTGGCTGTTTTGGCCAAGGCAAATCGTGTGCTTCCTTTCAACACTGTAACATCATCTCGGTGGAAAACAAAAATTGAAAAAGCGTACGAGCAATTGTTTGCGATTCGTGTGCTATAAAGGAGATAATATACAGTAATTTTAGACAATGTGTGTCCGGTGGAAGAGTATAAGAGTTCAAGAGAAGTAAAAGAGACTGACGATTTCATGTGCATCCACCGTTGAAGTAGTACTGTTCACCACTCCAAGACAGCGAGTTCCAATGCAGTTTATCGCGCTCTGTTAATCTGGTGAGAGTGAAAGAGACTGGCGTACGTAATTGGGTTTTTGAAACCCTCTACCAACTTTCGGTGAATTCTTTTTGTTTTAAAGGGGTTTAATAATGCTGCACAAGAGCGGGCGAAGGGAACAAACACTGCGTTCTGTACATATAGGTTCCCGAAGGAAGGGGTGACAGTTATGTGAAATTCCTTTTTTTCTGGCAATGATTCTTCAGCGATTCATGTGCTGTCGCAACCTAGTATATGTCCCTCCCCATGCTTTTCGTTTGGCCTTCTTCCTGTCAACAGCAATCGCGTTCTTCGGCGCCCGTTGGAGATAAGGCGAATTTCTTCGCGTGCTAACAGAGCTATCCCCTACAGCATAGGACGGGGCGAGGGATTTAATTCAGCGGGGTGGGAACATGGGTTACTTACTAGCTTAGGATAATGATGATCACGGAATGAATGGGAATTCATGCGCCACATTCTGTGGCTGGGTGTGCACGGACGAGTGATTTTGTGTGAACGCGTGTGTGTTTATCACATGTGAGAGTGAAGACGGGAATGTATGTTGTGTGCAAATGTGGCCGTGAATTGTGCGACTGAAGCTTGTGTGTGAACGAAGAAATTGCGTATGAACGAGTGATGCGTGTACTTTTACTCTTTCGAGTTAGAAAAATTGAACAAACGAAAGGCGGCCGGGAAGTAGTAGTGAGAGAGCCTTTTTCTGACTGGGAACATCCTGGAAATAAGGACATTTTTTCGCGAACGATTTGGTCGGGAGGATAAGTTTACTTTAAAGTTTGTGTTTTCCAACTATTGTGCAGCACCTTCTATTTAGGCCTCATTATTACCACCGTCAAATGAGCTTATGGATCGTGTGAAAAACTTTGGAAACGAACACTAGAAATGGAGTCTTCGGTTGGGTAAATTTATCCTCTACCAATACATGATCGTACAGCACAGGATTGTGTTAGGTCGGATTTCACGATTTGCTTCTCTCGTGAATTGGTTCTGTGTGAACTGGCTGTTGGGTTGAGCAAAACAAGGAGGCTAGGTTTATCCTGATGCAATTGAGTACGGTTTTGACACACACACACTTTTGAAAACACACAAACACGACGGCGCGAACCAGTAGCACATGGCATATGTGAATGTTAACGGATAAAAAAGAAGCAAAAAAAGAAAACAAACAGCAACCAATTACTTCAACGTACCTGCATTTTACACGAAGACAATTAAGAAGTGAATGGACGACGATGACTAAACGAACAACCTGTGTGCGTGTGTGTGTGTGTTTAACAGTCGCGCATGTGTGTAGAAAGGGACGCGTTTTGTGGACTCATCACATACAAACTGTGTAGCAGAGAGAAAAGAATCCATTTGGAAATAATCTAAACAACGTAATGTGCATTGTGTGATCTTCCAATTTCGATATTGTAACAGTTGATTTGAATTTTATCGTTCACTATTTAGTTATTTCTCATAAAACACACATTTGCCTTCGTTACGCGAGATTGTTGGCTAATACTCTTCCTTTTGCAATAACGTATTAAAATCATCACGATTTTAGTTATTTTTGCTTCACTCTTAGACTATTTTTTGCACATACTAGTATTTGCTTTTCTGTGCTCTACTACCTATTTTGTGCGAAAGTGTCCCGGTACAAGCGTGTGTGTGTGCGTGTGACAGAAATGGTGTCTAGTCCTTAATACAACAGAACAAGTTACCGTGACCGTGTGACCACAAGAACACCGTGTGGTGGCGGCGGCGTCGTACTCATTTTATTGCGGATGAACAAACCAACAAATTCACACAGTGATCTAAAACCGAAACCGAAGATTCCTCACAAAGCAAAGCTACTTTTTCCTTGAAGTAGGTCAACACAGCGTCCTAAAGCTGTTCATCTGTTTGTTGTTGTCGTTCAGGGAAAGAAATAATTTCTTTTTCTGCTTTCATTGGAATCTAAGCTTGAGCAGAGTTTTCCTTGACGGTATTCATTAAACAAGCTCAAGCAAAATGAGTCTGAAAGGAGACTCAACATTTCTTGTCCCATCATTCTGATGGAAAACGGTTCAAATTTGATAATAATATTCTATGAAACTTCACCCAAATGCCAAATGTAACAACAGAAATACAACGCAACAGAACAGAGAACAGTGGCCAGGATAGCTATACTAAGATCGTCTGGCCTATGGAAGATAGCAGTTTTTAAGTAGTTTTGGTTTGTGCAAGTGGGTGGTGTAGAGCAATAATTCTCCTTTCCCCCCGCGCCAACCGAATCTGTCCATCTGGCGTGTGGCGAGAGAGGAAGGGGAATGAACTGAATGAGAACAATAACATCGAACACATACGAACACATCTCATCTACAAAATTCCATCTTGTGATCTATTACCAATGCTCATACACGAAGGGGAAAAGTGGTATTTTTATAAACGAAGGAAAAAAAGAAAGCGGGTTAGGAGACACGAACACAAACAAATCCACAGCAACAGTGTCCGTGCCGCTGTCCTAGAAGTGAGCGAATTTCTTACTCTAAATCTACTCCTATTGGTGTTAAGTAGCAAATGGCAGTGGCGAGTTTTTACACAAAAGACCATCCAATCATCTAGTGTCGTACAAAGAAACCTCGAATTGAAAATCTTATGTGTCTAGGGTATAGTCGAATTCGGGTGTGGGATTTTTTTTCGTCTGGGGCTTCGAAGGAGGGTGAGTGCGCTCGGATAGAAATCGTTTTACTTGCGAACAGAATACAAAAACAAAACGAGACATCAAATACACCACATCAACGTAACAATCAAACCAATATCTTACGAGTGAGTGATACGAAACTAAGAGCAGGGAAATGCAAACGTAAAAAAACGAAAACAGAATGGGACGCCGAGTGTAGCCAAACATGCAGACAAAACAAAACATACAAAAGGAAAAAAGCAAAAAGAGAAAAACAATCCAACCATGGTTTTTCGTGGGAATCAGTTTTAGCAAAAAACAGTATCTAAACATGCATTCAAACATACAAAGAGACAAAATGAATCACTCAAGTAAAGAGCCGGGCACAGGAGCTAACGGCACGGCGCGAAAAGCAAAGACACACGACGACGGTGACACAGAATGTGAGAACGCGGTACCTGAAATTTGTAAACGTAAACGTAGGAATAGGTTTAGAAATGATTTTAACTCACGGAAGAGAGGGAGAGAGAAAGAGAAAACAGAGCAACTGAAATGTGTAAACCCCTATAGATGAAAGAAATCAAACAAAGCAACAACAAAAAAACCATTGGGCAAAAGAACACCAAAAGCCTAAAAGACAATGACAAAAGAGAACAAAAAAAAAAAACAAACAAGGAAAATAAAACTGCTATCGAATAACATCAAAACAAAAACATTTTTTGATGCTGTTTCGCATGATGATTTATGATACTAGCTTGAACGTTTGTGAGAAGAAAAAAAACATAGAACGAATCCGGGTTCTTTTTGTGCACTTTTTTTGATAGCGCTTTGTAAAACATTAACTGTATTGACTATTGGACTGTCGGGAGCCGTTTGAAATGCAGCATTCGTCGTGTAACACCCTGTGTGACGTACTTAAAAGCTAAAATGAAGCTTTCGTTGAAGTCCTTGGAAAGCTTTCAGGACATGCAGAGTATTCGTTCAGCATTTTCTGTTATACCGAATAGTATCGTGAAAGCTTTCGCTTAGCGAAAGTTTCGCTTAGGGCAGGGCTGCTCGTTGGGATTTATTTGAAAGCTTCTCTATAAAGTTTGCGGCGTTTGAGCACTTTTGAACACACAAAGTTGACTTCCTACATTTTATCAACAAATGTTCAACTTTGCGGATGGTAATAAGTCCCCTCCTTCGTATTATTGGCTTTGTTGAATTCGACCCGTTAATGCGCCACGGCAAAGAATCATCTCTGTGTAACAAACGCACACACCTTTGCTCTACTTTCCGCTGAATAATTCAATGGTTGAGATTGAAACCGATCAATCTCGTGAGCCAGTGCTCGAGTGCGGCCGGGCGTCCCGTCGTTGAGCCAGCAAGGGCGTAATCAGCTGCACAAACGAGCCGCCGGTATCCTTTTCTGTGAAGGATTTTCCGAAACTCTGTCCGAGGAGCTCTGTAACATACCGCAACGCTTCTTTTCACCACCGTGCGGTCCGCGGTCAGCAGAGATGAACCCCCGGTGGTGGAAGGTGGTGGAGTTCATTATTCAAATTCGACCCAGCTCCGGCGGCATCATACATATAAATAGAACGAGCAAATCGGATTGGCTAGATCGAAACATCGAGCGATCACGCGGCGAACAAAGGTTCGGTTGCATTGTGTTGTTGTTGTTCGTTGCATATGAGGCGCAGAGCGGGGGGTGGAAGACGAAGTGACGCTCACACGCACGTACTTTTGCTGTTGTTTTTTGTTCGGCTCGGGTCACCGAGAGAAGGAAGCCCCTAAGTGGGTTAGTAGGGATTGATGGAACAACCATCTTCGGCATCGCCGGATCGGAATTGAGCTGGTATTATGGGTGGATATTGGAGCTAGGGTGAGCCTTTTTCGATGCATCTTTCGTTTTTTTTTTCATCGGTATTAAGCAACATTTTTTCAGCATTTTTTTTTACGTAATGTATTCCGCATACATTGATTTTTACTAATTTTCCGATGGATTATAGTATATTTTATACTATTGGTTTGCACGAAGCGCTTTCATTTACGATCAGGGAACCCTTTCGCAGACCTTTGACCTTTGTTAGCAGTGTTCAATGGGTAAATGTGGTACGGAGTGGATTCAGCTTCAGCGAAACTGAATGTATCTCCCGGATAAGCTTTCCATCAGCGTCATCACCGGTGCCTTTTCCATCACCTATCGGGATAATCAATTTTTATTCCTGGTACTGGGCAAAGGGGAGTAATATGTCTCGCCCGGTTCTCGTCGCCCGAAAGCTGTGTGCGGAGGATTTACTACGGAGGGTTTACTCGGTGCGTTGGCAAACACTCCACACCGCCGAGCAAAGTGGAAAATTTAACCGGAAAAACTGCTGATTCTTTCGTGCGATGCGAAATACGAAAAGCTACACGGAATCGGTTTGGACATTCGAAATGAGGCCGACATGTGGAGCATCTCTTGCAGCTACTTTCAGTATAGCGCGGTGGCAAAAAAAGTCTATTAAACACGGCACACGGTTGGTTTTACTCAAAGGCAGCAAAAAACTATTACCGGATTGGTTTTGGTTTGGCGTCCGGTCGTGGCAGCGAATGTTGAAGTTGAAGGAAAAGAACGAAGCAGCGGCAAAAAAAAAACAAACACACTCACACGAGACAGGCTAAAGGAAAGTTTTCATTTTCCATTCACCGTCGGTCGGTGAGTGGGGCAACAAACAAAAAAACGCTCTCTTCTTCCATCTCGGTCGTCGGTGGTCGGTCAGCCTTTGATTAGAGACAGAGACTGCGATTACACCGGTAATGTCCGGACACGGCAGGGTGAGTGGGGTGGTGGTCGTGAGCCAGCAGGAGCAGATGAAAAGTTGCACCGTACACTGTTACACTTTCCATAACCACATATTTGTCGTTTAATATGCTGCTTCTTTTCGCTTCCGCTTTTTTTTTGCTTTCTCGCTGCTCTTTTACACTTTTCCCGTGGTTGAAATGGAACTGTGGAAGCAATCTTTTTTTTTTTTCATTTCTGCCTTATGCATAAACCCCAACGTGTGTGTGTGTGCGCTGCACGAGGAGGCAGGCAGTCAATTAAGCGTATCTCTGTCGCATTTATGCGAAAGGCTCGAATGTGGGGCAGATTTTCGTAAAGTGACAACGTTAATTGAGATAAACTTAACGTTATTTATGAAAACCGGCAGCTGCTGTTGCTGGCGCTGCTGCGCGCGTGTGTCCGTATCCGCCGGGGCCCCTCCCTGGAGAGTCCGGGCGCACGCTCCAGAACCAACAAATCAAATAATGGCACATCGGCGCGATGACTTATGGTCGGCTGGTGGACGTGCGCGAAGCACTAAATTGATTCATAGTGTTAATTTTCATTACTTCGCGTACCCGGGCCGGTATGGCCGGTATTGATGTCTTGATTAAGATGGAGTGCCGGTGGGGGAGGGTGAGAGAGAGGTCCATTAGGGTCGCGATTATGCGACCGATAAGCACTTTCGATTAGTGTCGTGAAGAGAGAGAGAGAGAGTGCGACAGCGGCTTGCTGATTAGAAACGGCTTTTGGTTGACCGCTTGCCTGTATTGTGGGATTACTAAGATTCTGAAAGATAATCTGTACTTGAGTATTTTTTTCATCGACTAGAGAGCCATCGTTATGGCTATTAAAAATGTCGTGAATCAGGATGACTTCTTTCTGGCTGTAAAGGCTTTCTGGCTCTAATTGAAATGAATAGAAGATTATTTCATCCTATACTATAGAGGAATCTCAACTCGACTTTTTTCAGTGTTTTTTGTGCTTAAAAATATTTTTGAATGGATCATAAGATATTACCTAGCCCTTATTTGGCCATTCTTGATGTTTTTTTGCAAAGTTTTAAAAATATCACAATATTCGCTATGTCCTACGGGCAATATCAAACAAAAAGGCAAACAAATCGTAAATAAATCATAAAAATATAGTTTCAGCCTGCAAGTATGCAATCTCCGCAACAGCAATGAATTGTAATTGCATTTTAAACGATTTATTAGCATTTGCTGGTTGGCTTTAAAGCTGGATAAAGACTATTCAAATTCGGATAGCTAATATAAGATCTATACTATTTTATTTACATTTTAAAATACCAAATAAAAAAAATAAGTGGGAAATAAAGCGCCTAATGAGTCGTCCACGGTCTTAAAGGACACTTTCAACGCGCAAAACAAATATAAGCCCTCCTTCCAAAACTCTCCGATTATCCTTCGTAAGCCGCACTCGTGTTGAGTGAACAATATTATATGTTCCCTTGGTGCTGTTTGCAGACGAAAAGCGAAATCCCGCACCCGTGCGCGCTGGACAACAAATTTGAAAAATAATTAATTCTCTGCCTGGCTGGTTGGCTGGTTGGTTGTGTTTTCCACTCTTCGCTTTTTTTTCTCGCCCCGGCTGCCGAGACGGGAGAACTGTTTTTTGTTGTTGTTGCAAATCGTACCGCTGATCGCTGTTTTCTTGTACGTGCAGTCGATCGACGACCCAACAGCGGCCGGTGCATTCGGTGAAAATAAAACACACCAAACGCGCATGGGGCAACATTTTTCAGCAACCTGCCGGCGCCACGTCAACAACCGGCATAAAGCTCGCGTGAAGCTGTTGTGCCTAAAGCTTCGGGTGTGGGAAGGGCGCAGCGGTCGGAGCATTGAAAGCAAAATATCGATCTGAACAATTCACGCGGAAGAGAAAAGTACAAACACACACACACACACATACGCAAACCACGGTAAAAGTTAAACCAGCCAGAAAAAAATAAAAAATAAAAAGCGCGAACCAGAGAGCTGGTATTAAAATACAGCTGGCGGTTTCTTCCGGGTTTTGTTGCCGATGCGCTTCCGTGTGGGGTTCTCCGGGGTTCGGTTGCAGCTGCTGCTGCTGCTGCTTCAATGTTTTTGCATGCTCATATCGGAACAAATAACCGTAAATAAGACAAAGTTTGAAATGTTTTTTCGCCGTTCCCTTGCCGCTCTCCCACCCCATCACAGGCGGGGTGGTCGTCCCAATTTTTACGGTTGGGGGGCAACAACCGAAACCACCGAACCGGCGTACCTTTCCCCCGACAACGTTTCCGCTAGCTCTCAAGTGAAAATCGCTTACATGGTTTTCCCGCAGCAGCAGAAAAAATCTCTGCAAAACTGGATGAGCTGCTGGTTGGTGTTGTTTTTTTTGTTCCGCCCTTCTGTTCCGCTTTCGAGCCCTGGTGGTCCGGGGGGTTTGAAAGCGCGCCCGCCCGCGATTGGTATGATGGGAGTTTCATTGGAGTTTGAGTGAGTGGCTAAAACTCGCAGCCGAGGGTTTCGCCGCGGCAGGAACACCGCCACCGGTCGAGCGCTTAACCGATAAGAGGATGCTCGGGCATGCCTTAGTTTACGGCATTCTGACAGCTTTCCGAGGGGGGGGGGGGGGGTAGTGACGGTGGCCGTAGTAATGTGAGATGTAAAGTTTTCCCTTAATTTGTAACACTAGAACCGAAAATAATGTTGTTGCTGCTGCTGCTGCTGCTGCTACGGATGCCGCGGCGTACGAGAGTGCTGTGTGTACAATGTGTACACACCCAGAAGCCAGCTCTCCCGGGGAAGAGGAGATCATCATCAAAAGCTGCTTCAATGTTCCTTGGTCCTGGCGTCAAAATATGGGCACAATGTAGCTGCCCGGTTCGGTGAACAGGGCTAAAGGATTCTCGTCTTCTTGTGTGCGAAAAACAATAGGCTCATTATCGTGCGCCCGGTTTGCTGGTACGCTGATAAACAGGATGCGCTAAAATCGTGTTTCGTACGATTCTGTGATAAGAGTTTTTTTTGATAATAACAAGTTCTCACAAAAAGACAAGTACTACTCAACTGGGTAAGCTAAAACTATGGCGTTGTATACGATTGGGAGAACAGGAAAAACTCACATTACTTGATAAGGACATTCCAAATACTTTGTAGAACATGTTATAGATGCAATTTGCAGCTACTTTTTACAATACTTCTCATATGACTTCAACCAGTAATTGGCTAATTACAGGGAAATACTTTCAAACACTTTAGTCAACGCCTATTGAAGTAGAAAGTATTGTCAATCGAAAGCCGGGATGAATCGAAAAATATATTGAACGAAGAGGAAACACATTTATCTTGAACTCCTCCGAATATCCAATTTGAAATAGCAGCTAAAGAGCTCGTTTGGTGACAAGTATTGATGCTCACTGTGTGCCGATGTATGCTCCAACCACTGAAGCTTCAAACGATTACTAAACCTTCCAATTGAGGACGAATCTTTCAGAATTATCCAAAAATCCTTTATCCAAAGGGAAGCCAACAACGATAAGAGTATGTCGTTCGGCGACCTTTGGAGTCTGCGTCTTCTGGATATTTAATTTACGAATTAATCCTTTCGAACGAAATACGCCGCCGGTCGATGGTTTTCCGTCTGCCGAGATTTACCCTGCCCGTCGTCCCTGCCTGTTTACCTACCAGGCCCCCCGAGGGGGTTAATCTGCTGCGCGCTACATTAACCTGCGGTTAAGCTGAAGTGCTAAACACCCGGAAGCACAAATATCTCGCCTTCACGCCAGTCTCGGTCTCTGGTTCGCGCGCCAGCCGTTTCCTTCCCGATTCGAAGAAAAACCATTTCCAGGTCCCGCCGGCGTGAGACGTTGTCACACGGCCGGCGACGGGAGAAAGCGTAGCTACGGGGAAGGTAGGAAAAATCACTAATCTCTGCCAGCCTGGATCACCACGACGCTGGTTAAACATTGCCGGCTTCTCTTGCTCCGTTCCACCGCCAGCAGCTCCCGTTCCGGGGACAACCTGAAGAAGACGGTAGCCACAAATGGTAGCAAAAATTCAACGAATGGCTCATTTCGCTCCATATCTCGTCTCGCTCGCTTCCGATGAGCAGGATATAATTAATTTATTCTCACTGTTCACTTCTGTCGGTTTCTTAACACCAGCTAATTAGTCAATCTCGTTCGCTTTCCTGCATTTGGAGCTTCCGGTTTCGCCGGCGGCTTCCGGGCCGGGCGAATGAAAAACGGAACCCATGCCAGAAGAGGGAGTAGCAGAGAGACAGAGAGAGTGTGAGAGAAAAAAAGAAAGCGAACACGTCCGACCGCTTCTCCTCTTTTTATCCCGGCTTGTCAACACGCTGTTCGTTTGCGTTTTTTTTCGCTCCTTCGCCATCACCCTCACACCCAGCCTGGGAGCTTGCGCGTACCCAGCCTCCTGGTGAAACAATCTATTTGGAGAGTACTATCATAATTTAACGGAAGCGTTTTCATCCCCGACGCTCGGGGTTCTGGTTGCGATTGGAGGGGATTTTCTCGGTGGCCATTTTGTGGCGGCACAGCTGTGTCCTAATTTTCTCGGTGCTCGGGCACACTCCGGGCTGAATGTAAATCGCTCGGGAAGAAAAACGAACAGACCCAATAAACCCGGCCCCTCAACCCCCGTTGTCCCAAAAAGGGTGCAGCAGCAATCCGGCTCGAAGGACCAAAAAAAAAAGGTAAAGAACGTTCCGTGTGTGCGCACCACCGAAGACGACGACGACGGCGACGACCGGCGCCCGTGACTTGCAGGAGATAAATTATGATACCGGGATAATCCGTTTTGTGACCCGAGGCTTTTGCCAATGGGTTAATGACCGCACCACACTAGCGCACCAGCGTTTTGCGAACAAATTGCGTCGCCGTCGTTGTCGCCTGGGTTTTTTTTTGTTGCGCTGCGCTAGTTCCGTTTTCGGACAGTTTAGCAGAAAGCTTAGTGTAATAATTATCACACATTAAACTAATACTAGCTGCTAGCTGGCGGGTACGGAGCAATTAATCAAGTCTCGTGCGCTGCTTTTATCCATCGTGTGCCAGGCGTGCCCTTTGCCACGCCAGGAACTGTCGTGCTGTGGAAGGTTGTAACATGGTAATTCACCTGCAAGTTTTATCCATTTCAGCATCGCCCAGCCGGTTCGGAACAGCACAGATATTTGAACGTGGTATTGAAAGCCATCCTAGCAGGCTGAGACGCAATCGTCACTGACATCTGCAGTATCCGGGCCGAAGCCTACTCGATAGCAACCGCATCTTCCACTTGAAATCGTGTGTGTGTGTGTGTGTGTGTGTGTTTGTCAAACACAGCGTATATTTGGGATCACCGGGTGGGGTAAAAAGTGCTGCTGTTGCTGCTCCTTAAACCGGGCCTGTGGCCACTTGTCACGAGCACGCCGGAGTGGTCCGGAGCAATCGAACGTGCCGGGGGTCTAGTGTCCACAAAGCTCGTCGCCGAGGCAGGATTTGGGCGTGCCGGACAGCGAAGACAAGCGCCGGGGACTCGTGTGTTGCGCGTGTGTTTGTTTTATTCGGTCAAACGGCATGACGTAGGCGAAACGGTAGAATAATATTTAGTCAGCCGGCCGGTCCCGGTCGTGTGTGGGCGCCGTGCTGCGAAAGGCAGTCCAGTTCCAGGAGGTTGGAGGTTGCAGTCAAGTCAGGCTGCGAAGTTATCCGACCGAGAGCATCGGCAGTTGCGAGCATCGCAGGTGTGAAACCGAAATTTGATCGAAATCTGAAAACGGAAATCTGTCATAATTTGTCACGTCGGAGAGAGCCTTTGATGGCGGGCGCCGCTGGAGAACGCTTCCAATTAGCAAAGTTTTCGTTTTATTGTAAACGATTAGCTCACCCCGAGGACTGGGCTTTGCGTCTCGGGCCTGCAATTCGTGCCGGTTTCGGTGTTCGATCTGGATTGAGTTCTTCTTTGCGTGGAAGCTGCAGCAGCAAGTCTACCAGCACGCATAGTCGTCATGCTGTCAAGTGTGTGTAGCAGAACGGATTTCTCTCTCGCCCTGCTGCTTCCTTGGGTCGTCCTGGCTGACCGGTTCGAAAAGGGTATTTATTTCACATAAATCGACGACGACACGGCTCCCACAAGCCGGTGAGTAATAGCCCTCACCTTGGGAGCCGAGCTCCTTCGGACTTATCCCACCGGGAGTCCGGCGTTCGCCCATTCTCTCCCAGAGGACTGGTCGTTTTACTGGCCGTAACTAACACACCGCTTCTTGTTGTTTCACTGTTTCAGTACTTTTTACGCCTTCCGGTCCGGAACGGAACAATGTGTGTGCGTCTGTGTGTGTATGTGCCACGGAAGGGTAAGTTAGTAGGGGATGCGTCCGTGTACGACGTAGAAACATTTTATACTGTTCAGTGCACCGGTTCCGCATCGGTTCCGCAGCAGCAGTTGCAGGTTGTCGGACACAGGCGAGATATGCGGTGTGGGTGAGATGCTGCAAGGAAACGGAACCGAGGACGAAAGGGATACACTCGAGATGATTCGTGTGCTGCTCGCTCCCGAGCCGTGGTACGGAGCTCCGCACTTGTGAGACGGGTGTTACAAAATTGAGTTAACCCATCAAGTTCCGGAGCCACTATCGTAAATTTTCAGCTACTCCAAATGCCACAAAACTCGATTCCGAGTCCGAGTTCCGGGGCGAAGGGAGCAGGGATGGACGGGGTGGGAAGCTGCTGCTCGTTATCGAGGCCACGGGAATTTTCTTCAGACAGCACCGCTCCACAGCAGCATCTCACTTCCCTCTCCTTGGTCTCTTTTGAGAACCTGTTCCGGTTCCGGTTCGTTTGGTTCGTTCGTATGGATGGGATGTCAACGATTGAACTAACATTTGCCTCTCCTTCTCTCTCTCTTCTTCTCTCTCTCTCTCTCTCTCTCTTTCGCGCTGGATGAATGTTGCGATGCAGAAGCGACGTGCGTTCGTATCGGTTGCTGCTGCTGCTGCTGCTGCATTGGATTATGTCCATGCCCAGGCTGGAGCATATTTCAGTTTCACACTTTACACACACATTGAAATGAATAGGTTTTCGGTCAAATGTCACCAATAATTACTGATCGAAACAACACTTTCTTCACCTCCACACGAGTTGCCAACTGCACACGATCGCATGACCGTCGCCACCCATCCCCTAAGAGCTAATATTTATTGTAGCTCCCGGGTCGGATCTTCCGGGAATCCGGTGTTCCCGGGGAGGGGGTGTAGATACGCTCGTTCGCCTCGTCCTCCGGGGCACAAGCAGTTTGTCCGGAAAGTCAATGGTTGTTGGCTCGTGTGCAGCCGATAAAGTGTGGACCCATATGCGAGCGTAAAATGCTTACTTCGGGAGGTCACAGATTTATGCTTTTCGGCATGTGCTCGTTCGTTCGCCGGACGACCGGTCGTTGTTTAACCGCAGCCATTGTGCAGCTCGGAGCTTATTTTCTTCGGGTGCACAGGGACGTCCGTGGAGGTTGAGGCTAGCCAATATTATGACGCGTTTCATTGAGGAACTGATACGTTTGCTGTGTGCTGTACGGCTGCACAAGTCAATACTTTTATCTCCATGCACTGTTTTAATGAATTGGTCACAATGTTGTGTGGTTCGAGATAGTTATGAGAGGTTCTTTGTAATGTTACTGGTGCCGAGTTAGATGGTCCTGCAGGGGGTGAAGTTTGTAATTTCTCTAGAGTCATTGGTCTAGAAACCTTTTGTGAAATTGTAACAGCTTGGATGGATTATGTTCATTTTGTTCCATTGACACTAGTGGAATATCGTTGTTGTGTTTCAACTGTCGCTCTTAATGGATTTTGAACCGATAGAAATTTGTTTGAAACATAACAATATCTACATTGTTTGGATATTTAATAGAGGTTGATTTGAATAATTAATGAAAATGCACAAAAGTTAATAATTGACATAATTGCTTTGTTTTTCAGTTGCTTCACGATTTCGCAACTACAAGCATCGAAAAAATCGATGAGCAAGACATAACAAATACATTGCATACATCTAGGCGGAAAATCTTCCGAGACACAAACCTGGGTCACGGGACAGGGATCTCATGCAATTAAACCAATTGCTCCGGATACGATTTCCTAAAATTGTTTTGAGTTTGAAACTGAACCTATGTTTTAAATTAAACTGTAAATTAAGCATGCATTTATTATAAATTAATTGTTTCATTTTAAATATGTTCAGTAATATTGATTTCCCTATCAAATCTCAATATTGACTTTGCTTATTTATTTCCCGACGTTTTTCGATCTAAAAGGTAATCATTCGATTACTTCGGAATGTACCAAATTTCATGTGGCTTCCAGTATCAAATGAAATATTTTAGATTGATCTATCGAATCATCTGTAACACTAAATGCGTTGCCGTTGCAATCCCTCCCACCCCCTACAGATCATTACTTTTTATTCGCACACACCCACACACTTTCCCGGTGTGCGCTCGCATTACGATCAAATTTCGCGCCGGCATATTGATTAAGTGCGCCGAAATGATTTTAAGCCCGAAAAATATCCAAAAACTCATCAAAAGCATCAATAGCATTTCGCTGCCGAGTGTGAACTTGAGCGCCAGTACTCCACCCACCCCACGTGCCCGAGGAAGCGCTGATGGATGATCGTTCGCACCGAATGGAGATCCGTTTTTTTTGCCTTCTGCTGCTGCTTCTTTGCCTTCTTGCGACCGGCGTACGCTCAGCAGCGGAACGTGGGGGCAAAATAAATGATATCTGTCAATGAAGCCAATCAGCAGATGGATTGCCTCTCACGTCTTGGCAGCCGGGGCAGGCACACGGTGCTTTGCAGAAAGGTGCCGCTTACTGCCGCCGTGTTCGTAAAAATGGCAATCGAAACACACATTTTTCTCCGGCGGCCGGCGTTTCTTTCCGCGCTTCGGTAGCCGATATTTTATGTTGCATTATTTGCCCCCCTCTCTCTCTCCCTCTCTTAGCGGGTGTATGCTGTAGGTTTAGTGGCACACACACACACATAGTCTAAAAAAAGCTTTAAATCTTAACTATCCATCAAATCTTTCTCTTCGTCGTCGCAGTACGACCGGGGTTCCCCATCAATCAGCAGCCACCCCCCCCCCCCCACACACACACACACACACACACACACACAGACTTATCCCGGGCCCGGAATCCAGCAAACCGAAATCCGAATTGGACTGACGAACTCGTACAGCTAAAATAATTGATTGCTCTGTTGGCAAATTGTGAACAATAACTGCACCCGTACAACGATCTTCATCACATCCCCCCCCCCA